>OX376372.1:21725533-22325533 GCA_947369275.1 Nemotelus nigrinus | reverse complement strand
GATAATCGGTTCACCTGCTCGTTAAGTTGTCCTGGACTCGTCAGATCCAGATCACCTAATGCCCTTAGGTGTCTATTTTTTTTCCTTGAGTAAACTTCTCATTGTGCTGTTCTCGGGTTCCATAATTTTTTGGGTGAGATACTAGAACTACCGATATTCCAGCATAACCACTTGTGGTCCTAGAGCGACGGCAGGTTAAAAACCTGCCAGCTATGGACACTTTTCACTATATTTGGAGTTGCCAGGGTAATATCAATTACTTCAGCCTTGCTCCTAGTTATAAATGTAGGTTTATTACCTATATTGAGACTATCGGAGTTGGTTGATGTTGGAAATTCTAACAAAAACCTTGCCTCTGTCGTTTATGTTGGTGTTTCCGCATATTTTGTGTTGAGCATTTGCGTCACAGCCGATGACAGCATCAGCTGTCATAGCCGCTTCTGCCACTCTTCTCGGCCTGGGTGTGATTGAATCTGTTTCGTATGGTCGATACCAGCGATTCTCCTCTCCCAACACACAGTGGTTGTTTCCTATCACAAAACTGTGGAATCAAGATTGCATTCACCTTTTTTTTTGGCCCTTGTCTCTTTAAGACTTCCCAACTCATCACATATCCTTTTATAAAATAACCTTAAGATGCTTAAAAATCTTTAAAAATAATATATTTTAATTGAAAAAAAAACTTAAAACTCTCCTAACTTCTAACCTATTTATAAAATAAAATCTCTCCGAAAGCCAAAGTAGACATAAGCGTGTCTGCCTGAAGCTCAGCTTTCTTTGGCGCCCAGATTTTCTTCCTACATTTCTTTATCAATAAAGCTTCTACCTCAGGAAATACCTAATTCTAGGAAAACACCTCTACACCACATTATTGTAAGTATGTAGTCATGATCAATACTAATCTACTTTCTGGCCTCTTAATTTCAGCTTCTCATTCACGCAATAACTAAATCCAATGCGATTTTCTCGATTTCCTCTGAGAGTGACTACACATAGACACTAGCCTACTTGACCTGGCCTGGTCAAGGAAACTCGCAGAAATATGTATCCAATGTATCCATTATCTATTGCATATATGGATGTTGAACAATATCTGCACGAGCAGTTTCCTACCACTTCGGCTGACAGTCTCACTACCGTCCATGCCGCACATGCAGGTTTTTTTTCGGAACAAAAGAGTCTCTTCGGAAATAAATGAAAACGTATTTATCCTCTCACATGTGCACACATACACAGAAAAGATATATTGAGGATTTATGGTTTGCCTTAGGCAACCAAATAAAATTTATGGTCTTTAGATTTTTTTCGTCTACTTTCTCTCCTGGTATCGGTCTTTATTGCCCCAAACCTACAGCTGGGGCATAATTAGTGATGTGTGCTCTGATAGTGAAACAACAGACATACGTGTAAAGAAGGTAGGAAACAATTCTGAGGTGGGATATATCCAGGCGTGTAGAGGTCTGCTTAATCGTAGATAGGTAGGTAGAGTGGAGTATTGAAACAAAAAATTGTTTTTGCAATTTGTTAAGGAAGTAATAATGGACTTTTTGCTAAGAGACATGTATTTATTTCGATTTGTATACTCATAGCCGCTGGATTGCATTAAGCTAGATTGATTAAGTTTTCAAAAAGAATGTAGCACGGAGTGTGAATCGCACTTGCTAGCGATTATATTCAATGATTTGTGATCGTATCATTTCAGTTGAAAAAACCGACCAACCAGCGAAGACTATATTATAGACTAATTGTACAATTGAACATAAAATAAAATCGATTTTTCAGCTACCACATAAATAACTGATTAGTTATGGTTATATCTCGATTTTTAATTTATTTTAATAGATGTGGTTGAATCGGTACAACGCAGGTTCACATACTCTTTTTTGTCCAAATTTAGTTTTTCTAACTATGTATAGAATGCGAGGCTGATCTCTGAGGCGAGGCTGATGCTGCATGCACAGGATGATGCATCTGCCCAGGACCTCTTAGCATCCTCGAGATATTTTTGCCTAATGGCCAGTTTGACCGATGTCATCGGTATGCCTATTGAGAGGGAGGAAGAGACCTCGGGTAAAAGGTTCCAAGCCTTGCTAGTAGATTGGCCTCACAGTTGCCCTGAAAACCACTATGTCTATGTACCCAAATCAATTGAACAACCGAATGTCTCAACATCTCTCTAAGAGATGCACAGCATTCAGCAACAATCATGGAAACTGTACAAGGACCAGCAAGGGATTCAATAGCCGCTTGGTTATCTGTGAAAATGCCAATATTGACCCCGAATATTCGATTATACAGAAGCCAGTTGATTTCCTGTAAAATGGCCGCAACCTCCGCCTGAAAGACACTACAATGGTCTGGTAGACGGAAGGACAGCTTGAGATTCAGCTCATCTGAGTATACATCACTTCCGACTCTATTATTTAGCTTTGAGCCGTCAGTGTACACATTGATAAGCCCTTTTTCAAGAGAGACACCATCACACCATTTGTCCCTACCAGGAATGCGAGTTGTGAACTCTAAATCTAGTAGGCATTGCGGAGCAATGTAGTCAACACCAGCTGGAGCGGGAACTCCCTCGACCAAAACCCTCCAATTCTGTTCTATTCCATGCCGAGATACAATTTAGTCTCACACCAGCAAGATTAGCTTGCTGTAAGATAAGTAGATTAGTTGGCAGTCAATGAAGTAACACAAAGAGTGCCTTAGGAGGGTTGGAGCGGAGGGCACCAGTTACAAGTAGTGCAGCCATTATCCGCACTTTTTCAAACTGCCGTTTGCAGGTGGCCTTAAGAGCAGCCTGCCACCAGAACGCCACTCCAAACAACAGCAGTATAAAGCCAAGCAACAGTACGAGGCTGTAGTCCCCAATTTGCTCTTATTTACAGCAGTAAAGTGCAATGAAAGCCTTCCGAGCTCTTTCTGCTACAGTATAGGTCCATGTAACTTCGAGTCAAGGATCAGCCCTAAGTACCTGACCCTCTGGCTTAAGTTAATGGAGACCCATTCAATTTGGATAACTTAAAAAAGGAACTTTGCACTTCCTTGTAAACAGCACTAGTTCCGTTTTATTAAGATTCATATTCAAGTCGCACTCACGACTCCAACGTGAAAGTATGTCAAGAGAGCTATTTAGCCTCTCCGATAGCGTAGATAAATACTTTCCCGACACTGCTACAGCTATGTCGTCTGCATAAGCAATCACTTGGCAGCCGGTACGGTCCAGCCTCATTAGAAGAGTATTCACCGTGATGTTCCACAGCAAGGGAGAGAGGACTGCACCCTGAGGCGTCTGACGCTGGCATTCTTTAGGGAAAAGATTACCATTTTACTGTTGAGAAGCTGCACAATAAAAGTAATCAGCCGCTCGTCCACATGCAGCACCGAGAGATCCTCAATAATTGCGTTAGAATTTACGTTGTTGAAGGCCCCCTCGATGTCCAAGAAGGCGGCAAGCGTATATTATTTAAGAGCAAGAGATTTCCCAACTTGTTCAATAAGGATGTGAAGAGCAGTCTCAACAGACCTATCTTTGGTATAGGCGTGCTGTGATTGCGAGATCAACATAGGATCAATTGATCTTTTAATACGGTAATCAACGATCCTTTCCAAAATCTTAAGCAGGACTGAGTTAAGACTTATTGGACGGTAGTCCTTCGGCTTAACATGAGAAACTTTTCCTGTTTTAGGAATAAACACAACTCTAGTTTCGCACCAGCTAGTTGGAATATACGAGAAGCCTAGGCAAGCGTTATAAATCTGCCTGAGCCATGGTAGCGATCCTTCTATGGACTGCTGAATGTCAGCCGAAATGTACGCCATCAGAGCCCGGGGATTTAAACGGCTCAAAGAAGTAAATAGCCCACCTCAGTTGAGAATTTGTCATTATCTGTCCCTATAGGGCGATAATTGCCCGGAAAATGTGCATCCATAAGAAAGTTGAGAGTATCTGCGCTTGAACTTATCCAAATGCCCTCAGGGGTCACGATGCAACCCATAGCCTTCGGTGTCGTGCTTAAGATCTTGCGAAGGTGATTTGCCTCGCTGAGACTCTTTACGTTTCCACAGAAAGATCTCCATGGGGACCTCTTTGCCTTGCGTACGGCAGACTTAAAAGCCTTTAGCTTCGTTTTATACAGCGACCAGTCATTCGATCTTTTTGAGCTATGAAACTCCCTCCTACATTCTCTCCGCAGATCTCCATATTCCACCAAACTCACTATGTAGATCAAGAACTCTATTTTCTCATACTATATTCTTTCATATCACAAATTGTTTTACAGGCTTGCTATCCCAATATCGATGACTTGCAGCTATTACGTGATCACGAATGGATCTCGAGATCTTGGGCTATCTTTAGTATTCCATCTGCTCATTTCTCGAGATTTCATTCTGAAACTCACAATCAAACTAAAACAACACACACTATACAAAATCACACTGAGGAAAAATACTAAACCACATAAAGAAGCACTCAAATACAAGTTCCGACCTACCAAAAAACAACCTTGCTTAACGTACCAGCCAGACAGCTTTCGGTCAAATCATCTATTGACCATGTGGACAATATAGTCAATTTCATCTTTCGGCTTACTTTAAACTATCATTCAAAATCAAAATACACGTTTTGGATATTTTAATGCAAGCATTAACTTATAGTTAAATAAATAAAATCGCAAAGCCAAAAATCTGAAAATCGTTATTAAATGAAATGATTACTTCAGATCAAAAACATAGGTGTTTGGCCCACAATGGGCGCGATAGTTAATTAAACAAAAATTTCAATATTTATGTGTATGTGTTGATAAAGTATCTATGATACTTAAATTTATTTACTTTGCATTGCTTGAAATACTATCTATCTGTAGAATATAGAATTGTTTTGCGCAAGATCTCAGAACAAACGATTTCCTACTGAAAACTTAAACCAACCTGCACCGAAATCAATAAAATTTCTAACTTAAAGATGCATTTGTTTTCTTGTTACAGGAAATGGACTTTGGAACGATAATGTGCTGGGCAGATAATGTCGTTGGGCAACAGAGTCATCCTTGTGTTTTTCACCTAATCGCTGCCGGCAAACCGGACAGTCCGTATAATTGCAGTCTGGTTAACCAAACTTCGGAATCATTAGAGGTCGAGTGCTCAGAAGGTAAGTATGGGATTTGAGAGGTTGGTTGCAGTTTGCGGTGTTGCCACTTGTAGTTTGATTTGCTGTTTAATGCGTCTCTTCATATTGCAGTTTTAATGCAATATCATATGTTTGTAAAATCCGTTTGTTTTCCAAAGAAAGTTATTAGAATTGTATAGGTCACATTATCTCTGGTTGCAGCTTTCTTTAAGTTGGAAGTAAAATAATTTGTATCTGATGATGCAACCATTGCTACGTAATTAGTGGTAGTTATGAAATTGTCTGATAAAGACGACCGCAACTTTTCGCCTGCCCGCACGAGTCTGATGACACTCGACAACCGTGCTCTCTAACTGCAGAACTAATTACAATTTTCGATTGGATTTTCCCATTGATGATGATCAAAAGGATAACAACGATGGAGAAGATTACGACAACCGTAATGATGATAGCGAATTCGAAGGCATTGGTAACGATGATGACACGCTTCGTTATCGTGTCTAGCTGTTTGTGGGTCGCAAAATCATTTACCAACTATTGATTTTCTCTTATGGAACTAATGTGATGCGATTCTTTGGAAAATCCAATTTAAATTGCACAAAAGATACTTTTTATCGAATCGCATTGAAAATTAGAGCAGAAACTAAACGTGTCCCTGAGTTTTAAATCGAAAGAATATTTCTGGCAGAAGAAATGTATAAAATCGATTTTTGAATCATTTGATTTTAATCGGATGCATTGTATGATGTTCATTAATGTATGGACGCAAATTCTTCGCAAATCAACTCGTAGTCCGAGATATAAATAAATGGTCGAAAAATATCAATCATCTCGTTCCATCCGAATAATATTAGTTTTCGAAACTGAATTCGTACTCAAATGAGACAATTGCTATGTTCGAGTTTAAAAGTTCACTCCGTTTCGATATCAGATATCAGATTTGTCAGAAGCGTGTGTTATCTGACAGTTTTATGAAAGCGAGCTGGTTATTGAAATCGTAGGAAGCTCATCCTTGTAAAGGCAAATCCAATCGGATTTATAAGCTCAAAAGGTTATTTTTGTAAGCATTTCGTTGAAATTGAATTAACCTGATCATCCGTTTCATACCTATTATGAGTATCTAATAGTTTCAAGCGTCACGCACAATCAGGAAGTTTAAATTTAATTTTTTTACAAAAGTCATTTGACACTTAATATATTTTGTGAATTAATACCTTTTTAAACTATATAATAAAATATCGATCGATATAAATTTCTGAGACATGGCAGTCATGCAAAATCTTGCCTAAAAATATACTGATAGTTTCATCGGAGTCTTTTAAAGCAGCAATAAGTCGTTTACCTTCACGCAATTGACGTTCGAAAATATACTTTATTCATTCAAATGATAAGTTGAAATCATGTATTGAAATTTCAAAATTGGATAACGCTCACATGTGGTACAAATTTACTGAGCTTCAGTACATAAGGATTTTTTTCTTTATTTCATTGAGAAACGCTAGCCTACACATACCTTTTCAAGTGAAAAATCGTTTTCCGTTGTCGTGTGGATAAATTGATTTCCATTGTGTTTTATTCATTGGAAATATTCAATTGAAATTGAATACTAAAATCTTTATCAATTTAGACCATAATGAAAATTCCAGTTATATGATTTGATTCCATCATCAATTACGTATTCCGATCAAATCTAAGATTCAAAAGAGCCACCATCTTCACGGCTTCGTCTGAGCAGCTTTTCTAAGAATAGCTCAATAACAGAAATGAGAGCCTCAAGTGCTTGCCCGCCTCTAACTGCTCGAAAATGAAAATTTAAATGAAAATTCCAATTACCTTCCATCATCCTTGCAGAAAATTTACATCTGCATTTAATATGCTCCATTTGTCTTTCATAATTAAAAGCGATTTCATCATAAGAGACCGTTTAATTAGAGAGTATAAAAACGATTAAAGATGTTTCGTTTAGAAGCATAAAGATCTCCTGGAAAAATTTCAAAAACCAATTTATGCCTTAATTCATTTTTATTTGCCTCGAAAATCTCACAGTCTGACAATGAAACAGTGAGCCACAAATAACATAGTCATTTATTGTTCGTTTAGGTTTCGACGGTGGCCTGCGACAGTGGTTCCTCATGGAGGTATTTGAAGAGGACACGGCTATCCTGCAGGCCAATGTTTCGTCGCGTTTCGCGAATCTGTCAGCGAATAACTTGGATGCTGGAAAATTGCTGAAAATTTTCGTTTATGCCGTTAATGTGAAAGGACGCAGCGAAGCAGTAACCTTAGAGGGTTTCACCTTAAAGCCGGCGGAAAAACAAACAGGTAATCTTATGAATATTTTATGATGATGATGAATTTTTCAAAAGAAACGCAAAGGAATATTTCTGATGTGTCTATATCGTTGCTGGGTGTCTTGTCGCTTTGTTCTTCTGCCGCGTCACTATTCCATGCAACTGAGAGACGTCGACAATTTACTAGAAATGATGAATTGTTCATTCGAAGAGAAGGTGTTGAGCAAAGAGTTCGAAAATGCTCAGTGTTGTTTAAAGCTTAACAAGATAGTCATATAACGTAGAAATGAGTTGTTTCAAGGAGACGGCTTGGAATTGCTTACGGAGTTTTTCTTTGATGGCTGAAAAAGAGAAATGTCGTTTTCTGAGAAACTGATCAAAAATGCCTTTCTATTATATTATTGAGTTGATTTTTCTCTCAAAGAATTGTGGCTTACAATAACTGAGTGATAAATCATACGATTCGAAACATAAAATAAATTGATTTTCCTGCGAAAAAATTTACTCGCTGTTGAACCCTCTAAATTTTTTCTTTTTTTTTTTGATAATACCATTAAAATAAATAAAATTTTCAGCACAAATACAACAAGAATGCTATCAATTTACCCGTGCTTCCTCATTCATCATGCAATCATATAAACACACAATAAATTGTTTTAAATTTAAAAAAATAACATAATATGTATTTTAGTTCCTCTCACTTCTTTCAAAGGATCTATGAATAACAATTTCGAGCTAACACCGATTTTGTCAATTGGAATTTTCATTGGCATATTGACGGCTCTGATGTGCATTGCAATGGCGACAGTGGCAGCGCTGAAATTTCGATCGGCGAAGCAACAACAAAAGTATCATCAACAACAAAAAGGCAAAACGATGACATTCTCACGTCCTGGGAATTTACCGATCAAGGATAAAATTTCGTTGCCGCTCAGCCATTCGGAGGAAATGTATGATGAGAAAAATCCTGATGTTGTGCCGTTCAATGGAGGTGAGTTGAGTTTGGTTTGATGTATATGTTTTTTTTTTGTTATTTTGTTCTTGGTATTTCACATAAGATACACATTCACATAATGAATCTGGTTGTGAATTATTTATTGCATTGGAAATTCAAATTTAAGCCGCTTTGACAGTGCTTTGTATTGAAACTCTGCTGTTATGCTGGTAGCTCATCAAATTCTGAAGTAACCTTTTCAATAAAACACAGTGCGTTGTAGTATTTGGTACTTATGTTGAAAGTATATACTTTATAATCTATCGTCAATAAGACGGCAATGAATTTTATTCGAAAATTGTCGAAAACATGTCTAAAACTCGTGGTTTGTTTGTACGTAAATTGGGAGTAAATTAATGTAAAAAAAACACGTATTTTTGCATTTGCTATGTCCATGGTCAACCCCAAATAACAGTTAAATATTATGGCAACTACCGATCAAACTGGGTGCATTTATGTACTTATTTATTATATATACATACACATATATATATATATATATATATATATATATATATATATATATATATATATATATATATATATATATATATATATATATATATATATATATGTATATATATACATATATATATATATATGTATATATATACATATATATATATATGTATATATATATATATGTATATATATACATATATATTTATTATAGCAATCAAGAAAAAAGTGCCAAAAGTGTTTTTATAGGGTTCATTATTGTTTATTATTGCATCGCACCCGATTACTCATGAATTGGTGTGGGTTTTTTTTTGATTGAATCTAGACTTTTCGATAAAGAGCGCATCCACTCAAACAGTTTGAAATTTGGGTTTTTATTTGGTAGATAATTTCATATCTGAAGCAAAATTTATTGACGACAAAAATTATATGAGCCCACGTTCAGTTAGTCTGCTGGACCTATTTGATTTCAACCTAGTCATGACAGTTAATTGCAATTTGCAGCACGAATTAGTTATGGCTTATACCGAGAATAATTTGTTATGATTTTTACTAATAATAATAACGAAGCACGTTTTCTCGAATCTTTTTTTTTGTGAGTCGTCTTGTGAAATATCTCAGAAATGGCTAAATCAATCAGTCTTAAATTTTCATACATGCTTTACAAACATATTCTTGGTGATGAACTGAATGTTTTTTTGCTGCTAGTTATTTTCCATTTTAGGGACGATTTCAGGCCAAAAGTCCTGTTGAATCTCGAAATTTTTTTTATATGATTTTTTCTACCTTTAATATTTTGGTTACTCCTTCGATAAATCATGAAATTTTTCTTTATGTTAATGAAGTATTTTTAGTTTTTTTTTTTCATTTGAGATGATTCAATCCAGAGATATCGTTGTCAAATCGTTCTTTTTGTAATAAAAAGTTACCACAGTTTGTGCATAAATTTTTACGTCAATCAATCAAAACGTCTTTCTACGAAAAATTCCTGAAAAGTCGCTTTGTAGTGCGGGTAATAAATAATTGTTTTCAAAGCAACTTACATACATTAATCTAAAAAATTAAGGTGCTTACCTTGAAAATATTTGAAAACTTTAATATTTCTTCGTTCTATGGCACAATTATTTTGTAATCTTGTTACGTGCCGGTTTAATGCGCAACGCAAGATTTCCAAACATAGGGACTCGTTTGAGGAAGGAACTACTTATAACTTTACTATCAGTATGATCCCGCTTATTCTCCAAGCTTTAAGAAAATATAAAATACATAAGTTAATTTGAATTCGAATTGCGAGAACATTTAACCACCAAAACAATTTTCAATGCCACACTGGAAAAATTATGATCTTTAATGAAGCTTATACGAATACTAGGAAAATGTTCAAAATACAATTTTCCTCGATTGCGCTTTTTTTTTGATGACTTATCATTTTTTATATATTTTAAATCTCTGAATCTATGTATTATAATATTTTGGTGTTCTCTTTTTCACTTTAGTTTCATATTTCTTTGAGTTTTTTGCGTAAAGTACTGCTTATTTTGTGCATCGGTTATGGTTTTCTTAACTTTGAGCTAAATTTATTCTGAAATCCTTAAATATTTTCCAATATACCTTTCAGAAAAGTAAATTGTCAATCAAATTAGCTTTTTTAGCCCAGGTGCACCAAAGTAGTAAACAGAAAAATATACAAATCGGAAATATAATTGTGCTTTATCCAAACGCTTAAGGGGGTAATCTAGTCAAATAGGCTAGTTTTAAACTTGACATTACTCGGAAATTCATTCAGCATAAAGCTTTAAATTCTCTAAATAGTCATTTATATGAGTCATATTGTCCCTTAGTCATTTATATGAGTCATATTTGATCGAAAAGAGGCAAGAGGCCCCTGAAATTATATACAGTTAGTCATATAATAATCAACTTTTGAGAAGATCAGATGCATAGTGATAGTGAAAAAAACAGAAAGTACTCACTCACGGGTGCAAAAGCACATTTTATACGTTTTAAAAAAAAAATTGGTAAGAATCCTTCAGCAGTTACAGTAGAGACAAATACGGTTAGAACGTGGGAATTTTTTCCAAAATTATTAAGTATCTGGTCATATTTCATATATATGATACTAATTTTTTAAGAAAAACAAAAATCATATGACAGATTTTAAAATTATTGGTCTAAGTAGTCACAAAGATATATATACGAGTTTTAAATCGATTTCACTCTATTTTAAAATTACAGATGCCGAGTATAAATTGAAATCAACAACACAAACACCTTCAGGATTAAATATATCCAGAACGAGTGAGTCGGACTTGCTGGCAAGTTCAAATGAAGATCGAAAATTATATAATCCAAAGTCGGTTAGTATATCATTTGAATCACTATTTTTTTCGTTCCCATCAAATATATGTAAATTTGCATATGCTTATTATAATACAATGCATTCAAATTTAACAAGTTTAGCTGATTGCTATGTTTTTCAATTACACAGATCCATAATAATTTGTAATTTGCTTTTCTTCCCACCAGAGCGACGAGCTCCACTACGCCGAACTTGCGTTGGCCGTATCAAAAAGCTCAATAGAACAACAGTGTAATAATGCCATATTATCATCTAGTTGTAGTAGTACATTAGTGAAGAAAACACCTGCCTACGATTACTTCGAGGAACCAACGATATACGCTCAAATCGACCACTATAAAGCGGTGCCAGCATCGCAGCAACAATTACCCCCGCCACTTATCTCGCCGCCAGCTTCACAATCGTCCTTGATAACGACGACGCTCCCACACAACCATTGTCCGGGTGCAGGAAGTGTTATCGTACCAGCAGGTGTATCACCAAATTCCATGAAGCCGATTCCACTCACATCGACTGCCGCAACAGCCAAGCCATTTTCGCGAGAAATCGTCACCGTGAGGACACCCATCATGTACACGCAACAGGAAAGCTGTGTCTAATTCTTCGCATCTTGGTCCTGGCTGAATCATCACAAACATTGCACATTCACATCGTGCACCAATCGGAACTTACATGTGTTAGTGAAATAGTTGCGGTAAGAGTTTTTTGTAAGCAGAGGACGAACTTAGTAGGTAAATTATTTTCTGATCATTTAATCGTGGCAGAGAAAGAGGTGTAAATTAAGTTAACGGGAGTATTTTTAAGCAACAAAGAATGAGGGACTAGCTCGAATGAAGCTGGCTCATGCGAGTAATAGAACTGAAAAATGTGACATAAATGAAAAATATGTTTTAATTTGCTAAGAACCTGCGGAATTTCTTCCTTCGCTTTCAATGCCATCAACGCAGTTGACCCGCATTTTATACGATTTCAAACATACTTATGCATTTCTTACAAGATAATCATTGCTCCGAATATGTTCCTGAAAGCCCATTCTAATAATTTATTACATCAGGTGAAATCATTTTATATCCTTGGGTTTCTTTGCTACTCCCATCTGCGAAAATATCATTTTCATCAGATCATAATCAAATTGACTCAACGTAACGCAAAAATATAGAAGAGCACAAAATGTGTAATGGAATGAAGCAATATCAGAATTTACGTGGCTGATTGATAACAGAAAAAAAAATGTTATAAATTAAATACAAAAAAAGTTTCAACATATCTGTAGATAAATATTTTGTTGATATTTCATATTTTCGGCAAATCTGAAAAATATCCAATCTTTAATTCAATAATGCCTAAATACCATATCTGTTTTTGTTGCGTTTTCGAAAGAAAAATTATATGACACACCTAGTGAATTTAATTCGAATAAACCGATAGTAGAATTTGTAAAAAAAAATAATCAATTAAATCTTAAGTGGAAATGAATTTCTAGTATAAATATTTTCATTATTCAATTAGATTTTATACTGTTCTCGTTTTTGTTGAACCCTTGCTACTTAAAATATCATGGTCTTGACTGAATCAACCAGCAAAATGATCATTTGCATCACCACGTATCAGTGGCATTTTTTACACGTGGCTTCTAATTAGTTGTCTAACGACAAACAACAAACCAGCAGGTAAACGAAAAGAATGAATCTATGAATTGAAACAAGTTGCGACGACTTAAATGTTCCTTCCTTATACCAAGGCATAATAAAGTAAATTAATTGAAAGAAATTAAACGAAACAAACCAAATTGATAAGAAAATACACAAATACAGTCGAATGAAAGTACGAAAGAAACATAATAAATTTTAATTGAAACTAACATAAAAACAACCAAAACACATTCATGTTACATGAAATCTTATCAAATAATATAGACAAAGATAAGACGATCAAGTCCTGGACGGACATATCTTTTTATCTTTCATTTTAGATAGATTAAAATTAACAACATCGAGAAAACCAACTCATCCATATTATACAAAGAAACTAATTGAATGGCAATTCTGTATATAGTATAAATAAATCAAATTAATTTTAAATCAATTGAGTAATTCGAAGTTTAAAAGAAAATAAATGAAAATTTAGCAAAAAAAAACAATAACATAAAACCTAGTTAAATTTTAAGAAAATTCTTAACAATTAAATAAATTGAATAAGGACTAAGAAATAATTCCAAAAAAATAAACAAATGAAAATTCTGAATCAATAGGAATTTATGTAAAAGAAATTTTCTTGAGTGATTTATAAAACAGAACAAAAAACAAAAGAGTCTTATTGTGTAAAATATATGTTACATATACGGTATATGAAAATAATTGTGTTTTAATATTATTATTTTTTTTTAATGCTTTTGGAGAAGTATGTTTCCGAATGTAGCTCTGCAAAAGTTTGGAACATAAAATAGGCTGTCGTATCTCAAATATAGGTGAAGATAATGATAGCCGGAATGTATCACACCCTCGCTTTTCTTGGGTTGATCATTGAGACATAATTTGTGACCGACGTAAAGTTAAAGCGAGTAATCAATTGTGTGTGATAAGCCGTGTTAGGCATCTTATTCGACATAAACGCCATGATCAGATATCAGAACGAAATAAATGATGGTTTTGGTGAGCAGTACCAACTCAAAAGACAATTAATCAAAGAGAATAATGAACTGTAGACAAAAAAATCACGATATATTATAGGTAAAGGTAATAAATGTCAGCATCTGAGAAGAAAAGAAAATGGCTTTATAATTGCCGTCATCATTTTTTGCTAATTAGTACCTCCAAGTACTTGGCAGTAGATCACAAATGGAGCTTCATCTTTACCTTTCAAATTGTATACAGTTTTCAAATGAAAAACAGTTGAAAATAAAGGGAGAAAATAACGAGGAAAAACTACCACAATCGATAGAAAAAATTAAAGTGACTACCAGAAAATATTCTCTTCTAACTTTCCACACATTACGAGAGCTTTTTTCTCATATTCTAACTACCAAAACATTCAACATAGCCTTGAAAAAATCAAATTTATCTATTGACAACTAAATAGTCATCTTACAGCAAAAACTGGCGTAACTACTCGTGAGCTATTCGGGAACAAAAGCACGAGTAGTTGGTAGTAGCCAGAAGTACTTGCAAGTACTAAATAGTAATAATGGAACACGGGCATTAAGTATTGATAAGTATTGAAAATTTCGAAAGTGTTTTTTGTTGCTAAAACTCTAAAACAAAGCAAAATACACGCCCAGCACAATGTAAACGAAATCAAATGTGTGAAGAAGAATAATGGTCTCATACACTGAAAAAAACCACATGGCGCCCAGAGCTATGTAACATAGCGCATTATTTATGGCCCCACACGCTATGTACATAGCACTCTGAGCTATGCAATATGGCTCCTAGTGCCATAATGTCAGAATCTACATAGCGCGTGGTCCTATGTAACATGACGCAGAAATTATGGCCCTACACGCTATATTACATCGTACCATTATAACTCCAATTATAACTCGCAGCCATACTGTGTGAGGGGACGTAAAAATGTCAGCAGGTTATGTAATATAGTATGTAATATAATGATACGTAATGTCTTAACGGAAATCAAATGCACCGGTTCCAACGTATACGTTTGTGTGGGCTTGGTCCAAAAACGTCCAACCTTAGGCAAAAAAGAAATAAAAGGACTTTTGGCGCCATGTACATAGTCGATTTCGGAATTGTGATAAAATATAGCACCACACGCCATAGTAAATGGCAAAAAGTACATAGGAGCAGACGCTATGCTTATAGCCCTTCACGCGATGTACTATAGTCCTCCACGCCATGTACATGGCGTGGAGGGCTATATTAAATGGCGTGGAGGACTATAGTACATAGCGTGGAGGGCTATAAGCATAGCGTCTGCTCCTTTGCACTTTTCGCCATGTACTATGGCTTGTGACGCTATATTATATCACAATCCTGAAATCGACTATGTGCATGGAGCCAGAAGTCTATAAACTATGGCGTCTGGCGCTATGCGTTTTTTTTTAATCTTTAATCAAATCAGAATCAATGCAGATTTCCCTTCCACCAATCTAGAAAAAAACCGTTTGAAAAACATTGCGATACATGGTGAATTCAAAAGCTACTTAAGTTATATTTCGTCGGCCAGTTCAGTCGATAAACATGCCATCCTAAATTTTAGAAGAAAAAAATTAGAAAAACTTATTACTAATGAGGAAACTGTCAAAAACATTATATTTCAAATAATAAAATGAAAGTAAAATGCTGGCTAGAATGATCATCGAGCTCATGTCGTACATTGCATGTAGTACCTGCAAAAGCAAAATACACAAATACATTCCATGAATTTACATCTTGTACGCAAGAGGTCTGAAGTGCAAACATTCATTAATAATACAGTTTTTTAACCAAAACAAAGATATAGTCATTCTGCATTGATAAAAGAATTGTTTTCAAGTATTAACCAAACTAAATTAAAAATACAGACACATAAAACTTGCACAATTTTAAAAAAACTGAAAAAACTAAAACTAGTATGCGTTAACGACATCAGCTTCAGTAATTTACTGTTCAGTGCTTAGTTTCGCCCAAATCAGCAGGATTCGGTGCTGATTTCCGGTCGGACTATCTTTTCGCTGAAAGTAAATTTTCATAAAATATTGGTGCAAATTAGTGGTGGAATTTTTTAAAATTTACTCTGAAATATATATACATCAGAGAAATTTCGAGGCACCCTCACAACAGTCATAATAATATTGCGAAATTTATAGAACACATTTATGTCCATAAAAAATGAACGTATGTTGTATTTGATAGTGTGTAAACAGATTATCTTCAAATCATAGAACCTCACACAAAATTTTTGCGAGTTACAAAAAAATGCCAACGATTGATAAATTTGTATGAATGCCAATTTGAACCTTACCAAATTTTTCAGCGCACAACAAGGACAGCAGCTGCTTTTATGCAGCTTGACTTCAAGGTTGATTCTTTATTGATATACGTATCTTGAAGCAACAGTATTCAATCTATCACTTGAAAATAGAGAAGCATATGTAATTGAAATATTCCTAAGGTTTGAATTAATTTTCCTTGTCGAAACATCATGGAAATGGCTCAAAAACGTACAACTAAAATGTTTTCTTCGTCAATAAGGTTGAAAATATGACTTTTGACATATTTATAAGACAATTCGGTATCAAACTGTTGATTTGAAAAGTTTTTGGTCGACTATGAGATTACCAGTTGCTACCAGTTTTCAGTAATTAGGTCCAAATTTCTTATTATCTAGAAAAATAATACCAACCATAAACAGCATAAAATTTAATTCGTTTAACATCTCCTTCTTGCGAATACTTCAGAAACAAGTTAAACGTTTAACCTTTTCAACCTCCAAATTTATTTGGGTCATTTTTTGAAGTCTAGTGCGTTTGACTGTGTGTGTGTGTGTTGCAATTAAAAGTAACCTGCATAGAGCTGTTTTCTCGCTCGTCGCTGGCTTCTAGATTCGCATGGTATTTCATCTTTATTGTCTTTTATTTTTGCTGTCTATCGTCCCGTTACAAAGAAGTAGCATGGCAGAGAAAATGAAGATGTCGTTGAGATTTTCTCTCTAATCAATTTTGTACAGGTCGATGTAATGAATAATTGATTATGATCTAAGTGTACGACCTAATGAGAGAGAATTGGTTTCGTAATCATGATAGAAGTTGGATTTAGATGGCTGATAAAGTGCTTTTTAAATGAATTAAGGATCATTGTGACTTCATTCGAAATGGAAAGGCTAAATGAAACGCTTGAGGCTTTCTACAATTTGATTGAACTATGTGGTTTTAGTCTTTCGCATTAAAATATGATGGCTGCGAGGTTGGATTTGGGAATTAATAGGAACTGGATCGTTGTGGTTTTATTGTCAGGTCAATGGCTTTTTAGACGAGGGGATTTCATTTCAAGGAGCTTTCGGTACGATTTCTCAGAAAAAAACCAGTTTAAGTTTATTTAATTTATTTTGACTGAAATGAGCTAAAAATCTGGTATCTCGTTTTCATATTGAATTCAGAATGCATTAAATATTACATTAATTATTTATCAAGTTTAGTTGAAGAGACACAAATATTGCATCGATATGAACGGAAAACTAGCTAATATGTTCAAATTTGAAACATAAATGTGGAAATTAATAAATTTTTTTTGTCTCTGTGTGCAAAAATACCAGCAATAAAATATTTCATGTAGTGTTTGGTTTTACGTCATATGTTACAAAAAAAAGTAGAAAAAATGGCATTCGTTAAAAGTTTCAGCGAAAAAACTATATGAATCCTTTTGCATACAGAAAACATTCAGTTACTTGGGATACTTAAAAGTGCAATCAGTGTTCATTTGGGCATAAAACTGTTACAAAACAAGTGCAATGTGTTTATTTTGTTAAGTTCATAACGTTTTTAATTTTATACTATTCATCGGAGGAAAGTTTAGTTTTTGATCATATCTATTTCCACAGTAACTTGGATTAAACAAATAAAAGACATCTTTGGCATAAATTTCCAAATTTCTTGTCGCAACTTAAAAAAAAATAACTAAAAATGTTACAGCTAGAGAACTCTATAAATAAAATAAGACTAATTACAAATGGTATAAGAGTAATTGTACAGAAAAATAAAATAAGAGTAATTATAAATGAAAAAAAAAACAAATTGAACAAGATGGATAGATGATATTTTTTTATTCATAGCTTCTTTTTTCCTATAGGTGAGCTAATAGCTTAAGTGCCAGTTTTTTAAACGTTAATTAATTTTCAGCACAAGCTTTATTTAAATTATTGATAATGATTATGAAAAGGTGTGTCATAGAAATTAAAAATAAAATTATCATTAACACTTTATTCGTTTGTTTTTAGGGTTTATTTTAGCTTATATTCTGAGGGATTCCTATTTTAATTTAGTAACTTAGCATATAAGCAAGCACCGTCCACGCAAGCTGCTATTCCGCATTATGTGTCTATTGGTATGTGGGAGGAGGGGTGAGTTTGTGAGCATTGAAATGTGCTTCCAGAGTGGACATAATTTGATAAATATTAGTTTACGGTATTACTGGTTTTGAAAGGTCAGTCTAAATTTGAGATTTCCCATATATATGTTTCGATAAAATGTATGATGTGGATATTTTTTTTTTATGATAATGCCAAAGTTCAGGAGATTGCCATATGAAGCGAATGCTTAGCCATGGCGGTAAGGAGACACATATGGAAGAAGCCGATATCAATTATTCCATTATTTTTTTTTTAAGTACCACATTTATTTCTCATTTCCTAAAGTGCTAGTGTTATGCCTAGTGGCACTTAATTAATGGAGCGCTGGTATTATGCCCAGTAGCTGACCGTTAAGACAACACAAGACGAACAAATACAGCCATGGGCACGGCGGGGTTCAAACCCGCGGGCAATAGATCGCTGCTTCGGACCGACGCGCTAGCGAGCTAAGCTATCATTACATCTCCCCCCACTGCTCTCTCCCCCCACTGCTCCTCTCGGCAATTCTGTCACCCAGAAAACACTCTAAAGTAAATCTGACAACTTGACAATCAAGGGTCGATCCAAACGAAATTGGAGGGGAAATGCTTGGATTTAACAGTGCCGAGATGAAATTTTACTACCATCCCATCCAATATAAATTTTATGGGCATATCAGTTCCATTTCTACTATCTCAGTGTATTTGACGCACCAGCAAACGATAATGAAAACGAACTAGTTGTGGTATCGGAAACGAAAGTCTGACGCAGATTACAGGATTTATGCGTCCGACGGAGATTACAGGAGAGTTATGCTGCCCTCCCGACAGAATCGACTGGATAAAATAAGGTTTGGGTAAAATTTAGGTCAAATTTGGCTTATCTCTTTTAAATAAGATATACGTAAGACTGACTTTAGCAATGTAAGTAAGTTTTTAAAAGGTTTGTTTTTTTATTTACTTAATAAAAATTAATTTTAACAGCTTAATGTCCAAATACAAAGAAATAGAAATACTTAAAAAAAAAGGTAGAAAGAGATTAAGAAAATTAATAATGCATAGAATTTAAAATATTCGAAAAGCATTCAGAAAATAACGGGCATTTTTAGATTTCGCAGGTTTGGAGAATCTGATTGTCATAATTGTTTAGGTTGGTATATGTGCTCTTGAAGCATGATAAAATTTTCAGCCGTATACACTGTATACAGCAAAATTTGTTCCAAAATTATTGCATTTTGAACAAAAGCAGCGGCGAATGAAAGTTGCTCAGGTGTCACTTAATGAGGTCAACGACGATGCACAATTAGTGCAACGTGTTATATCAGGTGAGGAAACATGGCTGAACGGATATGAAGTCAAAATTAACACTGAATCGTTCCAGTGGAGGCATCCTGGATCGCCAAGACCGACAAAGGTTCGACAAGTGCGATCGAACTTAAAGGTGATGCTCACTGTGTTCTTCGATTTTAATGGCATAGTGCATCATGAATTTTTGGCACAGATTAAATACAGCTCAAAGCCGTTTATGTAAAGCAGTCCGAGAAAAACGCCGGAATTTGTGGCAAAAAAATTCAACTCTTTTGCATCACGATAATGCACCTGCTCACACTTCATTGCTTGTTCGTGAATTTTTGGCCGAAGTACAATGACGCCCCAGCTTCCATATTCACCAGACATGGCTCCGTGTGACTCTTCCTACTTCCAAAAACTTAAAGGCCCGTAGTTTTACAAATGTCATTAAAAGCGCATTGCTGAAAGTGCTGAAGGCTATTCTAAATATCGAGTTTGAGAAGTGTTTTGAGGATTGGAAGGATCGCTGTCACAAGTATATTTTATCTAATGGGAACTATTTTCAAGGCGGGAACATTAATGTAGACGAATAAATAAACATTTTTTTGAAAAAATAAAATGTTCCTTTATTTTCTGAACGTACCTCGTACATATTTGAAAATATGCATCCCTATTCATGTATCAACTGGCTTTAGAGCTTTTTCTACAATACTATAGACAAAAAAGGTAAAAACGATCATAAATTTATAGCCTTTACGAGTAAATATTATCGGTGAATATAATCTGAGGATGTTAAAATTGTGATGTGAATTGATTTGATGAAAAACAGAGATACTATTAAAACCACTTTCTTGCGCAAATGTGTTCCGCAACTTTTTGAAAAGATTGTCTACGATAAACTTTCTCCACTTGTTGACTCCCGTCTGAACGAGCAACAACATGGTTTTAGGAAAGGTCGCTCAACTACCACAAATTTGACATTCCTACTCTCAGACGCCTTGTGTAAAATGGAGAAAGGATACCAAATTGACGCAGTCTATACAGACTTTAGTAAAGCTTTTGACAGAGTTGACCACCTTACCTTAATTCTTAAGTTACTGAAATTCGGACTTGGTGGACCTTTGCTTAACTGGCTGACTTCTTACCTTCAAAATCGAACTCAGTTGGTAGAATTTAAAGGACTTTTATCGAAAAATATTTCTGCTACCTCTGGCGTATTTCTGACCTATCTGACGTCCTAGCAAATATACCTCATCTACTTTATGCCGACCACGATCTCAAAATCTATCATTTCATTAAATCTAAATCCGGTGCACTCTTTCTCCAATCCAAACTTGATTCACTTGATCATTGGTGCAATGAAAACAGACTCTCTCTGAACATTGCTAAGTGTCAAGTTATAAGTTTCTCCTGAAAATGCACCGTCTCACATAACACGTACTTCCTCGGGAATAATTTGTTAGCTCGAGTCGAAAACGTTGTTGACCTTGGTGTTCACCTTGCATTATGGTAAAATAATTTTCCCGCGCAAACAAACAGCTAGGCTTCAATAAAAGACGTGCCAAGGAATTTCGTAGCCTGTGGGTCACAAGATCGTTATACATCTCACTTGTACGCCCCATTCTCGAATATGCTTCCATTTGCTTGAATCCGGCTTTTGAAATCCACAGTAGCAGGTTTGAGTCAATACAAAAGCAATTCTTACTTTTCGCATTGAGAGAACTATACAACCCTTACGATATTAATAATCTTCCTCCTTATAAATTTCGACTGGGTCATCTAAGCTTGTTAACACTTTCATCTAGAAGAAAGATGATTTCGGCTTGCTTCACATTATCAGAGGCGTTATTTCGGCTTGCTTCACATTATTAGAGGCACGTTATTAGAGGCGTCATCAAAGTTGAATTCCTGAATAGAAAAATGGTGTTGAATAACCCTGTAAGAAACACAAGGTCCTGTCGTTTACTTACGGAATATCCACACTCCACTACTTACGCGGCTAATGAACCTATAAATAGATGCTGCAGGGTGTCCAATAGCATAAGTAATCTGTATTCTCCAACAGTCTCAAAATTATCCTTCAAATCCTTCCTTTTCCAAGCCATCCGCAACCCCTTATCCTAAGCTATATGTTAATGTTTTATTTATTTTGTTATTTTATTTAATTTTACGTTCTATTTTTATGTACTCATTGTAATTTCCAATTTTGCTTTTTTTTACTGTTTATCTAACTTGTACCTTGCTTGGTTAGTAATTAAATTAAATTAAATTAAATTTCAATTTTAGCCATCCCACATAAACAGTTCTATATTTCAAACCATAAAAGATAGAATAGAAGAAAGTTTATTAAGAATAAAAATAGTCAAGCATGATAAGAAGTCAAGTGATATAAAATTAAGTCAGCTTCAGGTTAATGTACTAAATGGGCTTTATTTTTTTAGTGTGATGGTAAATAAAATATACAAGTTAAAACAACATGAAAACAAAACGACAAAAGTCCAGCCATTCTGTCTACAGATAAAAGCCTGATAAAATTTCTACATTATGACCTTGAATAACTTCTTTTGGGACACAATTTTGACTTGAACTTTTGACATAGTGTATCTACCGCAAAAAAAAATAAATTTGCTGAGAAACCGTTACTTAGATATTTCCGCAAATCATTTTCTTTTTGTATAATGTATAATAAAAGTGCTTGTAGGCCAGCTAGTCAAAATAATATCAAAATAAATTTATGATTTGTTATATCCAGATTGCCTTCAGTTCAGCAATGTGTATGCAATTCAAAACAAAATAAATATTACAATAATTACAAAATAATTCAAATGAAAATACCCAGCGTAGTATGTAAGCCAATTTCGTGCAAATGCTTTGTAGTTCTATATAATTTATTCGTTTTATTCACTCGTTAGTCATTTTCACGATATCGGTGGGTATAATATTTTTAAGCAAGCTTTAAGCACAAATGCAACATAGGTAATCACTTTAGGATTCGGTCAGTATTGTTATTGTAGTGTTAGGGTACGATTTTTCAGAGTTTTCGCTTTGAGAACTTTGTCTTTAGGCCAACAGAATATATTCTTTACCCACAGCTCTTCAACAGAAATATTTATAGATGTCTTCATAACGCGGTGTGCTAATGGTGGTATCTTGCATGCTATTT
Organism: Nemotelus nigrinus; assembly: GCA_947369275.1. Taxonomy (NCBI): domain Eukaryota; kingdom Metazoa; phylum Arthropoda; class Insecta; order Diptera; family Stratiomyidae; genus Nemotelus; species Nemotelus nigrinus. The sequence goes on along the minus strand of OX376372.1, from coordinate 22,302,806 downwards.
CTGTCATTGCGGGCAGCATTACAGGTTTTTACTAAAGATTTAGCTTTATAAACACCAGAAAGGTTACCTTACCATCATTTTCAATTAGCAGCCAGGTAGCAGAGTGCTTGTATTTCAATGCGCTAGCTTGAGCATCCCGGGTTCAAGGAGAAGAGTACTGCCCTCTTAAGCATAAACGTTCTACCTAAATTTTAGTACTTTTAGTACTGCTCTGGATATACAGTGGCTCACAGCTTATTTGATACAGTGACTATTTAAAAATGCAAATCACTGTAACTTTGAAATAAAGAGCCCTATCCAAAACATTTAAACGTATTTGTCTAGATACATGTTCAACGAATACAATGCAAACAAAAAATGTTCCAGCAATATTCCTCGGCGTCCGGTAGAAGAGAAATACCAGTGGCGCAGAAAAATTGCAGCTCACAGCTTATTTGATACAGACGCTTCAATGCGAATAAACTTCTATTTGTCGCGCCGTTAATCTGTCTTGTTTTTGTTTCTTGAATTTTTGATTGTGTTTAGACATTGGCTTAAGTAATTTTTAGCAAGATCTTATAAGCTGAAGTGCCGAAATGGGCCAAAATTGTAAAATGGGTCATCGCACTACAATTGAACAGCGCGAATTGGTATTAAACCACATTAAAAAAGGACAAAGTGTTCGAAAAATTGCTGAAAGTGTGAATTTGAGTGTCTCTACAGTGCAGCACATAATTGAGCGCTTCATAAACGAAAATCGGGTAGAAAATAAGAGGAGAAATGCGCCAAACAATATTTTCACCGTAACTGACGAACGATACATTGTAAGGAAAGTGAAAGCAAACAAAAAGATTTCTGCTCCAAAATTGGTTACTGAGGTTCATCGGTCATTAAGGTTAGTCGTGTAGTGCTCAAACCGTCCGAGCTTCGCGACCATGATTTCAGGGTCCGAGTAGCTCGTAGGAAGCCATTCATTTCCAAAAAAAATCCAATAAGCCGATTTGCCTTTGCCAAAGAGCATGTGGGAAAGCCATCCGCGTTCTGGAATACGGTTATTTTTGCGGACGAGTCCAAGTTTAACATTGTTGGCTCCGACGGAATGTCATATGTCTGGCGCAAGGCAAACACTGAGCTAAACAAGGAGAACTTCAAAGCTACTGTGAAGCATGGTGGTGGTAATGTGATAGTTTGGGCCTGGATGTCCGCAGATGGAGTCAGAAATTTAAAGTTTATTGAGGAAACAATGAACCAAACAAAGTACTTTGATGTACTCAAAAATAATTTGCTGCAAAGCACTGAAAAACTGAGTGTTAGCAACCAATTTCGGTTGTACCAAGACAATGATCCAAAGCACAAGTCGGGAGTTGTGCAGTCCTGGCCAATTTGGGATTGCCCTCATTTGATGTCTCCACCGGCACAGTCACCAGATATGAACGTCACTGAGAATCTGTGGACTTTGTTGGATAACAACATTAGAAAACACAAAATTTCTAATAAACAAGACCTGAAGAAAGGACTGCTAGAGGAATAGCAAAAAATTACTCCTGACATCACAAAAAAACTCGTTGACTCAATGCCGAATAGGCTTCAGGCTCTGCTTAAGGCTAAGGGCTATCATACGAAGTATTGAAATCAACTGGAAACAAAATTCACAACAATTTTAATGTTTAATCAAACTGTATCAAATAAGCTGTGACATGAAATTTGTTATTAATTTTAGTTTTTTTGTTTTTTAAGATGTAAAACAGCAACTTTGTAACAAATATAAACTTGTTTAATAAACAACAAACATTTTTTTGATATTGTTATTATGTTTTGAATTGTTGCAACTTAATTTTTTAAAGAAGCACTGTATCAAATAAGCTGTGAGCCACTGTATATGGAGAGTGCCTTTTTCAATATTGATTTTAACATCCACAAACGATGGGTTTTTCAAATTTTGTAGAATGATGTAATATAGTATTTAGTTTTCGAACCCGTTGTTAACTCAAAAATAAGAACAATAAAGATAGAACGTTTACGCTTAGTAGGGTACACTCGCAATTACATCTTTAATGCTTTTATTAAGTAGATTCATTTCCATCTAAAATTAATTCTTGAAGCTATGAAATACAAAACAATTTGAGTGAGCCCAAAAGTTATCTTATTTTTTCTTACGCGTTTTCGAATACCGCCTTGGCTCAGTATGTTCCTGATACATTGGGGTGTACTTGTATCGATAACATTGTATTTATATTGAGAAACCGTTCTGAAATGTTTTCTTAACATTTTCAATTTGAAGGTGGCATTTTTCAGAAAGCCATTAATCAGAGAGATGAAGAAGTTGGACTCAACATTTTCAATAAACCAGCAGTAGATCTTCCTTCTTTTTCCTGCATGAAAGTACCTATATTTCAAAAATATGTCAAATACCACGTTCAACAAATTAACTTTTGAATACCACATTAAATCCCTAAGATACTCATCAACTGATAGATAGCTCTGATTGGCAGCTTTCATCGTCATCGGGTGCCACATGCTTACCACAAAAACCACACGTTCCTATCTCTAACGCCACACAGCACACGCACTAATTGAGCACGCACAATGCCGCACAAATCACTGAAGCTCCATGGACAAAATCGTTTCCTAACCACGTCGTTCACAGCAAGTAATAAACATTATTCCATAATAAATTGCCCGGAAACAACATCTTTCGAGGAAAGTAAACTACAGATAGCCCGGGAACTGGCAACAACAAAAACCTTTAATAAATTCTTATCGATTGTTCGAACGGACTTCTAACCGAAAGAAAATCACTTTAGAAAACTTTTAAGTCGCTAAACTTTTCTCTTTCCGGGAAAGACCTTGCGGGCAATATGAAATACTTCAATTTTATCTTGATCTCGTATCTAGTGTGCCGGATAGATGTCGGGGGGCCAAAAGGCACCCGAAGTGGTATTGAGGGATGCGAGTGCTCTGGTGTATCTATCGAGGTTCGAGACCCAGGCCGTACAGGAACGTATCGCTTGTCGACTGCGATGCGTTTTGAAATGGCCAAAGAGACGAACACTAATCTGTGATGGGTCTCTAATGGCAAATTCTTTCATTTTCCAATAATGTCGTGACACTGTTATTGGCTCGTCAATCGGAAATGTGTATTGCACGGGCGGTCATTAAAGAAAGTTTCGAGATCGTTGTGATTTCAGCACGGCTCTTCCAACTACAAGATTGAATTGGCCCTGGGAGCTGTAACGTTGTCTGATTCGAAGAGTCGAGATAAGATTGAAGATAGCGATGAGTTTCCATGAGAGTTCAGTTCGTCGTTTGTTGAAAATCATAAAATTATGTAAATGGAGTTCCAATCGGAGCGGCGAATTATTCATTTATGTTCATGAATGGCATACGTTCCATAACTATTTTGCATCTGGCTGAAGTTTTCAATCTAACAAATGTAAGAACTGCTGAGATTCAAATCAATTTGAATGGTATTAGAGGAGTTTTGATATGAAACTGACACTGCATGCTCTCAAAGAAATGTAAACTTCGGCCAGGAATCGAAATGAACTCGTCCATCTGGTTCAGCAAATGAAAGTTTTAAGAATCAATTTTTGAAAGCGTACACAGCGTATGCAAAAACGAATGCAATCACTTATTATTAGAACATTTTTTTGCATCCAAAACGCACACACGATGCCTAATTATTTTGGGATCTAAATATTGTTAACATTGTTGAACCAAAAATACCGGCAGGCTCGATTATATAACCGGGTACATAAAGAAACAACCTTTAGAGCACTTACGTATTTATATTCTGGAAAAATAAAGTCCTTTTAACCAAATACAAAAAATATAAGGTATAAGGCATGAGCTGTTTACTTTAAGTCTGATGTGTTGAGTTGCTCATAGATTTTAATTTTTCATTGAAAAAATCTAAAATTTCAAAGCACTAGTGCTTTTACAAAATGTGAAGCCAACATAAGTAAAAGGTGTTTACCTCCAAATTGTCAGTCTGTCAAAAATGAGTCAGGAGTTTAACGGAAGAGGCACGACAATCGAAAGTCTTCGCGCTGGATGGTCAGCACGAGAGATTATTCAATTTTTCCGGTATCCGAAATCAACTGTGTATGAGGTTGTTACTAAGTACAAAGCTCAAGAGCAGTTAAGTGAATGTTCAAGCACACCGGCAAGAAAGCGGCACTCAAAAGAACACTCCGTGAGAACCCCTAAAGTCACCAAAAGGACTGAATAGCTCATTCTGGAAGACCCGGGGCTATCGTTACGAAAACTGGCGTCTATGTGAATGTGAGTGAGTCTATCATGCGGAGAATCGTTGAGTAGGATCTTCGATATTATTCTTACAAAATCAAGGTTAGACAAATGTTTTCTGAAGCTGCAAAAGCAAAGCGAGTGGCTTGCTGCAATTCGATCATTTCTTCTTGAAAAAATGAAGCAGCGGGGTCTGTCGATGCAAAAATAAAACGGAGAAACGATCGATGGCTTGCTTACGACCCGGAAGATGTCCCTGTTGTCATTAGAACGAAATGTTCGGCCAGTGCCCATGTCTTGAGTGTCGTGTCTAGTGCGGGGGATGTAATGCCACCACACTTCTTCCAAAAAGGAGAAACTGTGACCAAAGAAGTATATTTGAGAGTTTTGAAAAATATAGTGAAGCCATGGATAGAAGATGTTGCGTCTGGAAGGCCATACGTGTTCCATCAGGACGGGGCTCCAGCTTGCAAGAGCCGTTTGGTTGAAAACTGGCTCTCGGACAATTTTGACATGTTCTGGTCTAAGGAATTTTGGCCTCCGAATGGTCCAGTTTTAAATCCCTTGGACTATTACGTATGGAGCATGATTGAAAGGGTTACCAACAAGTCTCGACATCCTAATGTGGCATAATTAATGACCGCCATTGAGGCAGCGTTCGCCAATATTGACAGCGCAGAATTGCAGAGGGTGTGCGAGCGCTTCAAACCACGAATGATAGATGCACGAAATGCCACGTAAGACGTTTTTGTACTCAAACTTCATTTTTCAATAAATAACATGATTTTAAGGATATTCATTGATGTGTCCGGATTTTGATGACGCACCCTGTTTATATATACTATATATATATATATATATATATATATATATATATATATATATATATATATATATATATATATATATATATATATATATATATATATGTATATATATACATATATTGTTACCGTTATAAAAGAATAAATATAAAAGAATAAAAAAATCAACTACCCTGGCGAGAACATCGGGGCGGCAGTTTTCAGGCGGCCTTTGCTCGCGAGAAGGGGGTGGGTAGGGCGCCACTCGCTTCGAAACTGAAAACGCGCCTTCCGTCCGCTACCCTGAAGCGAGAAGTAGGCTACGGATTACAGAATATAAACACCGAAACTAACACACCAAACGATACCGGATTTACAATATCTAAGTTTATTAACGCTACTTCACTTACACTCTCCTAAAATTATTACCAAAACTCACAATTTCGAATTCAAAAAGAAAATATATCTGAATAATGTCCTTTTAAACTATCTGACCTTGTTTCCTTGTTTCGGGATCGGCTGAATCAAAATTTTCCTTCGCTGGGGCCCTTAGTCGCCGATTCGCGTCTCCTGTCACTATGTCGTACTTGATCTTAGAATTTTCTTGGTTCGTAACCTTCGTACTCGCCAATCTGCCGTTCGCACAACTCGTAAAGTGATATTATCCGCAAAATCTCCGAAGATCCACGTCGAATCCACACGATATATCTTCCAATATATCTTCTCTAATTTACACAATATATCTTCCAACTCCCGCTGGATAGTTGATTTGGATATTCCGACTTCCGATTTATATTTTATTCCACTTCCGCTCCGTCCAGACTCCCAGATCAATTTCCAAAAAAACAAAAGAGAAATGTTTTTCAGCTTTTCATCGATCGCCTCAGCTTTAGGACCTCCGTCCACTTACCCAGTTCAATTTCCAAGAGACCGATTTTCCACTTCCCAGTGCCCAAGAAGATTTTTGGCGGCAGCGGGATTTTCAAAACCGTTGATCGTACTCAACAGAGTTCATTCTCACCTAACTGGTTGTTGAACTCCAATTCCACCACGAGATCCACTTTTGGGACATTTATATCTCACCCCGGATTCCGACTGTCAACTGACATCTCTTGACAGTTCTCGGTGTCAACCCACCGCCTGACTTCTCGATGATGGAAATAACGTAAGTAAATAGTATTTTTCAATATGAAATTAATGATATTCAAACGTTCGTGTCCGACATGATTATCAGCGGAAGTTCCATTGTGCCGGAATAATTTAAGAGAAAGCTCGTGTCGTGCTTCCATATTTTCCTAGGGAAATTCGAGCCCTATGTAGCTCCCCTTTGTGCGCTGAAGAAGAAACATCGTTGTTCTTGTCGCGTTCCGCTGTCCTTCTTTCCCGTGTTATGATGAGTTTCCCATTATGGTGGCCGTTTGTTGATTTGTTTGTGGATCCATTGGAACTGGTGCCCCTGCAGTGAGCGAAATTTTGATAATCTTCGCCACCGCCGTCAGGCCTGCTTGTAGATCGCATACATAGTCTCTATCTGGGGCGGCTGTCACAATTCAGTTGAAATTAGGTCAACTGTTGGCCCAGGTCCGGGTTCGCTGCTCTGTAGGGTGTATGTGTTCCGATGTCAGTCTTGAATTATAACGAGACAATTAGTTCGTGCGTTTAGACTGCGGGTTATTGATATCTACGATGTTGCATGTACGATGATTGTGTTGTTGTTTCGTTTGCGTCGCCGCATCAGTGCGATGTTCGTTCGAGTCGTGTGATTGTTGTCTTACTATCTACTGTGTCTAATTTAATCTTAAAGTTAACACAAAACATAGTGTTTGATAATTGGTGTATCGTTGTTATGACTCAATCTCCATCGTTCTCTCTTTTAGAGGACGATGGAGATTATTTTTTTTTCTTTTTTTTTTATTACGTTAAATAACAAACGACCGTGACAATATATATATATATATATATATATATATATATATATATATATATATATATATATATATATATATATATATATATACACATATATATTATGACATTGAAATATTTTATATTGTTAAACTTAGTTGTCAAAATAATACACACAAAACATCGACAAGACTGCAAGTGGAACCCTAGAATCGCAGAAAGACTAAATAATCGACAAGCCAGATGACAAAATGTCTCTAAAGACGCAACCTCTGAAAAGTGTAAAAATTATTCTACTACTACTCAGTCAGAATCTACAGCTTTACTTAATGCTTCAAAATGGAGCTTCAGTTATTCTGCTGTTGATGTCTCGTTTTTGATATGCGGGTGAAATTTCAGATGTTGGTGAAACTATTATATGATTTGTTGGAGTACAACGGGGGATTGGGTAGAAGTCCTTAAAAAAAGTCCGCCGATCATCAAAAAGTAGTTTTATTTACTAAAAAATATCTGTTTAAAAAAAATTCCGTATCATCATTCGACGTTTTTGCAATTTCCCACCAATTTATGCTCTGTAAACTAATTTCAGTAAACTAAAAATTCAGGATTCCTACATTTTCTTATAAAGCTTAGTACTGTCTTCGATTTGACGTGAAATTTTCATACCAAATTTCACGTGAAATTTGTTCTGGCGAAAATTTAGCTTGAAAATAAGCAAGAGTTGTTTGTACTCAGTTCTTAGCATGAAAAATTGCTTGGATGTTGTTTTCGCTTTGAAAATGCAGATGGCATTGGCACATGTCTCCAATCATTTCACGCCAATTTAGTTTGTGCAGCTCTATCTTTCGAGCTAAAAAGTGACATTGGGTGTTTCAATGTGAACATTTAATTAACCAAATGTCATTCCAATAAGATAATCGATCGAAAATTGAAATTCTTGACATTTTATCCGTCAGAAATGAGCAGTGTTTCTGCTTTTCTCCATTGCCAAAATATTCACTAGAAAGAATGAACAGATAATGGATACATGTCAAAATTTAGCTTCACAATTAACTGAGTACCAGCCTTAAGAAACGGAGCATGACCACGGTTAAACCCCATTTTGATAATCAAGAACTGTCAAAATATTGCCGGGCAGATGGCCCAGCAAATGGCATACTATATTGCCTACTATTTATGGCATGCCATCAAATATGGCATACCATAGGCCACCACCACTAGCAATTTCAAATGGTGTGCCATGGAAAATTGCTAGAGGAGGCAGCCTGTAACGCAGATCTTATGGTGAATCGCTAGAAAACTTTTGTAGTGATGATACGGGATGTTCAGTCTAACAGTCATGAAACAATACAGTTGATGAGAAGTTGCGTTCATTTCGGTAAACAAAACAATGGTCTTTCTGGGATAGCGAAAATATATGTATTTGCTTGGAATTTTAAAGGATATCCAGACTTGCTATGAGCTTCGCTACGTCCACAGGCAAAAAGTCTCTTATTATCCAGATGGAAACACAGATAAAACCTAAAAGTTCTAGTTTCCGTTGACGAGTATCAGAGAAAGTGAGTTACAATCTCTGCCGGTTATTTGAAGTATGTGCAGCAGCTGTCTTCACCTGTTACTTTTGGCAAAAATGATAGCCTACTTCGACTTTTACTACTCATGCCACCATTGTTCAAAGCCAGTATTTAACTTATTTTCATCTTTTGTATTAAGCCAGTAGCTTTCGACAATTTTTTAGTTCATACCTTAACTTTACTGGCCGTATCAGCCTTCTTAGTACGGGGTGAGACCAATGTTGGGCATTCCACCTCTTTCTTCGGTCTTTATATCAGCTTTCATTTTAACTCTAGCCTCCTAATGTCTTGCGATTCTTATTAACTCGATGCAGCTTGGAGCCTCTCTTGCAACTAAGAGCTTAACTGAATTTATTTGATCGCAATTTATAGCCTTAAGAAAATCATAGGATCTTTATGCTTATCCTTTAAGTGTTTCTCTCCATAATTATATGCGTGGCTTGAATTATACCAGGTGATTCTGCTTGATACATTATAGCATATAGTAGTATATACAATTTGTACTTGGGTCCAATGATTTCCGCTCCTACTCAAAATTCATCTTTGAGCCCTCCAGATGCGACTATTACGCCTCTCTTTGTGAAGGCTGGGCTAATCAACAAATTTCTTCGCTGATGAAATTGTGACCTTAAATTGTTTCTCGAAGGTAGCTTCAGTAATAATTTGCTTACTGAAGTTTAGCATTTTAATTATTGGGCTGATGTTCTTCAGGATACTAAGGTTACCTGTTAAGTTTCCTGATTGGTACATGTAGGCCTGTTTTACGATGATATCCTTTATTTTCATTTTCAAAAATAAATGTTAGCATGTGGCAGTTCAAGGATTTAAGGTGCCTCTAAACCTGCCATTGGAGTGAAGGTAATTGTTTCTGTGATTAGCAGACAATCAGGACATCTTTTGAAGTTTTTTTTGTGATTTTGTTTCACCAGTATGTGGCTCCATAAAAGACGATTGGTCGCACCATTTGTGGGATTGCACCCCAGATACTATTTCCACCATTTTTAGTATCCACTCTTAGGATCGCTTCCCCCAGTTCCTCGAATACCCCTCCATATTATAGTACTTTTACTCGTCCATTTCACTACCTTCTTTTTTTTGAGTCTCTGAGTTTCTTTCCTTTGAAATACATTGTACAGCGAGTCTTGTCTTTCATAGTCAAAAGCTCTTCGTTCATCAATAGAGGTATAAAGTACAATTTTTTTTCATCCAATGCTTTTTATATTATTTGTACAAGCTTACGTGTAGCTAGTAGACCTGATTTGAAAATTGACATTCATGTTGTAGTATTTTTATCGAAACATCATTCCTTACGTATGTTGATCGTCTTTTCCATATTCTTTAATAAGTTGATTGATTGACCTTTTGACTCATTGACCTTTATATATTTCAGCCGGTTTGTTATCGCCCTTGGGGATGAACAAAACCAACGATAATCTCCGCGACTCTGGTATGTAGATGAGATTCAAGCTCGCTCTAAAAATGTATACCAGCCAAGATATATTTTTATTTTTTAGTTTGCTTGTGGCTCTAGTGATTCCAAGAGTTCAAAAGAGCTAGTCACCAATTTAGCCTTAGCATATGACATAATAAGTTTATCCAAGTAAGTTATGGGTACACTCAAGACGTTCGGCAATTTTCTCCACCTCACAACGATTACTAATTTGACCCCCTGCTAAGCGTGTTTTAAGCAGCATTTTCCGTGTGTCCCTGAAGGTGGTCGTCATAGCTCCATCTAGAATTTGATGTAGCTGTGTGCTCTATAGACGATGTTTGAACAGATTTTTTTTTTGTACTCTGGCAGCGTCTAGAAAATTATCAAAATTCGTTTGGATATCCTTAGATCTTTGATGAATTCTGAGAATTTCTTTTTGGACCCCTTAGTCGTAATATGCAATTATGTTCTTGCAGTATATTTTTCAAGACAATTTCAGGACATACGATGATTATTCTGGCGTGCTGGCTCATTTTCCCCTCTGACTCTGTCCCTGTTGGAAAAATCTAGAGAAAGGTATGAAGTCCCACTGAAAACCTTATACTGATAGCATAAAAAAAATAAAAAATTAATAAAACTTTACAAAAGCTAAGTTCAAGGTTTTGATTTAGGAGTACGTTATTTAAGTAACAAGAAGTATACCGTTCCAATCATCTATCAGAATATGCACACTGACCACTTTTTCACTAAAAATGCATATTTAAACTGTAGAGTACTACTTATAATAAGTTTCAATTACAAAAAATATTGCTTACTTTCATTATTTAAAGCAAAACTCATTAACAAAATTTGCGCCCAGCGTGGGTAAAATGACAAATGTATTGAAAACTGGCATATTTCTGGTTATATGTTACTCGTCAAATGTTGACAAGAGCAATCTACTGGAAGCACACTTCTTGACAAGGATAATGATTGTGTGTTTGAAGTCCGAGCAATGAAAAATACATGAAATTCATTTAATTGAGAATCAGAGTTTGAATCATTCTGGTCATACTCCGAACTTGTTTCTTTCTATACATTGAATATCTAACTATAAATATTTATTATTTTATTGTGTCATTTACAGTTCAAATTAGTATCGCAGTATACTTTGAACTATCAAAACACCCATTGCCGTTTCAACTAACATTTTGACAGTCACATAAAGCATACGCTTCACACACTCTCATCCTATAACTTGTAATGGTAACTATCTACACTTGTATTTATCGAAAATCATTTTCCAAATTACATCATTCCGTTTTCGATAGAAAATCATGCATATTCAGACTATACATATGTTACCATATGTTCACTCTAGAGTCAACTGAACTTTGAAAACATGTCGTAAAATCTCCTTGTTACATTTAGTAAACATTCAGTGCTTGTTGTTAACAAAACTATTCTCAGCGTGATATGTTGTAACGTCGAAGATGAGCATAAGGATTTCGCTACAATATGTGCGTGCCATACACAAGCGACGTATTGAAGTGAACAATGTCAACAGCGTTCGAATTTGCTACGACAGTTACTCTGAAATTTCAAGTGTTCATTATCACATCGTTCATCCTTGCCGCCGTTGTCAGAGTAAAATGGCTACAAGAACACTATTAGAACAACTAGTTAGCGAAACTTTTCCAAAAATTAATAATACCTAAAGCATAGTACTGAGTTCGATTTCACGCGAAATTTTCATACCAAATTTCACGTGAAATCGGTTTCGGCGAAAATTTAGCTCGAAAATAAGCAAGTTTGGTACTGTGTTCTTAGCATGAAAAGTTGCTTTGAAGTTGCTTTCGCTTTGAAAACATAGATGGCACTGAAACATGTTGTCAATCATTTCACGCCAATTTAGTTTGTGCAGTTCATTCTTTCGAGCGAAAAAGTGACATTTAGTGTTTCAATTTGAAAATTGAGCAGTGCAAATGACTTTCCAATAAGAAAATCGATCGAAAAGTGAAATTCTTGACATTTTATCCGTCAAGAATGAGCAGTGTCTCTGCTTTTCTCCGTTGTCAAAATTTTCGCTCGAAAGAATGACCAGATAATGGAAACATGTCAAAATTTCACGTGAACTCGAACTCAGTACCAGCCTTAAAGCTTGGTATTGTTTTCGATTTCGCTTGAAATTTTCATACGAAATTTCATGTGAAATTTCTTTAGGTGAATATTTGACGTGACACATGTCTCCAATCATTTCACGCCAAATTAGTATGTGCAGCTCAAAGTTACATTTGGTGTTAGAATGTGAAAATTGAATTGTGAAAATGTCTTTTCAGTAACAAAATCGATCGAAAATTGAATTCCTTGACATCTTATCCATCAGATATGAACAATGTCTCCGTTTTTCTTCGTTGTAATAAGTTTTACTCGAAAGAATGACCAGATAATGGAGACGGGCCAAAATATAGCTTCACGATTAACTCAGTACCAGTCTTAAAGTGACTGCTTTTAATGCAACGTTTCAGCGTTGAAATATTGTCGAAACCATAAAATTTCTTCTTGTATGTTCTATCGAAGAGTTTTACATGAGCACATGTGTTTCTAGCTTAGATGTGCAATTTGGCTTCGTTTGAGAATGTTGAAGTAGGTATTTTCATATGAGTGTTGATAATTGACGATTTTTAAGAACATGATATTTTCAAACATTGTTAAGCGATAAAAATATGCTTTGGAAGTGCAACCAAATTGAAATACTTACTGCTAATGGGATTGCATAGTAGCAAGAACAAAATTTGAAAAGTGAAACAATTTGCTCTCTATGAGAAGTTTGAAAAAAGTTCAATGGAATCATGAGTTACTTAAAGAAGAGTAGATCACAAAAAGGAGAAAATAGTGTAATTAATTTTTGAAACTTATGATTTTAGAATACGAGGAAAGTATGTATGGTAGATGTACTTCATTTACGCGGAATCCTTATATAGTGTACAACAGTTTTTTCTTAGTAAAAAGCTTTGTTATTTATTTTCTCTTTGCCGCAACATTCCACCTCTTCTTATTTCTGGCAAAGTTTCAATTCAAAACAGTGATCAGTCGATGCAAAAAAAGAAAATTAAGAATGAGAAGAGAATAAAAATCTTGTTTATACCAAACTAAAAATAAAAATGCATCTGATGTTGAATTTGAAAGTGGACAGCTCAAAAATAATACTTTTAAGATTATTATACAATAAGAAAATAAAAATTCATACTTTTCTCACTTTTCCACTTAGCCTGGAGTGTGGTAGATATGTTCGTATATATGTTTTTTATGGGCCTTTTAAACATAGAAAAACAAACTCACAAAGATTCCAATTCGTAACCAAAATCGGATAATATAAACATGCCATTGAGAAAGTGGATACTGTGAGTTATAAATGTTTAGTTCAATATATCTGAAAAACGGTTATGGTTACAACAACACAAATAAATGTTTTTTGTTAAAAAATTTTTAAGCTACAAATTCGTCGTACATGGTTTTTCTGTAGACGATACCGTTACTGAGATATTTAGGAAAGGTAACTTTTGGTGACCTTTGAACCCGTATAAAAAGAAACGCAGCAGTCGGATCGATGGGAACTTTTGAAATTTTGTTCAACATGCCAGTATCAAGGCTCATACCAAAATTCAGCTTTTCCCTAATTTTTCCGAAGTACCATGCTAAATTTCCCAGGACTAATAGCTCAAGACACGAAATGTAGCTATTGCTATAGTCAACACTGTAGTTAAGATCAATTACAATGCAATGCTTTTTGCAATTACTAAAGCCAATAGCTCAGAAAGTTAGATTTTCAACAAATGTTTTATTTTTTGAACAGCTTAATGTATGTGCTTGAACAGATTAAATGCAAAGTTTTTAGGAAATTTTATCGGACTGTCTTGATTGCACGCCAAGCACACAATCCAGTCGAACTCAAAGCCATTGAGATGTTTTAGCAATCGAGACGATCGAGTCAAATATCTCGCAACCGCTCATCACTCCATTATAGATCAAGAGCAATATTGTGTGGAGCAAAAGAAAGTAGTATTTAATGCAGCAGAAAACCATCAAAATGAGATTCGAATTCGCAAATAAATTTTAGTGAATTATGAACTTAAGGCGGCTTTAGTTATGCGGTGTTTGTCAAATATCGAGCACCTAGTTTGGCAAACTTCGCATGTGTGGTTGGGTTGCTCGCCTAGTGCTTGCCGTAGGCCAAGCACAAATATTCGGGTGCTCGCTATTCCCGTAGTTTGTCGAACTTTCTACTCACATCAAAATAGACGAGCACTGTGTCAGATCCCCGCAGCTCGTTCATCTTCCAGTTTTGGCGAACATTCGGCAATGCCCAAATGTATAATTCACTGTGCTTGTCATTCCGCAAGCACCAAGCCAAATTACTTGACTAGGTGTTCGGTATTTGGCGAATAGGAGGTGTTTGACAAACACCGCATATATAAAGGCGGCTTTACATAAATGTCTCCATATTTTGCGGTTTCGTAAATGTATGGTTCACTTTCGACTGACGCTGATTGCGGCAATAATGGCAACGCGGCGGTGACAAGGACAAAAATCCGCGAACTTTTTATCGTCTTAACAAAAATACGGCATATTTCAGTAGTCTTTCATCTTTGCGATGTCCTTTCGTATTGTTTTTTTTCTCGTTTCGTTCTTAAGTAACGTAAACGGTCGCGTGTGGTGTGCTACACTCCATATTTATTTATAGAAATAAAATACAAAATGCATTCAAAATCCAAAAATGGAAGTAATAAACTGAATATGTCAATTAACTTATAAGTCTCTTTTAAAAAATACAAAGCATGATGAAAAGCTTAAGATTTAATCTCTTAGAAAATTAGTTTTCCTCATCACAATTTTGACAAACAACAATCATGTGCTTGTTGCATACATGTTTATTGCACTTGGAGCAATCAGTTTTTGATTTCCTATCCTTTGCTCTTGGGCATATACAGCACCTTTTTTAAGAAATCGATCGGCAATTTCCTGACTCAGATCTAGGGTCTGCATTTTCAACATGCGGTTTCACTCGTTTTTGCAAATTTGGAGGTAATCTGCTAAAGTTTGCCTTTGTTGTTTGGTGTGGTTTTACCAAGTCGACAAATAGCATCTTCAGAGATACCCTGCGGGATAAACTAGAGTCTAGTTTGGCCTTATATACCACATAAATATGATTTCAGTCACACTGAACTGATGAAAAAATACCACCATGGGTCACCTTTTTGATCTTCGTTCCACATTATAAGTTGCACACATCTTTTCGTAGAGAAATCCCCTTGATTCTTCCGTCTTTTTCCCAGGAAACCGGTTTGAGGAGTGCATCAAGAATACAAATGTGGAAAGGACCATTTGTATCAACTCCTCCTTTTGTTATAAAAATGTTATAAAAATAAATAATCTCTGGCTTGTTTTTATCACCTTCAATACGTCCATCATGATGCATCCTTGATATAAGAAAAACTGCTTTTGCTTTTTTGGGACATATCAGCACAATGTAACTTCTTTTGTAAGACCAAATAAACTTGAAGTAACTTCGCGATTCCTTTGAAGTTGAAAATACTTTGGTATTTCGAGCTTATTTTTTCTCAATGTGCCGACAGTGGTCAGCTTATGATCAAATAAAAATGATTTGGCTAGTGGAATACTGGTGAGCCAGTCATACATACTAATATTCCTTTCAGTTTCGGAATTAGGTTCAATCAATCGTTTCACTAAATTCATTGTATCATTAGGTAATTTGAATGGTCTATCAGGCTGTTTGCCAACGTAAATCTCAAATTTTTGTAGGTAGAATGTTTCTGAATCAACAAGAGCAAAGTGTTTCATCTCATATATCGTAGGTTTACTGGGCTTACACACTACACTACAGAATTTGCCTGTAAATCTAGGTAGCTGCTCATCAATAGTGACGTTTTCAGCAACACTGTAACATTTTTTATAGTTATCGTTCATCAAACAACAAAAGTTTCTTATGGCTGTCTAATGATTGCCTCGTTTCCTTGCTGTGTGGCTATCAAACCTCAGATACCTCAAAATTAACAAAAACCTCTTACAGGTCATAGTGTTTGAAAAAACTCAGTTCCAATACCATTTCAATTCAAATAATATGACCTAAGAACTCCGGACATAAAAAGTAATCCAAAAAATGCAAGAATTTTGTCGTAAAAAATAATTTTGCAGTCACGTTCTCGTTCAAATTTATACTGGATAGATAATATGTATACATTAGTGTAATTTCGAATAAGTTCTATGACCTTAGACAATAAAAAAAAACAGAGAAATGATCATAGTCGTTACATCTTTAGCGGGTCGTCGAGGACCAGGAGCTTCGTTAACAAAATTGGCCATTCGGAATGTGATGGCTTTCCGCATTCCGCGGAATGTGATGGCTATTTGCATCATTTAGTATGGTAATATTTTCCGATATAAAATGAGATATCACGTCGTTCATGACTGCAATGGCATTTCATCATCAGTATTCCACTCTGTCCGAATCATCTGCTGTTTGCCCTGATTCACTATCATGATCGCTTACTATGACCTCATCATCTTCAATTTCAGAAGCACTTTCAATATCCTGTTCTTTTGCCAATAACTGTGTAATTTCCAGTTCGGTCAGTTTGCGTGACATTCATATGCACTGATAGAAACGTTATTACAACCTCTTAGATGCCAAAACAGTAATGTTTTGAAAGAAAGGCGTATCGTTGCAACCCAAACAGCGAAAGGCACTCGTAAAAAATTATAATAAAATTTACATTATTTCATCATTTTCTCAAAAATTAGGTCTACGTAAACAGTCACGTGGAGTGTAGCGCACCTCAACCGCACTCGCTAAGCACAACCGCACGCGCAAAAGCACCGATTGCAACTGCATTTCAACAATAACTCGCATTTATGAAGCTATCTTTAAGATCAACCTGGAAAATATAACTTTATAAAATTTCTAATTGTTTAAATTAGCTGTGGGGTGTGTGACACTCCACGCGCCCAATTACGGGTTAAAAATGTTTCTGTCAAATATTTTCATCGCAAATAACGAGCTTATATTCCGAATAAATCAATAAAGGCACCAATATTCAAGCAACGTAAACCAACCAAAAATGAAAAATATATAAAAATAATCAAATAAACGTCGGGATTAAAGAAGACGGAGGTGCGTCTGTTCAAATATTCCAAATTTTGTAACCGATTTGTTAATGAAATCAAATAGCTGAGTATAAGTCGGTGGTATTGCTGGGTATAATATGACTCAAAAATAAGAGCGAAGGCAGGAAAGAGTTTAAATATCTGCAGTATTTTTTTTTAGTAGCTTGTATTTAATATATGTCATGTTTTATAAAAAATTAAGGACAAACAGAAGAAATTAATGTCGCATTTAAACTGACAATAATTCGTTATTCAGTTCAATGGAAAGCTTCACAAAACATTGGCATGTAGGTTTTTAAAAATTACGTTTTAGGTCCGCTTACCAATAATTGATTCATTATATTTAAGGTTTTTTGCAATATTTATCAATTAAACATTTGAATATTGACGAATGAAACACTTTGAATATTGACGAATGAATGGTATCACCACTTACGGATGGACGATCAGTATTTCACAAGAATAAGAAAAGCAAAGGAGTTATTTTAAAAATTTCTCTTACTTCCTTTTCAGCATCAGTGTTATGAAAGTCAATCGCATCTCGAAGATCTCTATTCTTCATCAAATATACATGTCCTCTTCATTTGCCTCTCACAGAAAAAAATCCATTTCATGAAAATAAATGACATTCCATGAAAAGTAAAGCAGAAATAATCCAAGTGAAAATATCCGCTGAAACACCACTACCCACCATTTACTCCATTCCATCTACCACAGACACCTCCGCCTCCTCCTCGGAAAAATCACACGCATTTCCATTGCCGCCGGCTCCACAATCATGTCCACGGAGAACAATACCCGTAAATGGGCAATGTGGGAGCAATTGCCTAGGCCAGGTGTAACATTATCCAATGACAAACGGACGCACGGACGGATTGGCAATGGCGTTATCAAGCCAACCAGCGCCATCATCGCGTTCTGAGAAACCTTAAGATTTTTCAAAGTCCGAAATTCACGATTTCTCTCGTCGTGATAGCGAAACGCCATGTTGATCCAAGAAATCGATTTCAATCAAATTTCCAGGCTGAGAAACAGAAGTAAGGTTTCGGATTGTAGAAAAAGGTGGTGGTAGCGATGACGAAAGCAACGGCTGACGACCGTGAAACAAAAGCCTTAGTAAAGAAGACAGAAAAAAAACGGACGAAACGAAATGGAAAAATCGAGAAAGCAAAGTACATTGAAAGAAAGAAGGGATCCATACAAGTTGCGACTGGGAATAAGTTAATTGAAATCTGAAATTGCCCGTAATATCGATGCTATTTGCGCAAAAGCTTCCTGAAACATTTGTAGCGAAAGAAAGTTGAAATTAGGTTGTGATAAGGTGGAATGCTATGGATATCTGGTAGTTCACGTATTTACACCATCAATTGGTTATGCAATATCGGTTTGACCTGAATTCGAAGAGCATTAAGATTTTATTGATTTGCGAGAATTAAAACAGAGTGGCAATCAACGTTTACAACGCAAGTAATTTGTTATGGTATTTTGAGTTTGTTAAACTGCATTTTCTGAGCGTCATAGCTCGAGTCTACCTGCATGTTAGTGATAAATAAAAATACTTCAGGGACATCAACGATTTTGATTGTGTGAGCAGTAACGCAAACCAAACAAGCTCGAATTTCAATCCAACGCAGTCCCAAAGCAGATGACTTCACCCAAACTACCAACGCCAAGCGTCAGCTCCTACCGCAGCGCACCACTCTATCGAAGCAAACTACACAAATTATATCGAACATCACATTTCTCATAAAGTCGAAATCATCGCATTATCAATGCCATGCCATCTGATACCAAAGTCCTTACAAATGTCCCTATTCAAACTGTCACATATCCTTTATTAGCATTTTTTCCTGCTGTGTTCCTCTCGTATCGCAGTGGATCTTCCTGTAAGTGGTTCGGTACCGTTACGCCATCAGGCAGCTTTAAGGCACACATTCACACACATACCTCTTCTGGGGCCCCCTCGATTAGCCATCGTCAGCAACCGATATGAGTTTCTTGCAGCAACACTTTCAGCTTAGGTATCAGACGTGAGCCTGAACGTGATATCCTTGAATCGGAGAATGTGAAATCTAGAACCTGCAATAATATTATTGTATCGTGCATATGTGTCAATGTTAGTGAGACTGGCAGTACGTGTAAATGTATGTGTTCGTGTAAGTATATGAGGCTGTAGCGAGATGAAACGGAAGAATGTGAAATACTTTGGTCGATTCGAACATTAAAGACATCCGGTGTCCTGCTAAAAAGCTGCGTTAGCTAAAGGATAATAATTGAAAGTTGGCGGGCGCTCGATTTCGATTTCCAAAGTGCTTTTAGTGATGCTCGAGTAAAGCGGTTTTCGAGTTTTGGCCGGGTGAGTTGAACGATATCTGAAAAGAGTCGATAAAAAACTTTAGTTAATGAGCTAAAGCTTAGGGATATGAATTGATTTTTATGAATGTACGTCTAACTGCAAAATAGTTTGTATATGTACGAGTATCTATGTGCTGGCCTTTTTCAACAACTGGGTTCTTTCGATTAACTATACAACATAAATTCTACGAGCCAGCAGTCTACTATCATAATATTGATAATTTTTTTATTTTTATTTTATTGGATTTTATGCTCAAGACAAAGCAAGTCGTATCAACAATCATAAGTCATTTTACTCTAAATGAAACAGACCACAAATGACTTTAAACTACATTAAATACTACATGTCACAAGACTTTTGTCTGATAGTCAAGTTGGGGAACGAGATTTATAGTCTATCGGGAATATGATTTGGAAGGCGTTGCTTTACGATAAAAGTACTTTGGAGATGTCAGTCTTGAAATTGGACTTCGAAATAGATGGCGAATAAAATTTGCCAAAGTTATTAAATATATTACAGTACCTGCCAATTGGGTCTCTGTCTCCATACACAGTCTAATGCTGAAACTCATTCAGAAGACGTGTATACCTAGTTCATCTTTCTGAATTGATGAAAGTTATCTTATTGGGCAAAGTTTCAACTTTGATCGAGCCTCTAATAACGTCGAATACGAAACTGTTATATGGGAAGGTATGTAATTAACATGAACGAAGTTAATGTGATTAACGTTGATCTTTGTTAAGAATAATGAACTGTTACAAGCCCGATGGTTAGAGCGTGGTGATCGCTCTTGCACTGACGCGCCGTCCACGCTATACAATGTATACTCGCGTATCCCCACTCTCATACATACAGGTTCACTCATAGCATCTCCCTTTCTCTAGTTTACATAATCGAACTGTTTCTTATTACATATTAAGTATTACATATTATTACCAGACATTTATAGCGCATACATAATCTTTCAAATACAATGGTTTATTGATTATACGACCCGATCTAGTGCTTACAACTAGTACATGGTTAGTATCCTGATTAACAATATTTTTGATTGTATTACACTCATTATCATTACTGATTACTATTGCCGGTGTGGTTCCTAACGGTATTTCTAACTCCTCTTTTATTTCATTGAACTCATTAATTTTTAGATTGATCCTTTCTATTACGTGTCAATATAGTATTTTGCTCGGTTTTTACCCTGTATGATCTCGGATTTTGATGTTTTTCAATTTCTATAGCACTTCGATGTGGTACTGTATTTTTTCCTTCTGCATGAACTTTAACTTTATCACCGACTTGAAATTCTTTAAAACTTTTCGACCATTTATTATAATAATTTTTATTTATTATAATAAAACAGCTTGGAGAATACTTGGGATAAATTTTTTTAGATTTTAAATTTTAATATTTTAAATTATTAGAACTTACATTTTTATATTTTAAATTACTAGTGCAATTCATATGACTATATGTCTTTGTCTGGCTCTTTTCTGTCAAAATATTGTATAAGTTTGACAAGCTGAATTTTTTTTTGCTTTACGAGCTAAACAACCATCATATAATTATATGGCCAATATTAATATACATTAAATTAAATTACTACGCATTGCTGACTGAAGCAATCAATAAATGTATGATTTAGATACATAGATGTCAGATATTTACCCTTAACTATGCAAAAACTCATCATAAGTAAATGTCATGAAACACCAAATCGACTGCAATAATAATAAGGCAATGGCTCATGAATTTGAAATCTGCGGTCTCTCAGAATGCAATGTCAACAATTCATCAACGATCTAGCGAAAAAAAAAACAGTCCTTCGTATTTTCGAAATGTACTGTAGCCTTTCATGCATGATAGTCTTCTCAGAAACCTTAGACAATTTTTTTCCTAATGCATTGAAATGTTACCCACAAAAATTAACTTCAGAAGCTCTACTAACTCAAAATTAATATCTCATAACAAAATCAACACCGACCATTAAAAAGAATTCAAAATGCAAATTATTCAGGTCGCGAGTCTCCCAGCGGACACCATTATTGAAATTCATATTTCTCAGCAAATAATCCCATCACGAATCTCATAGCTAGTCTACTGAAGCATGCGGGCCGGCAAAAATATCACATCCAGATCGGGAGCAAACTGCTTTCTTGTCGCCCCGAGAAAAGATTATTTCATGACAAGAGAACCATAAAATCATTTGCCGTTACGAATAAATTTTTTCACATGGCTATCCTAAAAAGGGTTTTCTGGACTCTCTGTCGAGTTTTACGAAATCATCATCTCATTTGCATTGTAATTAGCCATGAGAATTGTTAATTCGAAAATTAAATGTTGACTAGAATAGATTAGGCCAGCTCGACAAAACAAAACGGATTTTCTTCGTACTGGTCGTTATCATCCTGCCGGCCTGTAGCAAGGAAACGTTGCCTCGACTCGAGATGTCTGGTGAGTGGACATGGCAAACAAGAGAGTTGGGGCCATCTAAGCGTGTGAAAAAAGTGAAAGAAACGAGCTGAGTGCAGAAGAAAAGTATCCCGTTTGAAAGAAATACGAGTGGAGTATCTTTTATTTTTGGCTTAACATTGTCCTTTTTTTTTTAATTCGGTCTCTGAGTGGATTAGTAAGTTCCGGACACAGCGGATGGACACAAGCTTTTGCAGCGAAATATTTTATGCTTGGACTGCAATGCAAATTTCATGCAACCCGAATGGAAGTCAGTTGTGTAGGTGTTGCCTTTGTAAGTTAATGGTGAGCTATTATGATTTTATGAAATTCATTTTGCGTTTATGTTACATTTCAATCAGAAAATTTAAATCGTGATTTTGTTTGTGAATGTAGAACTAATTACCGATGAATATTGACTTGAGTACTTTCAGCTTTCAAAATATATCAAAATTGTTTCAACAAACAGGTTTGATATAATAACAGGTTTCCAGTGAAATTACTGCATCCTTTGGTTGAGCCAGCTACCAACACGAAAAAAAGCATTTTTGCCTGAATCGTAGCTCAACTTAGCCTCCAAACAAATATATTCTTGTTGTGATTGTAAGCTGGCAGCCCGTTCAAAGCTAAGCCAACTTGCCTGTGAAAGAATTCGACTAAATAGGTGGATGCACACAGGAGTCACGAGAATAGCGTACAAGGCGAGAGAAGGATCGGATAAAAACGAGAAAGGAGGTCATGCATACTTAACGACAATTCTGCTTATTCGCATTAACTTTCAAGTATCATAAGTTAGAAGGTAAGCGCCATTTTCTCAAAATGAAGAGAAGAAAACCTGTTGTGGAGCGCCAAAAGCTCCCATTTGGGTTCGTTTCAACCTTTTGTCATGGTTTCAGATAGCGTTGGTGCTTCCACTGTTATTTAAATAAATAATAGTCACTAACGTGAACATTTGCATGTTGCATATTTTCGTTGCAATTGGATTTTTTTTTCTTTGTGTGCATTTTCCATTTAGTTTTGGTGCTTGGGAAATAATATGCAGTAGAGAATATTCGATTCGCTAAGAACATTTTATGCGTAATACATATAATAAATGGCAGATTTTATTGGGTCTAATAACCGTATTTTTATTTTAGTAGCGAGTAGACTATGTGTATATTGTATAAATTCCACCTCGAAGATAGTGGATTCCACCAGATAGTAGTGTAGTTAAGTATATTGTATAGATTTCACCGGTTAAGAAATTGTCTTGTTTAAGAGCTTGTTAACTTGATCCTCTAGGCTCTGATTCATGAATTCTTTTGAAAATAATAAATAGGTTTTGCAAAGCATTTCAAATCCATAGCTCATCCATATTCTTTTGGCTGGCAGAATACTCAGAACCTATTCCGATTCATAGTCAATTTCACCCCAAAAGCGCAATATTTTAATGCCAACAGATATATCATTTATATCCTTCAAGTCCCGGGTCCAAATGGAGTTCTGCCGGCCATGCTTCAAAAGACAGGTATACTTTCCTGGCTTATATATACAAAATTAACAAAGGCTGCCTAGTACTAAGCAACGTGTCTGGAGGGCTGCTAAGGTTTATAAAGTAGGCAGGTATAGTCAATCATGTGCGTTCGAAGGACTACAGGCCAATTAGCCTGACTTTCTTCCTCCTTAAAGTTTTCGAAAGATTACTAGACCTCCAAATCAAACAAAGAATTGGATCCAAAGCTCTATCAAGAGCCCAAAACGCGTACATGAGAGGGAAATCTCTAGAAACGACTTTCCATAGGGTCTTTCTCGAAATTGAAAAGGCACTTTATTACAAAGAGTATCCTTTGGGAGCTTTTCTAGATATTGAGAGCACCTTCAATAATGTGCACACAATAGCCATTATGGAGAGCTTTGAAGCAACCAACACTTATCCCGCTATTTATTGCTGGAATAGTAACATACTTACGCAAAGCCTCATGTCAGCGGAGTGAGCGGGAGCACAAATCAGAAGAAAGGTCCGCAAACAAGAGTTATTTGCCTTCTCTTGTGGAACCTGTTTACAAATTCAATTTTGGAAAGGTTGGAAAGCAAGGGATTCACGGTTTTGGCTTATGCTGATGATATTGCGATCTTAGTCTCGGGTAGGCTTCCGCATATTCTCGGCCAGCTCATCGAGTATGCACGGGGGCTGGTTGAGAAGTGGGCGACTACCGTGGGTCTTGGCATCAACTCCAATAAGATTGATATTGTATTCTTGACAAGGAAGTAAAAAATCTCTGAATTAGACTCTATCAGGCTAGGCGGCATGAGGTTAAGTCCCAAGTCACAAACTAATTACTTGGGACTTATTCTGGACAGCAAACTTACCTGGAAGGTAAATTTAGGAAAGAGAGTCAAGCGGGCAAGCAACGCAATTTACGTTTGCAAGACAGTGCTGGATAAAACGTTGGGTCTAAGTTCTGCTTTAACACACTGCTAGCGTGTAAATCAGACCAGCAGGGTCACTAAAATCATTTGGGGATCATACGATCTCGCAGCGACTAAATTCCTGGTTGAATTAACGCGGACTGACTACAAACGATCGGTAGGCATTGTCACTGGCCACTGTCTTGTGGCCCAAAATTGGACTCCTAACCAGCGACGCCTGTAGGAGGTCTCAAGAGCCGGGAGTCTCAGAAACAAACCAGCATCTCTTGTGTCACTGCCTGGCTTTGGGGGATAACCAGACAGCGCTGCTTCGGTGGATCTTTCGCACGTGGCAAAAGTCCGGGGCCTTCGATGGCCGCTTGGATTGAATTCTCACTCTTCTGGTCCTTCTATTTGATATCACTATGGACTAATAGGCATGGCGACGCTTTTTCCTACAGTTTGCTACCTGTGGCCTAATCAGGTCCATTAAAAAAATTGAAACTTCTTCTATATTCATGCGATAACGTCACTTTGCTGCGGTGGCGAACCTTCGGTATGGTTCTCCCTTTTTTTCCTTTTTTCGAAACAATGTAAAGACGGAACTGACCTCAAAAGGTAAAATTATAAAGGAAAGCTGATCGATTGAAAATTTTATGATGAGAAAGCAGTATATTTACGAAATCATAGTAATGTGAATCAAGGAAGCAGAAAATCAGTATCTATAAAATGAAAAACAATTATGTGAAAAAGAAGAAGAATATTTATAGGAACAATGATTGGTGAAACAGAAAAAAATATAACTAGAAAACGTGTTTGAGTAGTGAGAAAGAAAAACTATATTATATTGGTAAAAACGTATGTTAAGTAAAAGACCTAAATTGAAAAAAGAAACATAAATTGAAGAATAAAACCCACAATTAGTGAAAACATGAAGGAATATTTTGTAACGAAAATTGATTAGTTGTCAAAACTATAATATCCATTGAGAATAGAGACAAATGATTCCAGCATATGTCATTATTTTAATTATATCAATGCTTGGGATTCCATCAATTAATTGTATTTGTGCATATTTGCGATGCGATATCTTGTCAGCCTTTCTTCCCCCCAGGGACCTAAAAACTTGCTTCCCCTGATGCGGTATTATTGCATTTGACAAGATTCCAGTGTTTGCCTTTAAAAGAAGACCTATCATCCTACAACGAGCAGCAATGTGGTATGAGGAAGCCATACAAACAATTGCTACTAACAGGCACAACAAACTTCGAAGAAGAGCCTGCCTGTTGATAGTAGCAGCAAATAGCTGGAAGGACAAGAATGAAGTCCCTTCCAGACCTTGAACCGCTTCAACTTAAGATTCAAAAGAAGCGGTAAAACGGGCTGTCAGCCTACAACACGCCATTAGATACAGATCAGCAGATTTAAAAGGCAATCTAAGAATTGTGGAGTATTTTAACCTTGCAATAAAAATCTTGAACTACAGTGATCACAAAAATACTTAAAATAAACAACTGCGGGAAAAAAGTCAAGGCCATAACTCCATCACAAACAGAAAGATGATCCACAAGGGAGGCGTAAATAAAGTTTACAGATGACTCAAAGACGGATTGTGGAGTAGTATCAGATATCGAAAGAACCAGGTGCAAAATGTTCTTTCAATCTTTAAGGAGGTTTAAGGTGTGCTTAAATTATATTTTTGTCTTTTTGAATGCTTTGAATGCTCCACGATCTAATACAACTGCGATGCTGAAATAAAGGAACTCGGTGCTGCGTTTAAATGTAAGATTTTTTATTCCAATAAAAACAAACAATTGTAATTTATTTTTGTAGTTGACATTTCTTCCTCCACAGCTAATTACTAAAAAAATTGGCAACTCGTTATTATTTTCTTTTAAACTTCAAACCAATACAATTTTTTTTTAAGCTTAGCCGACTTGATGTACAATTTTTGGTGTGGTGTGTTTAATGTCAAGTAGTGTGGTGAGTAGTGAATGTGAGAATGATAAGTGTATGTGTTTGTGTATCACAAGGTCGTCATTTATGAAGCAGAGTTTGTTGCACTCAACTACGCCCTATCGGCCAGTCACCACAATACTATTTAAGTTAAGGCAATATCTTGGAATTAGTCAGCGTGCCTTTTTTCTAACCGATTAGCTCAATCTGGAGTACGTAGTTGAAAGAATGATCACTTTCGTGTTACAACATGCAAACACCATGAACATTAAATATAAGACAAAGAGGGAAGGAAGTAATGAGTCACGCATGTTTGTCTTAAGTCGTTTGTCTACATGTAAAATTTTCAAAAATTCGAGTTTCTTTTTTTGCATAATTAGCCAAATTAACATCTAAAAAATAAACGTACTGAAAGACTTCTGTATGGGCCTGGAATCGCTGATTAGTTAGTAATCATAGAGTTTCTGTGTGTCAAAACTACGCGTTTTTCTCGAAACGACTTTTTTTTTTAATTGGCGGGCAAGATAACTCAAAAAGTTCTCAACCGATTCTCATGAAGCTTGAAACACGTTTTTTCTAAAGTATAAGCTTCTCAAAAATGCTAAAAAAAGTTTTTCAAAATTTAGCATTTTCGAAAAACTGTCGGAAAAAAAGGATGAAAAATCGTACTTTTTTTATGAGGCGTGCTAATTCACGATTTTTTTACTTATTTTTTCACGGTTCAACTAGAAGATACATGTTTAATAAACACACTCCAACCCAATTTTTTTGATTTCAAATTGCTGTAATTGATGCTAAAAATCCCGCCGATTGACGAATTTTGTCGTGAGGGTCTCAGGAGATTGGTTACTACTGCGGCCATTTTGAAAAAAAAAATTAAATAAAATCAGACTCTTGTATTTTAATATGCAATGAATAAACATGATCACTTTCAAAACGATTCATTTATTCCTTCTTTTTTAAATAAGCCTCTGAAAAATGGTCTAAATTCAGGCGTTTACATGTATTGCCGGCCTTAAATACACAAGCTAATTTAATTAAACACTTTCGTTTTAAATAAATACAACATTGCAAGACAAAACGTCTTGCGACTTTATTGTTTGGTATTAAATGATACAAAGAGAATACATTTATCGACTTACTATCTATTTATGCTGGAAAACTACTGATCGCATGTCTGGCTAGTTTCGTAGGTGTGGATGTCGTCCAGGTGAGCGATGCAATTTTGCTGGGAATGTAATTCTGCTGACGCGAATGTAAATTGCATTCTTTTCGTCGATCAGGTGTTAACTTACATACCATATTCTTATTTATACAACAAAACTAAAAATAGGGGGGAAAAATTGAATTATAATTATAATTACAAAGCTTTTGGTGGCATTCATGATAATCTTTTTATAAGCATTTTATGATTATAGTGGTGGTAATGGGTAGTACGTCCCTTCAAGGAAATTCTAAACTGGATCCAGAAAAATAGCAGAGGCTGCTCACTTAATCTAGAGTATTCGAAACAATCAAATCAATTCTTTGGCTTCAAAGCAGCAGCTCTCAACAAAAGTAGTTTAAGAGTTCTATGTGGACCCTTGACAAGCCATCTTTATGCACCCTATGTACCTCCAGCAATAGTGAGTTGAAGATTAAGGCACATTAGCTCTATTGTTTTCTCCACCATAGATATAGCAAAAGTCTCGTCCAGGGACATTGTCAAATTCGTAATTAGCCAAGTAACCTATAAAGGATCATAACACAAAGAAAGAAGAATGAGCACAGGAAATCGCAATGTTCGGAGCCATCTAAATCCACTCCATGCAAATCAATCAAACAACTGTCCAGAATTCGGAACGCAATACTTCAACCATCAACGTAGTAATAATATTATAGTCCAAAAATATTGGAGTTTCATAGCCTCTGAAAGCCTTAGCGGTGGAGTTTTTGTTTATTTGGCTCAAAATAGTGGCGTACAATTTTTACGATTTTGATATTCAGTATCACTCGCATTTTCTTCACAACTTGCGCCACTTTTTATGAAGCATAAAAACATATTTTAGCATGTCATTAACTGCATTCTCACCATCGCAACATTTTTGAATAATGGAATAATGTAATTTGTGGTTTTTTTTAACTAAAATTCAAAAAATATCGCGACTTTTTGGACAGATGCACCTTCAATTTCTTTCGTTTTGCTGAGTTTTTGGAGCCGAATTTCCGGGCTAATTTTATATCAGAGGTTCGAACATCGATTGCTCTAATCAAATCTTATACTATGACCGAAAAATCGACTCAGGTGTATTCCATCAATAGATGTACTCCAAAAAATAATAGGTTTTTAAAATTATATTTGAAATTAAATGCAACTCCCAAAATTTTCAATCTAAAATTTAGGTGTTTTTGTTAAGAACGAAGGACGAAAAAGTGTAAGTAGAAAAGACCTTGCATTAAAAATTCCATACATAATAAATTAAGAAATTTTCAAATATCAAAAATTTAGGCAATCTTCTGATATTAACCTGATTCTTTTAAATGATAAGTTCTTGTTTTGCTTAAGAATAGAAAATTACGATTTGTTACATCCTTATCAAACTTAATCTTAAGGGGGCAGGTAACTTAGAATTTTGAGAAAATCGATTTTATTTTCTTTGCATTTTCTAAAAGTAGCATATTTCAAGAGCATTCTCTGCAAATTTCAGTCGAATCGGATAATTCTTTATGGAGATAAATAACTTCGAATGAAGTCGTCTCTATTGCATATAGCGTTTTTCGCATGCTTTAAAAGCATTTTTCTCCAAACTATGTTTTCGAAGTCGGTGATCACTGTAACTTGAAAACGGCTTTATCGATCAGCATGAAATTTTCCTCACTTAAGGCTGGTACTGAGTTCCAGTTCACGTGAAATTTTGACATGTCTCCATTATCTGGTCATTCTTTCGAGCGAAAATTTTGGCAATGGAGAAAAGCAGAGACAATGCTCATTTCTGACGGATAAAATGTCAGGAATTTCACTTTTCGATCGATTTTCTGATTGGAAAGACATTTGCACTGCTCCATTTTCAAATTGAAACACCAAATGTCACTTTTTAGCTCGAAAGAATGAACTGCACAAACTAAATTGGCGTGAAATGATTGGAGACATGTTTCAGTGCCATGTACGTTTTCAACGCGAAAGCAACTTTAAAGCAACTTTTCATGCTAAGAACTTAGTACAACTCTTGCTTATTTTCAAGCTAAATTTTCGCCGAAGCAGATTTCACGTGAAATTTTGTATGAAAATTTCACGTGAAATTGAACTCAGTACTATGCTTTATTTGATATGTAATTATCCTCCGGATGAATGAAGGATTTTTTGATTGGACGAAATACTTTTTTTCAATAGCCGAAAATGTGAGTGCAATTTTGGTCGAAAATACAATTTTGAATTTCAACAACCGCCATATCTCGAAAAATCAAAATCTGCCAAAGTCCTTCGTTCATCCGAAGCACAAAGTTATTAACTAATAATCCCCAATTTTTTTTTATTTGGGATGAAAACAAATTTTTATTTTGGACCCCTCAAAAATTTACTCTATTTCGACTAATTTTCAACCTTGTGCCTTAAAAAAATTACAATAGCTTCTACAAATATATTTCTCTCAAGTAAAAAAACATTTTTTATTAATTACTTTAATGCGTGTCTAAAAAAAAATCCTGAAAAAGAGCGTTTTTTGGACGTCCCAAGTGTATCTGACCTCTTAAGTTAATGCTTTCTTCCAGCTAGAATCGCTATTGGTCAGAGGGTGGTTCACCCAAAAACACATTTACATCGTAGCTCACAATGTTTGTGATTCTCTAATTTTACCATCCGATTGCTTTGCGAAGCTATTTCGATCAGTAAGTGGATAAGATACATGAATTGGTACTGCTTTCTTTAATAATCTTTTTACGGATGCTTTTAAGGCCCCGCAAGAATTAACCGTACGCAACATTAAATTTCTAATGTTTGTAAAATGATTTGTCTAGACAACCATTTTGTTTTCTAAACATCCATTTTACATCTTACGCGTCAATTTTGAAATATTAATCTTTGTCTCGAAAGTTTTCTCTCAAAAACTTTGTAATTCAGTCCTCGCGAAAAAAAAAACACTTTTAATGAAGATTGAAAGTGTTTTATCGAAATCATATCTCTATGATTCATTCGCCAAGTCTATGAAGTCCCTAATTCTGTTGAGATAAATAAAGGGACATAAGAATCATTCATTTATATCTGAAATAAAGTTGTGCTTTGGATCCGTTTTGCAGAGCAAAATAACAAGGGCTCAGAGTTTTAAAAGTTTGAGACCAATGAGTGAAGCGATCGATTTTCAGTTTGTTCTGAATCGAGCAAAATCTTCTCATCACGTGGCAAATCTTTTAATCAATTTCAACATCGCAAATTCTTGCAGGCAGCGATGCCGAGCATTTTCATCAAGCTTATGTCGCCATCGTATTCGGTATTTTCAGAGTCCTTGCTCATTGCTTTCAAAGGATATTCTCCGTGTTGTCGTCATGACCTCCACAGCCGCGGTAGTCGGCTCATGCCTCACGGCGATGTCAATGAGCAGCTAGTAGATCTTCTCGTGTCCGGGATTAGTTCGTGCGGAATAATTTTCAAAGCCATGACTGGCTTCGATCCAGAACCGATACAAGTGATTATGGATGAAAGTGGTAGGGGAGCGGCGAAGAAGTTTCTATAATTTTGATTGTTTGAGTCTCTACGCTTCAATTTGATGAAGTCTATTGGGTGAAAGTATCATACTTGTCTTGTTTTCACTCTAGGCCAACATAATGCCTAATTTCGTATGAATTTCGTAAGCTGCTCAAGCAGATTTTGTATTGAAAATTAAATACGATGCTATGTACCCCACTTTACCGTTGCGTGGATAAGATTCCGTCGGTCTCAAAGTACTGAAAGCTAACTATCAAGCTGGTTCCTGCATTTGAGATTAGCAGCCGTAGCTGATGCAGCGTACATACATAGATAATGAAGCCTACAAAAGGCACGTTGTGAATAATTGAGTGTCGTCTGGTGTCTGACGGTGTTTGAGCAACTAACAAAGGAATTAAAAGGATGCGACAGCATTATACGTCATACTATGAGAAAGCTGGTAATGTGATTTGCCAAAGAAGCAATTGAATAGTGGTTTGCTTTCAAAGTAAAGTTTAGCAGCACTTAAAAGCTATAAAACATGAAAATAAAGATTTTTGAGCATTGTCGACCTTATGAAAAAAATACAATTGTAAAAATTTCAATTGATACATTTTTTGTGAACTATTTCGGAGAAAGGTTACAAAGCATTAGGCTTTTACTTGCTTTGAGCTGGGAAAATTCGCTAGTTTCTCTATTTTCTAGCTTTTTTTTTGGTGTCTCAGTGTAATCCATAAAATTTGCAGCTCATCACTTTGAATTGTTTTCTGCTCGAAGCTTTTAACTATAAAAAACCCGTATTGCACCGAATACTCCCTCAACATGAAAAGGTTTCATCAGGTTTCTATAAGGCGCAAATTCGAGTCCAGGGAACAGAAAGCAATCAAAGCGCTCACACACGCAGGTTTTAGTTTATGTGTTAACCTGATTGGATCATTTGTACTTCATTAAAATTATTAAACAATCAGTTTGGATCACTTTATTTGAAATATTTAGTCTTTCACCTAGTAAGTTTAAACAGTTTTAGTTAGTTTTATTATTTCCTCTTATTTTTTGAAATTATCAGTCGCAGTTTTTCTAATAGAATGAGCGATTTTTGTGGATCGGTTGAGTTGTGCAGTAAAACTTAAAGTAGTGCTGTGGGACGAAGCTTGTGCAAAATATAAAGATACATTAAAGACGCAGGAAACTTGGGCTAATTGTTTAGAAATTTTTGTAGACCTTTATGAATTTATCATCATTAAAAAAAGTTTAGAAAGAAAGCATAAAACTTCGTATGAATTTCGTAAGCTGTTCAAGCAGATTTTGTATTGAAAATTAAATGCGATGCTATGTACCCCACTTTACCGTTGCGTTGATAAGATTCCGTCGGTCTCAAAGTGCTGAATCGTGTGAGAACCGTGTATGTGTGAAAAGGTTCAATTCGCTCGGTCAGCCGAAAATGAACCGACCCGAATGGAACCTCGTACGTCTGAAACAGGCCTAAAGTGAAATGTAATTAAAAAGAAACAATAAATTTAAAAAAATATGAAAAATGAATGCTAAGTTTTCGTCAGTGTACAGTTTAATTCATTCAAAATAAATTCAAATAATCATTATTCGTGTCTATCAAATTCTTGAAAAAAATTTTGGAGTTTATTTAATTGAGCCGTTTTTTACTTCTGCGAGAATGCTATTGTAAAGTTTGAGCCTTACACCAGATAAATGTCTTCCAGTAATTGACCTTCGTCATCTAGTTGTGACCAAAGGATTACTAGTTTACCTCCTTGTGTTACAAGTATTATTGTATAGAGCAAACTAGGCTCTTTATGCAAACAAATAAATTCAAGCGCCTCAAACTAAAACAACTGCCTCAAATTCATAGCTTAAAATTCATTGAACGCTTCAGTCGTAGAAGATAATTTTGATTTATTTAAACAAATTTTTACCACAGTGTTTTGCAGTGTTTATAATGGCGCAATATAAACAGTCAAAGTTGACCCCCAAATTATGATAGCATGCAGCAGAATTGACTGAACAATTGCATAATGTGCCATTTTTATTGTGTTTTGGTGTGCATTTCGCTTAAACCTAACAATTGTGAACACAGTTTCCCTAAGTTTCTGTAGAACTGTCAGTATATGACTCTTCCTGCTTAAATTTTCATCGGTAATAATTTCTTAATATCTAATTTGACCCACACGTGTTATTTGGTTAATGTTTATTGCTCAGCTGTAAACATTAGAAAATAAGCTGCTTTTGTTTTGGAACGCAAGATAAAAAGTTTTTTTCAATATTTGGGGCAATTTTGTCATTACATATCTAACTGTAAATTATTTCAAGCCTCTGTTGGCCTTCAAAAAGACATCTTATCATGTGCTATCTTTAAATATTGCTACTGTGTCACCAGGACAAATAGGCTGAAGCGTGCATAGGTCGTTTACATATATGCTAAACAAAATAGGGCCAAGTACCGTGGCTTGCGGTATTCCATTTTTTACTTATGCTTCTTTCCTTGAAAATTCTCGAAATTTTATTTCTGAAAGCACTAACTGAGGTAAAATTGACAAAGTTTACATATATTTTCACTGAGGCCTATATTTCTAATTTTACGAGGGTTGATTCAAAAGTAGTGATAATCGGCTATTTTTAAAAAAAAACATATGAATATGCCACGATTCTAAGGAGGTACATTCATTTGAATACTAACAGTCGAAGAGAAGATATCAAAATGGAGAAAAACGAAATAACAGCTGTCAGTAAGTACCTGTGTTTGAATAAAATGGCAGACACAAAGGCATACACAGTGACTTGGTGAAAATATTAGGGGACTTTGCTCCTTCATATTTCACCATTGCACGCTGGGCCAAGGAATTTAATCTGGGAAGAACATTGACTGAAGATGAGGACCGATGACTAAAGATGAGGACCATCCACGTCCCTCACTGAAGACAACGTGAAAAAAGTCGAAGATGCCGTGTTGCCAGATCAAAGGATGGCCATCACTCATGTAGGTGAGGTCACAGGGATCTCGTATGGCAGTGTTCAAAGAATCGAGAATGTTAATCGACAATCAAAAGGAAAACGAGTCGACATTTTGAGGGTGAGTCTCGAAAAGTTCCAGGCCGATTAGGAGAATTTTTTGTAGCGTTTCGTAATTATGGTTGAAACCTGCATTCACTTTTTGAATCCAGAAACTAAACAGCAATCGATAACATGGAACCAATCCCATTCTCCTACGCATAAGGAAATCAAAGTGTCGAGCCCGGCGGAAAAGGTAGTGGTATAAGTTTTAAAGACGCTGCTGGAATTGCTTAGGTGGAATTTTTAGAAATGGGACCCACCACATCAGTCTTATACTAAGTAAACCAAATGAGAAGATTGCGGAAAGCTATTATATATAACTGCGAGCTAAAGTGCTGTTTCATCAAGACAACGCACCAGTTTACAAGGCTGCAGTTGCGATGGCTGCAATTTATGAAAAAGTATTCGAAATGCTTGAATATCTGCCCAATTTGTCAGTACCTGACTACTGCACCATCTATAAAACTAACAATTTGGTATATTGCATCATTAGGACTCTTATTTTTTCGGAATCTGAACTGATTTGGAGAAAGGATATTGTACGTATCCAAAAAAATTTGTTAGTCTTGTTTTGAGATATTTTTCCAGAGATTTCACTATGTTGGAAATTCATGAAAACCGACGATAGTTACTTTTTATAAGTTTTAATTTCACGCAACAATCTTATGTTGAAAGGTTGTTGTTACATTATCCTGGCTAGATTATTTTTATTAATCTGTAGTCGTATGGATTTCACTATTTCTGTAGAACATCACGGTTTTAGTGGGAAACAATTTCTTGAAATGCCTGCTTGCCGTTTTAATGGTGATATATCTTTAGTTCGTTTCAGTGTATTAAAGAAAATCTCTCAACCTTCGTTAGGACTACTAGAGCTTATTATTTCTCTCCAGTCTTCGTGCTGCAGTTTTGTTTGTATTTTATCATAATCCATCAAATAATACCTAATAGGCAGTTGCTACACTAATTTTTTCTAAAGTATTGTTATATGAGATCTTTGCGGCCGTGGAGAAGTGATAGATCTAGTATAGCTGGATTCAAAATAAATTCTTGCATTTCTTTAAAAAATATGTGATCTATGCAGGATTTTTTATTAAATCTTAGAAAATCAAGAAATTATTAAATCCATAGCTACTTAACATATTTCGATAATCGTTTACAGCATCGTCGAAGAATTGTATGCGGACTATAATTATTTGCGCTAGGTAGAAAAATATTCGAGGCCATAAATAAACCGATGCTCATCTAGGTTAGAAGACCGATAAATACAGATAGCTAGCAGTTTGAATTTGGGTACCTGTGGAATAGAAACGTGCAAACAATTAGCTACAGCAATATCAAAATCAACAAGGTTGACACTATTTACTTTTAATATAGGCTGCTATACCATTAAATTTGCCCGAACATTTTTGCTTTTTTATTCGCGTATAGCATTCTATTTCAAAGTAGGTATTATTTGAAATTCAAGCTTCAGTTAAAACAATCATATCATATTTTGAGTCTATGTTATTTAAAGTTATAATTAGTTCATCGAAATTTTTAGATATGCTCCTAATGTTTGTATGAAATATAGTAAAACTCCATTCACTGTTACAAAGTACGAGCTCTCGGCATTCCCAATTTTTCTGAATTCATTTTCAATAAGCGTGTCTAAATTACTCATCATTACCCTAATTTAAATTTCAAACAGAAAATCTTCGCAAGAATTATGTATGTCATGAACTTACATTATTTTAGCTTACTTAAACTTTTCCATTTCTCACCCAAATGTACTTGTATTGCTCTAGCTCATTTCTCGCCAACCCCAGTAATTCGGTAGTAAACGGAGTGAGATATTCTCCGAAAAACACTCACCTATCATCCAAACTCGCATCGACACATTTCAAACTGACTCCAGCTCCCTCTCCGCTGTTTTTCACAAAATTTCTAATTGAACTGATCAGCTGATCCCCAAGTCGTTTGCGTAAGAGTTTAACGACAATGGTTTTTGAGCTTTTTTTTATTTTTATTTTTATTTAATTTGTAAGCATCTCCGATGTCATGATCTTCAATCACAGTGCCCACTTCTTTCGTGACAAATTTCACAATTTCCGTTACACTTTCATTCCGTTTATGACGATGTTGTTAGCTCTTACGACGTTTTCGAGCTTGTTTTACTGAGTTTGAAGTTTTTCTGAATCATTTTGCAAAACGATGTCTTTGTTTTGAATTCCTACACTTCAAATATTAAACTGTTCATTTTTCCCACACAATTATCGAATTTCGTAGACATGAAGTCAATAGCGGTTTTGCTATTGGTCACTTTTTTACACTGTACGCGAAAGTTTGGTTCCATTTCTTTCTTAAAAATAGCGATTGCTTTTTACTATCACTTCCTTGGCATCATATAAATTGTCCTTACAGGAGTAACGTATTATATTTTGGTCACTTGCCATTCTCAATCTGACTTTTGATTAATATTTTTTTCCAATTCGGATCACAAAATATTCGTGTCATCACTTCGACCATCACACGATCACATGCCTTACCAGCTTATGTAGTCTAGCGGGTAGACTCCTGGTTTGAATCCAGGTTTGGACAAGGAACCGCGCACCGAGCTTCGAGTTCACCTGACACAGAATAGATACCTGAGTTAAATAAGAGGTAACTAATCACTCCACACTCCTATACATTGATTGTAAATTTGCGAATGAACCTCTCTACCATCTTCAAGCCCTAGATTTGACAAAAATTGTCATGGGGTTACTTTAGTTTTACTTAACACTTAAATTCTCATTGTTCAAAAACATTATTTTTTTAGTTTTGTAAACATTTTTCGACCTAACCAGAAGATAATTCACGAAAACTTTCAAAGAATTATCGAATCATAATTTTCCTTAACTAACTCAAATAAAATTAGATCTGTTTTTACAACACGAACACTACACAATAACGTTCATC
The DNA here is from genome assembly GCA_947369275.1 of Nemotelus nigrinus. Taxonomy (NCBI): domain Eukaryota; kingdom Metazoa; phylum Arthropoda; class Insecta; order Diptera; family Stratiomyidae; genus Nemotelus; species Nemotelus nigrinus. The sequence goes on along the minus strand of OX376372.1, from coordinate 22,265,893 downwards.
ACATTATTTATGTATGCTAATCATTTTCTCGGAGACAATAAATCCTTTATATTCCGACCAAGTCCAAAAGTCTCTCTTAATTAATTCTAAAAACTTTACCGAAACAATATTGAAACTTAAATAATGAACTTTGTGTTTCAGAAGGATGCCTCTATTTCGAGAGTCAACTTAATCCAGGAAGACAGCCATCTTTCGTCGCCTCCTTATTTAAAAGACACTATGAGCAATAGCGCCCCACCATTGACTGCTCAAAATTTACTGTCCGAATTCTTTGTGCCCACTTACAGTAAATTATTATTCACAAACATCAAGCAAGACTTAGCTTTAAAGGTTTCAAGATGTTATTGTTTAATTAATATTCGCAGTACATAAACGAAGCGATTTTCAGCAATAGCAGATCTGATTGTTGTTGTGTCCCTGCTCCGTTTTTGTTTCATAGCCACTTCGTGCTACTGAAGCTTGTAGCTACTATCTCTACTTACGCACCGGCTCCGCACCAGCCTTGAACTGACATAATCATAATTCCGGAGTAAATTTGAACTGAATAAAATATCAATCAACGCGCTCGTCTCTGTAATTCAGATACAATAATTTAATGAATGCAAATAAAGCGAGAGCCTACAGGACATTAATTAAAACTGACAGTATCATCCTCTCGATTGAGGTATTTGTATTTTTAGGATCTCTGTCACGAAGCTGTGGCGGTGGGAAGTGGTGAAACAAAGACTGAAAGTCCAACAAAGGATAATCGTGGAGGATGAATTCAAAGGAAAATCGCGACCGGAATGGTAATCAAAATATTTCTCTTCAATAATTTCATTTGGGAAAGGAGTAAATTTACTGCATTTTCAATCCCTCTGAAATACATTTTTGACATTTTTTTCATGCTTGTTAGTTTTTTCACCTCAATGCGTCGTCCAAAAGAGAAATGAAAAATAATGAGCTCTGTAGCCCACAATGGGCGCAAAAAATGCCGTTAATTTTTTTCATGTTTCGAGTAATTTATGTCTGGTTTTTTTTTTATTTTTCAATGAACTAAGAACCTCCATATCGTATACTTATCGAAAGAAAACTTTCAACAACGTCATCACGCCATGTATCATCGGTTACATTTGTGATCCGCCACCGTTGTCATTCGAAACTGTTATGGTTTCTAATTGACTGCGACTCAGGCTGTCTAATATTAATTTTGCAACTACAATACTGTGTGAAACAAATGTTAACTGTACCGGTCTTCCATTCATCATGAATTCACTTAATGCACACTACTGTGCACGCCCGGCCCATTGTTCGACCCAGTATAGACCGAAGGATGTGTGAAGCCACACTAATACCCGAATCGTACGAAATTATCATCTTGGCGTCGAGCCAACGTTTTCCATATAAATTTAACTTTTAATTAAGCCCCCCGTTGTCATCGTTTGTATCTGTAGAAAACTTGCTAGTTACACTTCTAACATATGTATCTGAAAAGGATGAGACGGGACGGGACTGCCGAATCGAGACATAGTATGTCGAAAATTCGGATAAATACTGCTCGATATAAAGTACATATGACTCGACCGTGCTGGATCGTTGATAGTTACCCTCAAGGATGGATTGGGTCGAAAGAAGGTGGCAAATGGGCAGGCAGGGCAGTTTTAGGGTGGGTGTTGCCTTCTATTGAATTGTACATGAAATGAAGTTTAAAGAGCTTTTACGGCTTATCCTGGGAAAGGTTAAGGCAGTTTTATATGCTCATAAAACTAAGTGTGGTGATGACAACCTGATATATGTTTCTTGGATGCTCTTATAGATGTTATAGACGTTTTAGACGCAGTTCATAGCTTCACTCGTATTCGAGCAGAATGTGTTCTTAGAACTTTCCAGGACACTAAAACACTCATTTCGCAAGTGTCGTCGAAGGAACTTTGCACAAGTGCGGAGCGACCGGGCATCTTATTGTCACTTTCGAGCTGGCAAGATATTGAAATCTCAATGAGTTCAATTTGATAGTGTTCTGAGTTAATAGGACAACACAATATTATGCTCGGGAGAAAGCATCGTTGCGGACTTAATGAAGTTTATATATTGCACTTGCGAAGTACTAGTACTAGACGCTCTGATTTACTTTTATCACCTATGAGAGTTGTTCATCGGGATCGTGATGAAAGCGCGGCTAGTGACAAAACGTTCAAGATACGTGAAAGTACACTAAAATGGTTCGAATGAAAGCAATTCCACGAGTAATGGTGTACAAACTAACAGTAAGAAGAGTAAATTTAAAGGCTTGTTATGCGCATATTGTTAGCTTTTATTATTGCAGTTAGGTGTGTTATACTAGCGTTGTCTGGAAGAAGGTTCTATTAAGCATTGAATGTTAGTTATTTAATACTAAAAATAATGAAATTGATTCTTGAAAATTGAGTTAGTTGTAACAAATTACAAGAAAGCATATTTCTTGTGCACATTAATGATTCCAGGTGTTATGTATGAGTAGCTTGGCGAAAACAATTTACTTTATTCGTTATTTTGTTGCATAAAATAGAGAGTTATAAATTCTGATGTCAGGTAGTTTATGATAAAGTAAACTAATACCAAATCTTTGAGTGGCTCCCGAAGTATTGAAACGCGGAATCGAATATAGCTGCAGCTTTAACAATAAATAACCAAACTATGAGCTGCAAAAAGCTGGCAAAACCGAATGAAGCTTGTTGCAACCTAGCTTCTGCTTTCAAGCAATCGCCAGGACAGCATGAATTTTTCTAGAAGAGTATCTTGTTAGAGCCCAGCGTGCTTTGCTCTGCCAGCTAGCTCAGCCTGGTCGTGAGTTTTCGGGCTGATACTCTTCTCGTGCTACGCACGTTATATCAACAGTTCAAGTCCGTCCTGGAACAACACATTCCACACAGACACATATTTCAACAGGAATCTGACAAGACGGGAAATGAATCACCATTTTAAAATTTGAATTTACTCCAGATTGTACATATTTATTAATAATTCCAAAAATTATCCATACAAACAAAACTCAATTAATCGAAACAACTATACTGTTTCTTTGCAAAATTATACTAAAATTCAGTTTTCAATTGAAACATACATTCGGAAATAACTTTTTACCAATTTTCGGCCGGATTTAGTTAACACTAACATGACAAGAATTTGCTTAGATCTGTGAGACTTGCGATTGAGTTTAATGATTTTTCTGTATTATTACTTTTCATGAGATATCTGTTCTATGCAAATTTAATGTAATATAATAGTGATATTAACTGTCTATACAGTTATGAATTGCGAAAATGATATTAAAATATAACAGTACTGGTACTCGATGCTTTAAATAAAATGGATGAATACATCCCGTCGACTGAATTCCAATTCAGAGACGACAAAATATAATAAAATCCATTATCAGTAAAGTCTCTAACTTTAAGTTCAGTTTATACAGCAAATCTTTTCATTATTCAATATAGATGTTATTTTTGCTGGTTAAGTACTAATGTTATTCATTTGGAATTTTTTTTCTTTATTTCTCGTTAGCTACTTATCTGTTAACCGACATTAAGGTTACTGTGAATCTTCGCTTCTCAACCTTCGATCGTCCGTTAAGCATAATTTGCCACCCGGTCTCAATCAAAACGCTTATGGATTACCATTGGAATGCTTTATCCATCTATCAGACTCAAGCCACGATCAACACCAAAGAGCTCCGTAAGCCGCCGGATTTGTCCTCACGCCAATAATTCTTGAAAGTAATGCATGAAATTGACCTCCGAGTCACCTCTTGAGTTGTGCACTTGACCATAGTTTCATTTTGCAACTCCTCTCGAGCGGCGGATTAAACAAACTCTTGCACTTTCACGGCAGTAATTCTTAAATAAATTAACACCAATCTCAAACTTTTACAGATTTTATCTTTAAACTTTAAAACTGCACCATATTTAGTACAGAATCCCCTTTTCTTCTTTTAAAAAAACTTTTTCCACCTTTTCACTTCCACGGTCTCAGCAAAAAACATTCCCTTTTGCTCTCGTTTAAAAAATTTTTTTCCATGAACCATACATTTTTCTACATCATTAGGACATCACGAATTCCATTAGTACCGCCACGGATCGCAACTATCAGCTGATAAGTTATTTCTTCAACCATATTGTGGAACACTTGACAATAGAACATCTCACCTGTCAGTTGCTTTACAACTGAATATTGAATATTTGATATATATTTGATATATATTTTATATTGAATATTTTTATTTATTTATTTTCTTTTTACTTAATAATTGTCTTTTTTCAGCATCGCAACAAGCTTGAATATTTTTATAACATAATTTCGAGTTATTAATAGCGTACTATATACATAGCTTGAGTAAATATTATTTTAATGCGAAAAGTATTAGCAAGTATGGATTGATATTGCTTACTTACCACTTTTCATACAGCAACTCATTTTTATTTGATTTTATCATCAGTAACGATCTGCGTTCAAAAAAAAAACAATTGAAATAGGAACTCAAACGAAATTTGAAGAAACATATTTTAAAAAGTGGACATTAACTTTATATTTTCCAGTTTATAAATTTCATTAATCTGTTTCATAAACTGGACAATTACACTAATAGCATTTTGATAAAGAATTTAACACTATTGCCCAGAATTTTGAGCAACATCATCATTTTCCCCTTAATGAATAAAAAGGGGCACTCTTAAAACATCGCATAATATACGAATGCGAGGGATTAATCGATTAACACGACACTTACGATCAACTTATTCGAATTGTTTAACATTGTGTTTTTTTTATTTTTTTATAAGTTTTTTGAAATTCATTTAAGTTTTTCTTCAGATCACAACTGTGATCAAACCAAAATTGTCAGCAGTTATTGGCGTACATGAGTTATAAGCTGTTTTAGGTTTGTAGTAAAATATCTTAGGCCCTTTGGCGGCAGCGGATGATTTAGTGAATTTTAACGGATCCTAATATTTCTGTGGAAACATAATATTTTGAAAAATCAAGTGCAGAAAATGATACTTAATAATATTTCTAGCTTGAATATGATATTAATTTGTAACTTCTTAGCCCTATGTGGGCGTCATGTGCCTAAATGTAGTAAAAAAAAAATTGTAAAATAACAAATATTGATAGCTTGTTACAGAGTCATAAAATCATTGCGAAATTTACAGGACACACTAGATACGCTTCTATGATTTTCAAAGAATATGTAAACAATCAACGCCCATCCTTCAAATTATTTGTTTCTTAGGAAAGCATGAAAATATTTATTCAATCTGAAGCTGTGTCTTCATAGTCAAATTGAAATTTTGAATTTTTTTTCACATAAGAACGGGAACCCTTTTTCAAATTTCCTCTATTGTTCACACTCGAAATTTGTGTTCACTAATGACTCGATAATCAGGTTCTATTGAAAAACACAGCATGTATTTACGAGCTTCAATTTACCATCTAGAAAAATTTCTAAGAGATATAAAATCTTTCTGTGACGTGATTTTCCATGCAGTCATCTCCACCTTATTGTGAGCCAAGTTTGATCTTTGTTTGAAAAATTATTCCACCTATGGTATTTTTTTTAATGTTTTTATATAAAGTCGCTAAGAGTTTTCAAAATTACTAGGACCTTAGAAAACAAACTAGCCTTGTGGTGACACTTCACGGAACACTTTTTTTTCTAAAGCTTTGAATTTCTCGGGTGGCAGCCCTGAAAAAGTTTTTACCCGCATAACTTACAGCACAGAGATCAAATCAAAGTCAAATTTATATAATAAGCTGACCTTGATGCTAAGCAAGCTTCGAAACATGATGGCTGACTTGCAACTGAGAATATAGCCGGCATTATACAGCCACTGTGACTTCAAAGCAACATTAAGCTTCACAGTTCTTCAAATTTTCTTAACCTCGTCGTTACGTTTAGAAATTTGTCAAATCTACAAACGATTTTCTAGTCGATATTCAATGTTTCTTTTTCATATAAGAACATTTTATATAAAATAATTACATATGTATTATATTCGAACTTAGGTTTTATTATTATTATTGTGACTAATTATATCGAAAGAAGAAAGAGAGAGAAAAGTGAAATAGAAATTATGAATACTTTACAACAAACATTGTCTTATTACTCCCTAAAACTAACAAATCCTGCGATTGTATCGGGCTTAAACTTAAATTTATTTTCTATTTTTGTGATAAAATATTGGATACTTTGATTATCTAGCAATTATAGCATGTTAAAATATGAAAAATCCATGCTAATTACATCACTGTTTTGGGAATTTTCAATTTCAAAGTAATTTAGCCACCATGATTGTCCAATTTATTCCGCCTTGATTGTCTGACAGCGGAAGGCTAGCCCCGTGCTTGGCTAACGCGTCCGACCTCTCGTTTCTTTCAATGCCCTTGTGACCAAGAAACCAGAAAATTCTGACCCTTCTGTTGTTGGGCAGTATATTCAGGGCCTGAATGCAGTCACCCAACGGGAAAAATAATGCTTACGGATATATTCGGTAAGCATTACGAGTAATGCGTGTAAGCATTACCGGACCATTACGCGTTGTTTCTTTTTAACATTGCATGTCCTAGGCTGGGAAGATTTATACAAGGGGAAACTCATGCTTTTAGCTCTATAGCTTTATGTATAAGAGCTTTTTGGAAAGTACGACATCGTATTCTCGCATTTATACGCCTCAATATGAATGAAAGCTTTGGCCGGCGGCCGATCGTATCTCTGCATGTGTGGTTTTTGCATGCTGACGCTTATTGGAAATTCCAATAGCGCATGCTCTTTGCTACTAGGAGGAATTGTCTTCATACATTTTACTTACCCGTGCGTGATGATTTGAAATGCTTCGAAATCTTCATCTTTCCGCTTTATATAGCAGACTACTCATAACCGATGTATGCTCGCAAGTTCTTTTCCCCTTGTTTCTGCGAGTGAATTTCATTGGCCAGTCTTGGACTTATAACATATGAGCTTTCTCCCTTGCAGCATTTTCCATGCTCCAAGTCATGTTTACGAGTATATCTTATAATTGCTGGAAAATAGCTTTGGAAGTCGGAAATGTGCATTACCAGCATTGTTTGATTCATGCATTACGCCAGCATACATTACCGCGATTCCCGTTGGGCAAGTACACTTTTCGATTTGTATGTGTAAGACATCAGAGCTTTAACTGCCGCTTGACTGTCTGTAAAGATGTTGATCTCCTCACTTGTGGTATCTCTGGCGTGTGCTAGGTCTGCGGCTTGACGTATCGCAAAAACCTCCACCTGGAAAATACCACAGTGATTGGAAGCCTGAAAGCTGCTTCCATAGTTGCATCTGCAGAAAATGTTGCAGCACCCACTCCAGCAGGCGTTTTAGAGCCGTCAGTGTAGGTGCTAAGAGTTGCTGCGCCCATTTGCTGATTCCACTCCTGCCCATCTCCCACAGTCGCCTGATATCCCCGCTCGAAGCACAGAGTGGGGACATGTAGTCGGTGCTCAATTCTGTTGTGGCCGGAGGATCGTGGCTCGTAGTGTCCTGATTCCCTAAACCTGTCAGCAGCTTTTGCGGCAGTGCCCCTAGAGAAGAGGTTTAGCGAAGGGAGATGAATCAGGACATTCAGAGCAAACAAAGGAGTTGATGCTAAGGCACCTGTGGTACAGAGAGCCGCCAGCTGCTGACCTCTGTTCGTCATACTGGCAAAGGTAGTCTTATTCACTGCTGGCCACCAGACCAAGCATCCGTAAGCAAGGATAGGCCTAGCTATCGCCAATAGATCCAGTGCGTTAAAGCAGGTCTTAGACTCCACATTTTACCCAGCACTCTCCTACTGGCGTAAATCGCATTGCTTGCCCGCTTTTCTCTCCTCTCAATTTGCCTTCCAGGTGAGCTTGCTGTCCAGAATAAGACCCAAGTACTTAGTTTGTGACTAGAGACTTAACCTGCCGCCGCTCAACCTGATTGGAGGTAATTCAGAAATTTTGTACTTCCTTGTGAAAAGTACAAGATCAGTTTTATTGGAGTTGATGGCGAGGCCCACGGTGTTCGCCACTTCCTCAACCAGCTCCAGAGCATACTCAATGAGCTGGCCGACTGTGTGCGGAAACCTGCTCGAGACTAATATCGCAATGTCATCGGCATATGCCACAACCGTGAGTCCTTTGCGTTCCAGCTTATTCAAAATTGTATTGACAACCAGGTTCCATAAGAGAGGGGATAGAATTTTTCCTTGCGGTGTGCCTCTATGGACCTTCCTAGTGATCTGTGACCCCGCCCACTCAGCTGTTATGAGTCTTTGCTTAAGCATATTGATTATCCAGCAACAAATAGAGGGGTGGATGTTGATTGCGTGAAGGCTCTCCATAATGGCTATTGTGTGCACATTATTGAAAGCGTTTTCAATATCTAGAAAAGCTCCCAAAGCGTATTCTTTGCAGGGGAGTGCCTTTTCTATTTCGTGAGCTACCCTATTGGGAGCCGTTTCAACGGATTTCCTTTTTATGTACGCGTTTTATTTATTTATTTATTTATTTACATATTCAACAGATATAAATCCAATAACTGAATATAGAAACATATAATATATAAAAAGAATCTATTAATGAAGGAATGTAAAATAGAGAGCACAAAATAATAATAATAAAAAGAACAAATATCATAAACAAAGTCAAGGTGAAAAAGAATAAATTCAAAATTAAGAAAAATGAGAAAAAAAATACATTGAGTTGGTAGTAAGCAAAACATTGTTGCAAAATAACAGAGCAAATCCAATTATGAAATAGATAAAGAAAAAAAAATATAAGCATATATATAGAACAAACAGAATATTGAAAGCCAATTAAAAAAATCAAAATTAAAATTCATGTATCATATGCGCAAGGAAAAAAGATAAAAACGTATTAAATAGAAAAAGTAACGACTTTATCCTTTAAAATGTTTTTGAAACGTGACAAGGTCAGTGGCAGAGAACCTAGTCCGAGTGCATTATGCTGCCTAGGTAAACGTAACAGCGGTGAAAAGTAGTACGTGTCAGTCCGCGCAAAAGTAACGTTAAACGTTAACGTGGATCTGTTTGACCGATCCGTAACACGAACGGAAACCTAGTTGCAGTGGTTAGATAGGACACGTTGACGGTGCAGTTTGAACAGAAGGCATTCATCGAGAAAATGTCTGCGAGATTTCAGGGATGGTATTTGCAGCATGGTAAGTCTCGCACTATACCCACAGTAAGCAAAATTGAATTTGTAAAGAAGAGAGCGGGTGAACCTGCGTTGTACAGATTCAACCACATCAATAAAATATTGAAAATGTGGACACCAAATTTGACAACAGTATTCGAGGATACTGTGGACAAAGGAGACAAACAAGTGTACACAAGTAGAGATATCTGTAAAATATTTAGAAGATCTCAGTATAAAACCCGGAAGTCTGGACGCTTTGGAGATTATGTGCAAGATATGTTTATCAAATAAAAGTTTAGAGTCAAAAGTTACTCTAGGGCCTTTAAAATTTAAAACGACTTCGAGAGAGGCTCCAGAATCGTAGTAAGAAAATACTAGTGGGTAAGTTTTACGCGTGAATGACATTTGGCGACATTTTAAAACATTCAAAGTAAGATGATTTGCATTACACCAGTTGATAAGAGTGAGCGGATCATTCTGAATCGATTACTCTGAATATTTTTAGATCGTTTGCGTATAGAAGAGGAAAAGAGTTTAGCAGACCCGGGAGATCATTAATGAAAATAAAGAATAATAAGGAGGGATAGAAGGGAGTAGACGAACAGGAGTTCATCGTAACAACACAAGTACGCTTATGAATGTAGGTAGAAAACCAGGAAAGCAGCGGACCATGGAAACCATATTTCTCTAATTTCAACAGAAGAAGCTCATGGTTGACAGAGTCAAACGCCTTGGAAAAATCTGTGTAAAGAACATCTACCTGTCTTTGCTGATCAATGACGGAAGCAACAGTATTGGTGAACGATAGCAAATTAGTAACAGTAGATTTGCCTTTGACAAATCCATGTTGCTCGGTGGCGCACAAAGGCACAAATAGAGGATATACTCTGTTGTAGACAACTCTTTCTAGTAGTTTATTGAAGCAAGGCAAAAGCGATATAGGGCCGTAATTCGAGATGCAATCAGGGTCACCGGTTTTAAGTTTAGGGAAAATATTGGCAGATTTCCATAAGAAAGGAAAAACGCCAGTTGCGATGCTGAGGTTAAATATTATCGACAAGGGTACACAAAGTGAAGAAGATAGTGACTTGGCTAGTATGTTAGGAATACCGTCAGAACCACAACTAGAGCTAGAATCGAGACAACTCATTAAGTTCTCGACTTCTAAAGGGTTTGTATGGAAAGAAGAGAGCGCTTTCAGGCTATCGCGATACGACGAAGGAGTTGAAAAAGAAACATGTGGAGGAGAAAGAGAGTTTTGCGGGGTTGAAAACGACGAAAAAAACGAGCAAAGAGCTCACAGGTCTCTTCAGTTGTAGCAGCAGAATTTTCGTGAAGAAACATGCTTTGAGGGATAACGGGGGATTTTTTTAGGGAGTGAATGAGTGACCAGAAAGGCAAAGCACTCTCGATAGAGCTTGAGATCCAAGGCATTGTTTGATATAGAGATCTACTAATGTTTCGAAAACTTTAAGAAGGAAGGAAGTCAGGCTGATTGCCATGTAGTCACTCGGATAAGCATGGTTGATTCTACCTGTCTTGGGTATAAATACAACCTTAGCGGTCCTCTAGGCTGCAAGCACGTGGCTTAGTGCTAGGCAACCTTTGTAAATTTGCATGAGCCAGGGAACGGCGAGCATACCTGACTTTTGGAGCATGGCCGGTAGGACCCCATCCGGACCTGGGAACTTGAAGGAATTTTACGTAATCTGATTTGATTACAATTTCTGCTATTTTCAGCACTTTTATTTGCGGGACATTTTTGAACACAACGTATGCCTCATATACCACATCCACATGTTATTCATAAGTGCACACTTTCAAATGAGAGACACCCAAATGTATGCGAATCTTATTTCGAAAATTATTCACCGTATTCTAGTTTTTGTTTTCTTACTTCAAAGCAATGTCGTCACATCAAACGACAATCTATACTTCCGCAAATCGTATTCAAGCCACCTAGACAACCATCAGAACAAACTAAATGGAAATTTCTAATTATTTTTCTTCTATCTCTTGTTCCCATCCAGCCATATCTACCACGGCAGTCAGCGTCTGAGTTTTCGCAACACTTTTCATCTAGCATACTAATAATGTTTCCGCAATTCAACTCAGACAAGTTGAATCTGAAATGGAACACACGTATCTCGATCGTACTTTCAAAAGCTGCTTTGATTCGCCGGCAACCGGTTGAAATATTTCTTTCTTTCTTTCTTTCTTCTTCATTTGGTAATTACGTTAGATTAGATATTCTTTAGATTCTTTGTATCAAGAAAAACAGATACTACTTAAAAAATCATTTCGTAATCTACGCAGCTGGTCTGGTATACCTCAGCTTTGTAGTTAGGAAAAGTCAAACGGCGTAGCTTTTTGGCGGTGGGTGTAATGCGTTGGCGAATTCGAAGAAGGTAAAAACGGGCAACATAAAGATGGTTGATTTATTTCGGAGATTTCATTTGAGTTCGAGAAGCTACATAGCTTGTTTCTCCTGATTCGTATCTTAGTTGATGGTCGGGCTCTTGTCCGTAACGAGATTATGGCTAGAAAAACTTTGCAGAGTTAGGACTTTATATCAAACCATTATTGCGATTTCAGGTCGATGCTGATGTTGTGTCTCCTGTTATTTTGTTTTTCATTTCAGGTTTGGTTAGAGTTGGTACTATTGACGCAAAATGATGAATTCTTAAAATTTTTGGATCTTCTAGTTGCTACAGAATTTTTGATACGAATTTAATAAGTTCGGAAAATGTTCATTGACATCAGTTCGAAGATTTGGAGTTTTTTGTCGACAAAATCTTATCTGCCATACGCAATCCCATCTTAAAATTTTAGTTGGCAATCTAAATTCATTCACATACCAATGAACACCGTCTCGATTACATTCTGCTACAGTTTGCATATTTTTGTCGTATCATCTTTTGCGTAGCTCTAGTCCGAGCCTGAACGTTGCACGAAAGCTCACCTGTACCTTCCACATACGACTAAGTCTCTAAATCGATTTTCCTTCCAATTTAGTTTTGCTTAGGATAAGTTTTTACGATGCCACTCGAGCAAAGATACCCTTTCGGAATAGCCGAACCTCTGAATCTCCTTAACTGCAAGATGTTCACATTGTCCCGTAGTACTGTCCCCGAAACCCTAGATGGCTGGCTTGGCTTGCTGATAGTCACCGACATCGTCCGAAACTAGAATTTCACTTTAAAGTTGTTCATAACTTTGATGATTTTAATAAAATGGCCTCCGGGCTGGGCACTAATCGGAGCAGAAAATTGGATAAAATTCCAGGAAATATTGTTTGTGATTTATGGTCAGGCCTCCCCGAGATCCGTTGCCTATCAGTCTGGTGGATTTCATTGAACGTATAATTTGCATATCGTACCTGGCTATAAATTTCAAGCTGAATTGGACTGGCCCTATGAAATAGTATCAGACGATGGTTCTCAAGAGGAAGCACTTTGAAAACCTGTGTACTTACTCGTAAAATAATTCTACTGACATTGAACTGATAGCTTTTTTAATGTCGGAAAAAAGTGCATTGCATGATTGTATATTTACAGCATACAATTCTTTTAATGCATTTTCGAGACTTTCAGTTTGCTCTCAATGATTCATTGATTCCTCGGAGACTTAAGACAATCAATTAGCTCTTCCGAATCTGAGATACTCAAAAATGAGTCTCTTGAATAAAATATCGTCAGAACACTGACTCACTGACTGACTGACTGCACTGAAACAGATGAGCTCAAGTACAAACACAGTCTGGGAAAAACCAACGTAAACTTCGTCAAATGTATGCCTAATGGCGTTTGAGAAATCTCTTTCATTAGGAGAAACAAACAAGGACCGTAAATAAATTGGCGGCAATCAACTATTCTACTTGTGCCTTATGTCAGCTTTCAGGACAATTTACTTTTTGCCTTAGGCAAGAAAATTGCTCGACAAATTGTTTTTGTCGATGTTTACCCTATGGCTGAGTGTGGCTAGGTATGCCCCAGTAGACGGAATTCCTTCTTCTATCTTACTTTCAGTTCTATTAGAGTCGAAATAGCATATTCTTTTCGAATGGATTGTAACGGTTGATGGGGCAATCACCGTCCTATGCTTTTTGCTTTACAGATGGTCGATCTGTTTTGTCTGTCTGACGGAATGAACTCGAAACTAAGGTTGAATGAACATCGAATATCTGGCAAAGGCAAATTTATCAAGGATTTTCCAAAGAAATTTTCTTAGTTCTAAAAGACATCAAATCGAAAATGATCAGAAAAATAGACTGTATGAGAACTTGTGGTACGTAGGTGTGACTTTATTATGTGTGTTTGATAGGTTGATAGATGAAGTGCTTTGAAAAATGTTTATGCTATTACCTGACTCGTTAGTCTATATTTTTTTCGAGTGTAGGTAGCTGTGAAAACGAATCGGCCTTATAATTGTTCCTAGTTTAGTTTTTGTTTGCTGACTTTAACTCTTGTTATCCAAAATCTAATGTATAAGGATAATTACATATTGCATAAATTTACTATGGTTTTTGGCATAAAGATAAAGATTTTCAGTTATCAGAATAAATCTCTCAACAAATTTCTATCGCTTTTGAAATTTATTGTGCATAGAAGATTGTAAGTTTGTGGTTGCGAATATGGCACTTAAGGTTTGTGGCGGTCGAATTTCAGTCTTCGCTATATCAATCAGCTAATAAAGAAGTCAAGCTCCTTCCTGCGATAAGTTCTAGTTTGAAAACATAAGAAGAATTCAAAAATGGGCATAAATAATACCAGAAGCTCTACGAAATACGCTATAAATAAATTTATGATATAAGAAAAAAATTCTGAAACTTTTCAATAGCTGCATTACTGGTAACGCCTAATTTATACGTTTCAAAAAACAATTCTCCAAGCAACTAACGTTCCCAACAAAGACAGAATACGAATAATATTGCACCACTGAAATCTGTTTAAAACAAGAAATAGATGGATATATTAATTTTTTGTCTATAAATATCTTTATTTATATGTGGCATTAATATTTACAGTAATTTCATAATTTTTTGTGATTTTTTCTCTAACATACTCGAATTTTTGCTTTTGCACAACTCATTTAATTTTGCACAATAGTTTCGATGATCACTTGCTTACGGCCACAAGTCCAAAGTCGAACAGTTTTTGATTGGTTTGGCAGTTTTTCCTTTCTTTCCTAATATTCTTTTAACGTTCACCCAATATCCTTCTATTGGCCTGAGTTTTTAAACAAAGTCCACAATGTTGTCGTTATTTCAATTTATTGTTCATTCAGCGTAATGGGTTGTAGCTTTTTCAGCCCAGAATAATTTAAACTAGCTATGGTCATTTGAAAATAGCAGCAGTCTTTTTTGCAGACATTTTTTTACCTACAATTCGGCACTGATTGTCCCTTCTGTGAAAAACGGCCGAGTTTTCTTTCTTCATTGACATATAACTTACCAAACTAACACCTTGGTCCGAAATTTTTCTACAGCAGCTGTTTTCTCCGAATCACTGATATTCTCTATGTTGCTGTTGAGTAATACTGTGGTCCAAAAAATAAAGTTATTTTTAAAATAGGACTCATCATCCATTACTATGCAGCTATCTTTTTTGGTCGAAATTTCTCTTATACCTGGAAATTCCAGCGTTGTATTGTTTATTCGTTTTTTTTCACACCTTTAGCTTTTTGTTTGGCTTGATATTATAATCCTGGAAGTTTTGCACAATGCTCTTTGTGGTACCAACTTTTATCGCAATATATATATACACATTTATTCTTAGAATTTTCCTCCAGTACTTTTTTGTCAATCCCTCCAGATGTCTTCTTTCTTGTACTTAATCTTGACTTGACTTCACCTGCACTTTCGAACAGCCTGTTTATTGCCTTTTGTACCGTAAAATTTTAGGTAGCTGCTATCTTTACCAACACAAAAGATGACTGATCCTGGTTTTGTGTCCTTATACGCAAATTCTTTTCACAAACTTCTTCTCTTGCTGACCAAATTTTTGCAACTGAATACATTATTTAAATTATATCCTATGTTATATGTTTTTTTTTTAGCCAGGGGAAATGTATGTAGCATCGAAAAATCAAATTTTAATTTTATTTTATTTTTTCATAAGCATTAGAGACGATATTAGTTGCCTATGCTAATTTATAGACAAGAAGGGAGTCGCGATCACAAACTAATAACCTTTATGAAAAATATGTATTACATACTTTTATTTTTCATCAAAAAATATTCATAATTAAACCCCTTGGTAGCAGTGTTATACAGGCGCTCGGAAAAAAATGTGTCTTGTTTCGCGTATCGTAGATCATCTCAGGATTGCCGGAAATAAAAGAATAGAAAGGATTTAGCTAAAATCCTATTTTCATTGAATGAATTTGTTTTGAAATATTGTTTATGAAATGTTCATTTTCTCGTAAGGAAACAACTTATTAGTGCTTGTAAAAAGGATCAAAATTAAAAATTAAAAAAACAGTCGTTCATTCGCGAGTAATATTCATGTGGAAAATTTTACAAAGCTTCAAAAATCGAGTTTTTAGAAAAAGGAAATTAAAGTTTTTGGCATAAATAAAAGAATGATAATTATTTGTTTTTCTTACTTACAGTAGAATGATCAAATTCCAGGACCGTAGTGGACATTGCCAGAAGCAGCAGTAGTCTACAAAAAATCTTTTTCCTGTTGTCTGTAAGATGTTTTCTCTTCCTAAGAGCGTTGTAATGACTTGCGATAGGTTTCATTAATTCGAGTCTCGTCCTGTTTTCGGGCATATTCGTGAGCAAAATGACCGATTTCGAGTCCCGTGAAATGCAAAATCATAAGTAAGCCGTAGTACCGGCAATGAATGTGCAAACAGCAATGATTGCTGCCAATTCGATCACCGGTAAGATGGTTTGGAATTTCGAATTTTTGGAACAAAAAAATTTGTGTGTGGGTTGGGGGGGAAGACACCTGGCCTCTCTAAGCATTCAGGCCAAAAGACCAAATTATACTCATTTATCCAACCTACCATAGTTTCCCAGATTTTTTAACGAAATCTAGGATCAATAATAGATGAAAAGAGTCTTTTTTCTGCACACGTGCCAAATCCCAGCCAGAGTATTGATATCTGAAACGCGCAAAAGTCGGGCATTTACAAAGGAAACTGTCCTCAGAGTTGGACTAAGCTTCTAAGCAACATCTTTTCGGTAAATATGTCCTACAAGGCAGTTGTATCCGTCCTGTCTAGGCTCAGCAAACTTTCCTGGCTTTGTTGAGTCTGAAAGGAACACTTTAATGTGCTTTGCCATAATCATATGTATTATGGCCTTCCAAAATCAGGCCACAAAACTGTTTAAATTTAAAAATCCCTGGCCTAATAGCACAAATAAACCAACGGTTGCTCTCATACGAGTGGAGAAAATACTGTGGTCGAAAATTATAACGCTGTACTGCAATTTTAGATCAAAGCCCACGTGATTGGCATTCTTGTAATTTGATATTTCCATTGAACCTTTTTTCAGAGCACTTCTTCTAGAATTTTCGGGCACTATGATATCATTGCACTTTCAATTTTTTTTGTATCGACGAGCAAAATGATATCTCATCGATTTCAGTCGTATTTGAATTGAAATATTACTTTCCTCTCCTTGGCCTCAATTTATCGCAAAAATGTTAGTCTACTTTTCTTATGCTCTCCGCTCATTTCTTTAAAATTTCTAACGATTATTACTAGTCCAAAACAGAGCAACTGAATCGTTTGGAGTTTCAAACTAGACTATAACGGTTTTTTGAAAAATACGTGAGTAAACACTTTGAAATGCTGACATAAATAACCCCTTTTCATTTTAGGGATTATTCCTGAGATGCCATTTTTTCATATACAATTTTTTCAAGCAAGTAATTTTTTCCGATCTGATGAATGTGCCTAACACCTAAATATAATTTAGCAATTGCTTCAAGCACTAGTTACTTTCTTTAAGCTTCACTTTGCTTTTAAACCTTAAACTGTAACAGAAGCATTTTGAAAGGGAAATCAAAGCCTGAGGAAATATCAAGTTTTTTAAAATAATTTGGCCCACACTGGGCGCACAATTTCTTCTACGATATTTTATCTATTCTTTTCATTCATAGTCCGATCCCTAACAATATTTCAACAATCACTTCAATCCAGTAAAAAAAATTTCGAGCGATAGTGACATGCCGAAAAACGTTTGCTCCTCGTCAAATAAATACAAAAAAAAAACATGTTTGAACTATTGCGAAATTGAAAAATATATCCGATTGTACGTTGTATGATGTATTTTCACAACCTTCATCTGATGCATTTAGCTGAGCGTGAAACAGTTTGGTGGATTGATGAAGCCTTTACGCAAATATTCACAGATTTCTCGTATTAAATGGCTTACAGCTTAGTCCACAGATAGTGAAAGAGCGCGAGCTGAACTGAATGAGGCTGTGTAAATTTCGGAGGCTTAGTTTGTAGTAAAAAAAAATGTGACCGGATGATATCGAAATCCAATAGTGATTCCAATCGAATTCATCGAATATATGATGCCTGATCATATTGACGATTGAACGGATATTTTTCTTTGGTGTTGGTTTAAATGGTGCTGACATATTTTTCCTTTCAGGTACAGTCACAGAGATTTTTTTGATATGACTATGATAAAGCATCCTTTGATACTTCTAAGGGATACGATCAAGTCACTTTTATTTTGAAAGCGAGCAAAAACTGAATATCATATCAGGAATGTGAAAAGCATTAAAAATTACTTATTAAACACAAATTATTCCGGACATTGTAATAATTTATTGGGTCGTTAATTTTAGATATTTATACAAAAGTTTGTGTTTGCTTTAGCATTGACTTCTGGAAATAAAATATTGCTACAGTTTAACAAATTGATTTGATATTGCAAAACCGTGGCCCTCCGTGAGATTGCTTACCTCATTTTGAAGCATAAGTTATCAGTAATTTAGTGCATCCAAGTCTTTCGCATTTATAATAATAATAATAACTTTATTGAATTCGTTTATGTGTTGTGTGGCACAATATCTTAAGGTTAGTATTAAGACAAAGACTTTACATCTAAAATCTGATTAGAAATTAGCTTTTTTCATAAAGTTTTCTTGTGAGGTGCTTAGTATAGTAATATAGAAAAAACAAGTTCAAAACCTAATGTTGTGCTTAACGTAAATTAAATAAAACTTAAAAACTAAGATTCATGACTTAAGCTAACTGTATGTATAGTAAATGTCATTACAAATCAACGATCAGGGATGTAGCCAGAGTATTATTGGAAGTTGCGCATTTGCTGATAAATTTCTGGGTCAAATGTTTAGAGATATCCAGTACTCTCTTGAGCTTCGTTGAAGCGTGCAGCCGATTAGTTGAGTAATAAAAGGGTTTGGTAAGAATAACTTTCAGACATTTGTTTTGTAATATTTACAGCCTTTTGATATGAGATATTGCACAATTTCTCCATACAGGGCACTGATAAAGGATAATTAGCTGCATTGCACACTTAGAAGCAAGCAGTTTGTTTGCTGTTGGGAGCCTGGATTTCCTATTAATAGCGGATAGGAGTAGTGAATGCTCTGCAAAATTTTCGACTTTATCGCTTCGACATGGGCATGAAAAGTAAGTTTCTGGTCGAGCTGGATGCGCAGATATTTAAGGTCTTTTTTCCAAGAAATGGTGGATCCCAGGATATTTACCTGTCGATTTGGCAAATGTCTTAATGATCGCTTTTTAGTTAAGTATATTGCCTGAGTCTTATCTGAATTAATTTTTATTTTTCATTTGATGCAGAAATTATTAATAATTGAAAGCTGTTGATGCAAGGTACTAATTATCTCATCTAGACTGTGACCACCAGCAAATATGGCGATATCGTCTGTGTACATGGCGATGTGGCATTGAGAAAGAATTGGATAATCTTAAACAATTAAACAAGAACAGAAGATTTTATATGGTTATATATGAATCCACCATGCCAAACAGTATCGAATGGTTTCTCGATGTCTAATGCAACTAAGCCTGTAGATCTTTTATCATTGAAGTTATTTTGCACATATTTTACTACTCGACACAGCTGATGCGTTGTCGAAAGTTTGAGTTGAAAACCGAATTGAAAATCAGGTATTGTTGCAGACGACTCAATAGATAATTGGATTCTGGAGAGTATAATTTTCTCAAATAGTTTGCTTAATGACGGCAATAAGCTTATTTGACTTTTACCGGGTTCTAATATTGGAACAACAAACGCATTTTTCCAGGCCGAAGGAAAGTGTTCATATTTTAGGCAGATGTTGAAGACATAAAATAGCATGATGATTGCCTTTCTAGGAAGAGTCTTGAGCATAATCTTGAGTATAATTATCAATTTTAAGGTTTTCAAGATAAAACGAATTTCGGATAGTTTACAGTAAAAATTTGGGTGGTAATCATATGGTTGGAAACTCACAAATTAATTGGTGATACACACACTTATTGATGGTCCTGCTAACATACAGCATGAAACGTTGGTGGGGGGAAAATAGAAGAAACCTCTGTTCGTCAGAAGACTATAATTAATTAGAGGATTTCAACTGAAAAATTTGTTCTGTTGGGATGGAAACTCATACTTGATTTGCATTGATATCGTTGTCGAAGGAAAACTTAGCTATTGTTGTGATAATTTGTGCAACTAATATCATATACTAACTATGTAATTGTGTTGTTTGGATGGTTTTGATTTTAAACTAAAATAAAATCAGTCAAATTGCCTTATATTTTTTAATGCAGAATTAGGTTTTTTACATTCACATTTTGAAGGTAATCTTGTGCAAATAAGCCTGACCTCTCAAGTAGCCAATTCAAGAGGTTCTAATTTTTGACGACTTTTTGAAGCAACTGAGGCCGTAAGTCATCAAAGCCGCAAGTTATGTTGGCTTCTAAAGCGTACTACTGTCTTGTTAAAACCATATCTCTCTCAAATCTAAATATTCGACACAAACTTAGGAACAAAAACTGCTTTATCATCGCTCTGTCTCTAAAAGGACTGCGATGGGCTGTAGTTTTACGACGAGGACGAAACAAATTATCGATAGAAAAATATGAAAGAATTATCAATGTCTCCTTCTTGTACTTTTACATATTTCCAGGAACAAATAATATCTTACATATTAGATATTAATAGCTTACAAATTATATATATGTAGAAAAAACAAAAAGCACAATTTACGTGAAGTAATTTAAAGGCTCATTTAAAAATATTCGTCGTATAATGAGCTCCTGTGAGCAATGAAAATAAAGTCTGTTTTTAAATTTCAATTAAATTCTGAAATTTATGAATTCTGTCCATATGAAATATTTCTTTAGTTTAACAACAAGTCATTTTACTGATGTGGAAAATAAAAAGTAAAATGAATTACTAGACATGATCTATAATTATTGGGCGACAGCTCCTTTATTTTCCAAGGTCCGTTTAGTCTTGCTGGCCAATAAATCTAGAGTCTGAATTGCGGCTCATTTTCAGATAAAATATTCAAATGGGATAAGCCCCATAAAATCTGCGCAATGAGGCTAAACAAAGGCCATATTACCAGACCCAGTTATGTTTTTCTGTTTTTCGTTGAGTATATCAGTTTTTTCTCACGAAAACGTTTTTCGCCGCGTCTCGATCAAGTCTGCTTAGTCAACTCACGTCTGTCCGAGAATCAAGAGACTGAGTTTTTGATAAATTTTATTATTGCGGCTTCGAAATTTTTGACCGATTAGAAAACCTGGTGTCATTTTATGCGGCCACCTCAGCCGCGGTGAGCTAGCAAAGTGTCATATCATCCATTGAGTGTGGATATGCAAGTGCTCCATTTTAGCGGGTAAGGGGTCTTTATGGCCATTAATAGAGCATCCTACTCTAGTGCACATATGTTCATTTGCTTCTTTTAGCCTCAGTATCCTAATCTGAAAAGAAGTAACAAGTGCAAACTCTCCTAAATTTTGAATTTTTTGCGACTGATAAATATGAAAATATATTTGCTATGGGTGCAAAGTGGTACATTACCTTCAAGTTGGCCGTATTAAAAAGTAAGATTGATAGAACATTTATTCAAAATTCACACATTTCTTCTTCTATTTTGTTGTAAAATTTAGCGGATTCTAAACGCTTAAGTTTTTTTAAGTCCAAAGTATTTTCAGTACAAATGCACAAGCTTACTTTCATTTTATTTACATTTCACAACTCTCCAAAAATATTTTGTTCTTCTACTCACATCAAAATTTTCCACAACAAACAGGCTTAAGAAAATATAGAAAGCGTGAACCAAATCTTTTCTTCGAAAAAGCGAGATGAAGGTTGTCAAAAGTATGTAAATAGAAAGTCAATAAAATTGCATAAGCAAGTAACGACAGTTTGAGTTTTTTCTTATAATTCAACGTTCTGCCGAGCCCAACAAAGGCACCACACCACTTTTGTAAAAGACTTTTTTATTTCACACAAACCAAATTGGCTTTCGAATAGGACGAACCACAAAGCTCGCTCGCTTTCCTAAAATGCGGGCGACTTTTTTGCCCTCGCGGCACTGAGGGCTGCCTCTCATTGGCATAAGGTATACTAACGAATTTACGTGACGGACAGCACGAAAACGAAACGAAGCAGTTTCATCAGCATTCTTTTATTGACAAAAAACAATTAGAGCAAGTCTCTTATTATCAAGTTTTTGTCCTCTTTAAAATCGGAAAATTGCGTTATATTACTGGGCGGAAGAAAACATCAAACTAATACAATCGCCTTCTCAATACAAGCCGGTTGGCTAGAGCCTTTGCGGGCAATATCCAGCAACCTGTCTTTTCGTTCGATGCAAAAGGTTCGTTTCTCATTGACTGGCGTCACCAATTAAGCGACTAAAATATCTGTTGAAGCCCTCTGGTTAAACAGTTAGGCTATCTTTGCGTGTTCATCAAAAAAAGCTTTGGAAAACTTGCAGAGATGGCAAGCCAAATTGCCATGGTTTTCAACCATCTTTAATCGATGCGGTCGGAGGCAGCAGTGCTCAACAAGCAGGTAGCCACTCTCACCGAACTGGTTATTATCACTCACAGCACGGTTGTGCTCTTGATCCCGACAAAGATCTCGCTCGCAATCTAAAAACAGAAAACGCAATACAAAAATCTGCTTTTACCACCAAAAATTTGACTCTAATGTACAAAAGTGCATCACTTCATGCGATTAAAAAACTGATTCAACCAACCAAAAAATTGAATCTTTTTTTAGAAGGGTCAATCAAATATAGAAGACATTTTTGCACATGCGCAACTAAGTTTGGCAAGTTTGCTTCGGTGAGACCATAGGGAGTGGGGAGCACCTGCCATTTCATACTTTCAACCTATTTGTCAAAAGCATTCAGGATGTAAGAGCGCAATAAAATTTATTGTTCGTGAAGCGATTAGAGTGACAAAGATTTTTTGCAAATTGAGTGCACAGCTTGGAACACAGTCAAGGACTCGTGTGTTTGCTTGTCGTAAAGAGTGCAATGCAAAAGCAAAACGAGTGGAAAATCATAAAAACGATCATCGTCTCGGACCAGCATGGCAAACGAAAACATTCGAGCGGTTCAAGACATGATTGAAAAGAATAGACAAAGTTCCATCATTGCACTTGCGAGTCGAAAAGAGTTAGTATGTGGTTAGCCCTAGGGAGCGCCAAGACTCGACTCAGCTGGCAAGGTTCTTGCAACAGTTTTCATCGACCGTCGATGCATTTGGCTCTTTAAATTTTTGCGTAAGTGACGCACAGTCAATGATGCTTACTACTACGAGCTGTTGGATAAAGCAAAGGCTGCGTGTCGGTGCGCGAGAGATGAAATCCACCGCTTCGGGATGCCAGTCTTCTCCAAGACAACGCCAAGCCTCATACAAAACTTAATGAAATGCACTGGACAGCACTTGATCATCGTCCCTGCAACAATTGCCCTAATATTTTCATTTGTTAGGCCCGCTTCAAAAGGGCAGCGTTTAGAGAGTTAAGGGGGTTTGTGGGCACTTGACTCCTGATACAACTAACTTCATTCTATGATACTGAGATAAGAAACCTTCCATTTCGGTGAAAAAATGTATTTCTATAGCAGGAAGCTTTTTAGGAAAAACAAATTCTAATGTTTTCATATTTTTTAATGACTAATTTTAATCCATCTCGGGTATATATGATAGCTTGTCTAAAACATAATAATTGGTGGATACGGACGCAGTCATTTTGTCCCACAGCAAAAAGACTTCTACCGTCTTTTTTTTGACTTGCCATGGCAAATCAGTTGACTTTAAATATCTATGGATGAAAGGTAACCAAGCAGAGACTAGAAATCTGTCGTGAGTTTTCATGGGACTTTATTTTTGCCGATGTCTCAAGACCAATTTTAGGCATTGATTTCGTCTGCCACTATAAGCTAACTGTTGATTTGCAAATGCTATCCTGATAATTCCTCTCACTTCACCTTCTACGAATCACGCATGTAAACTTCGCACAATCTTCCAACACTTAACTTTGTTATAGAGCCATCCACTGATTCCCGCTAAAAAAAATTTCTCCTAAAATACAATCCAGTCACGGCCAACACAGAACTCTCTCATTCTTGTTAACATAAAGTAATAGACTAAATCTTGATCACAAGCTCTCCAATAGTACCGTAAAAAAAATTACATTATATTTATTTGAATACATTAAGTATTAATGATGCTAGATTTGAGCCCTGGAAATTGATATTCCTTTTTATTCAAGGAACATTTTCTCGAAGCGTATTTAGAATATAGCAATGAATTTTATGAATAAAAATAGAGATACCAGTCGATCTATCGAACGAGCGCTTTTCTGAAATATCAATTTTATCTGTAATGATTTTAACCCAGGAGAACTTCATCAGCTGTGTTTCATTTAAGAAACTCTTTCCTTCTAAACAATTTAAAAATTCATTAAAACTAATAATCCCTCGCTCAGTGTTTACAGTAAATAATCACAAATTTCCAAAATAGCAATTGAAGTCCTACAGAGAGGGAAAATTGTTACTTGAATGAAACAAATATTGACTTGGAGCGCTTAAATCTAGCAAGTACTGCAACATTAATAATTAATGTATTCAAACAAAGCTTATGTTAGTTTTATGACAATCAACGTTAAACAGAATAAAAAAGTTTGCTTTTGAGGTTCCAAGATAACAAAAATTGGGCAATCGGCTAGTCTACTCTAAAACGCTACTGTATGATTTTTCATATTTTAACGTTCAAATGATGTTTATCATTATTTTCTTAAAATCTAAAACTTGGTCACATGTGCAATATACGGACCTCACACAACAGGACCCTGTGCTCTACCCATTCGGCTACACAAGCTTGTCTTAAATGCGATCAGATGTTGTATGGTTACTGGGAAGGAGTGCCATGTCAAGATTTTAGTAACTACCAAGACAGATTATAACCAGCTTCATACTATTAAGAATAAGTTAGTCCTAGAAAAACAATAAAGATTATTTACATATTCATAGCTTTACTTTAACCAAAATACAATTCTGACAAGGTCTAATTTTTATTTACTTTAGTGTGACTGAAAAACAAAATCCAAGATATTCAGTTGCATGGCTTTGACAATACTCTTCATCTGCCAAATCATAACTTACGACACTGTATCTACTTCAAATCCGATTGTGTCTTCAATCCCAAGCAACTTCAGATTTTTTTGTCCTTTATCACAGCGTTTTTATTTTATAGTTTCCAATTTCGTTCCCGTTCGCTCGAAGCATACAAAATCAAATCTTAGAACGAATGTGCACGAACTTTACACGAGTATGTTACATAAGCGACATTATCGCGATTGTAAAACACAATCGTAAGATGTCCCGATGTTCAGATTCTTCTTGTCCTTGCAACCACCTATGTCTATCGTGGCCGCTTTGACAAAGTGCTTGCTTGGTACTTTCATTTGTCGCTGACTATAACTATAATTTTCTCTTCGAATAACGGTGCTATCTTTTCTCCGAAGTACCATCGATTTCTGTCGTTGTAAAGATCTGCTCCAAGACGACATCGGCACTGTCCTTCTCGCCGCTACTACCTCGTTGTGATACAAACATTTTATGTGAATGATATGACTTCGTAAGTACTTAAACGAGCCACGTAAAGGAAAACTTCCAGCAGCATAAATATTTACGAATATGTGCCGTCTATATTGCAGTGTTGTTTTTCGGTCTTAGCCTGCCAGTCTGAGAAAGGCATCAATGAGATGCTATTACAATCTTCATGAAGCTCAACCAAACTTCTGAATAAAATAAGCGCGTTACGGAAAACCCTTCAGCAGGCGCGACAGCAGCCACCGAAGCAGAGTTCACCGGAAACCGCATTTTTACCAATGTATTCAGTGTTCAGTCCTTCACCAACAAAGCTTTCAAGTATAAATGGTAAAAATAACATGTATGTATCACTGATATCCTTTCGGTCACAGACGCATCCTAGATGGAAGGAATAGTGTTTCTTCAGCATGGATCTGTGTTTGTTCCGAGCCAACGAATAACATCGAAAACGATATATATCTTATTTTATTTCTCTATTATGCCGTAAAAATGCTACAATTTCTAAAAAGAAGTTTAGCATTTTGCTCGGTGCACGAACCGAATTCGCCACTCACGTTTCCTATCGCTTTGCAATACGCTCAGAATTGATGTTTTACATTTTTTAAGATACGGGAAATGGATAAGTTTTTCACGGAACTTACTTACAGTGTACGTGTATTTCACAAGAATGAAATCGGTTATTTTTCAGAATGCTAAAGCTAGGCAAGTGCAGTCTGATAGTATTTTATTGGAAGAAAATGTGCTTGGAGTGTTCTCTTGAAACGAAGCTATCATTTGTGTTTTTTACGTTTGCATTATGAATAAGAATAAAATAGACGAAAAGTGAAGGCGATGCATGATGGATGGATATTTAACTGTGTATGTATTTCAGTAGGAATTATTCTTGATGTGAAACGCTTTGGAATATCATTTTTTGATAGTTTCAAGTGCATAGAAAACTATACGGGACAACCCAATCAAATCGACGAAAATGATCCATATTGCGCGGAAGCAACAGGGCCATCTTTGCGCATGGGCGGCCAAGGCCCCGCGATCTATGAGGCCCCTTATTTCCAGATCAACAACCGACAAATATATTTATTTTCGAAAATTAAACTATAATTACTTGACTATAATTAATAATTATCCATCTGATTTTATAGTAGTCTCATGAACCAGGTGCCTAACACTGACAAATCTATCTACTTGCTACTAGGTGATTTCCCTAAATTATTTGTGAATGAATAAACCAGTGATGCGGAAGCCTATACCCGCGGGTAAATGGGCTTTTAAGCTTTCATATATGTACATATGCATAAATTACCTCACTTTTAAAGAGTATCTTATCAATCTTATGTGTTATTACTGTTATTGTTAGCTTCGTTTTTTTCATCCAGAGTGGAGGAGGTATCCTGCATGCATAAAAAACAATCCAGAGCAGCATGCAAGCTTATTTCTATTAGACAGCTGTCATTTCAAAATTTGAATTGACATATAACCAGCGCCGTTTTCAAATGTAAGACTATTTATCCTGATTGTCAGGGTGACATGGGAATTTTCGAAAATTCCAACTATTCCAGTTGACATGACTTTTTGAAGTACGTTCCACAGAGTGCACGAGAACGAGCTCCACTGAATTCACAAGTTTTCTTACTCTATAAAAAAACGCACCTATTATTTTTTGGGCATCACTGGAATAAATATAAACAAATCGATCTGTGTACCCCTTCAATGTGTTAGGGCGTTTTAATTTCTGCTGTTCCTATTTGAAACGCATGACCAGGACGGCATTTCTGTTCGTAATTATCCTAGTGCCTGAGAAAAAAGGAAACAATCTGCACATGAGAAAGAAGTAATTGATAAATTAGCAAAATTAGCATCATATTTTACACCAGGAGCTTCTGTAAGCAGTAACCAAATAATAAACTATCCACATAATGAATCGTATCAACAACAGATTGCAGGAAACCAGGGAACCTCACAATCTACTTGTTCTTCGCTAAGTCCTATAACTTCAGTATAAAAGACTAAACCATATTGTACAGAAGTAGTCCATCCCTACGGTAAAAATGCAATATCTTCACCAACAACTGTTTTAATTGAGCAACAGCAGTCGTCCGACCCAGAAAATATTTCACACGACCCTGGCGATTATTTTAAAGAAAATTTTACCGAAAAAAAGATGGCAAATCAGTAATTAGGTATTTTAATGAAGCATTATTTAATCGTAAATCAAAGAACAATGAAAGTGTTGAAAGAAAATGGTTGATGTATTCGCTTCCAAAGGAATCTATATTTTGTTTTTCCTGATTCTTGTTTAACTCTTCTGATGTAAACCTATGCTCTCCGGGTGGATGTATATGGAAACACATTAATCAAATAATTCTACATCATGAAAATAGCCCTGCACCTAAGCAATCTATGATGCCTTATCTGCCACGAAGTAAAGCAGTTGGTATACTAGATACAGACTTGCTGTGTCAATATCAAAAAGAAGTGGATAACTGGAAAAGTGTACTTAAACGGGCTGTCGTAGTTGTAAAATTTAATCCTGAACCGCTAGAAACACTAATATTCGAAGAACAGAAGAAGAATCGTGCAGGTTTTGAGTGCATATTCCACCACATGAGCTGCTTATTACAGCCAAACTGTTTCAAATGCCACGTTTTACTTTGGTCTCAAGAATGCACTATAACTACCACTGGCATGAATTTCAACGTTTATGAGAGCAAAACACGGGTTAATTATATTCGTTATCAGTTGCTTATTTCACAAAATTTTGAAAGCAGCAACTCATATAACATCAATGAAGAAAATGCTCAGTGCCTGCAGCACTGTAACTGAAGTTGGTGTTTGGGGCTGCGATCCGAAAAATTTGCAGAACTTTGGGAATTGAAACATTGGTTATTTATTTTCATTGTAAATGTTTCCGCTATAAATACTAACTGTAAGCATTTATTGATACAAAGTAGCACAACCGACTCGTGCTGGCTACCTTTTGCCAGTATCAAAGCCAAGAATATATCACATCTGCTTCACGTTGTTATATTACATTCGAAGTTATAGGAGTATAAAGAAATTTAGGGTTACCTGCAGCGAGTTTTTTTAAATAATCGAAAACTTAATATTTGGTGTTTATTGTCACTACAGTATCATTACCATTTGAAAATTCTACGATTAAACCGCTTAATAAAGATATTGCAACTAAACACAAAACCAACAATAGCTGCCAACCCTATCGTGGCTTTTCAACCAAATTTGGCCTGAATAATGTTTATAATAGGTTCCAGTAATTGTATGAAATTCGTATTGATTTCATGACTGCACTGGAAGTTATAGGGCAAAAAGTTTTATTTTCCTGAGCGAATTTTCAAAACCAAAGACACAAAAATTACCACAGCTGGCAGCACCAATCGAATTTTTCAACCAAATTTCTATCAAACAGAGTTTAGAGTAAGGTTCAGCTACTGTGTCAATTTCATGAAAATCTGGTAACTTATTCACATTTCATACGGCAAAAAGCAGTTTTTTTTCTTTGTAATTTTTCAAGATGGCACCACTGGCACAGAGTTGCCCACAATTCAAAATCGCTTCTATCAGACCTGTTCCTACTTAAGTCCAATGCATTCTGTAAATTTCAGTTGTATCTGGTTATTAGTTCGTGAGTTCCCGTGAACAGAAGTTTTTGATGCTAAAAATTTAGGTTAACTGGGAAAGGGTTACCGTTCTTATCCGACATGAAATTTCCAAAGTTTTACTTTGAACGTGTAGATAAAGCATAAGATTTGTATACAGATTGGTTTTATTGTAAGAAACGGACATTTTTTTAGGATATTCGATGGTTTGAATGTTTTCACTTCCAAATTTTAATTTTTTCAAATTTAAGACACCAAAATTATCATAGCAGTTTCAACCAAATTTTTCGACCAAATTTCTACCAAGCGCAGTTTAAAGTAAAGTTCAGCTACTGTGTGAATTTCGTCAAAATCGAACGATTGAATCAGAATTTACAGGGCTAAAAGCAGTTATCTTTTTTAGTGATTTTTCACGATGGCACCTCTGGCACAGAATCGCCCGCATTTCAAAATCACTTCTACCAGGCTTGGTCCTTTTTAAGACCAATAGATTCTGCAAATTTCAATTAATTCTGTTTATCGGATCGTGAGTTTCCGTGAACAGAAGTTTTTGATGCTCTAAACATAGGTAAATTGGGCAAGAGTTACCAGGCGGGCCCGTTGTACTATATAAATTTTTTTACTGTGGCTATATAAACAAAGCATAAGATTTTCATATGAGTGGCTTTTTTTTGAAGAAGCTTTATTTTTTCAAGAGAAACAATGATTTGGAGGTTTTCACTTTCAGTGCCTGCCCTAGCTACAGGGTTGCCAGCATGCTCACTTAAATCTACACAAATCTACAACTAAATAAAACCAATATGTTCTGAAAACTTCTTTATAATTGAATAGCTCTGTCAAAAGTTATCGTAATTTAAAAATTTTCAAATTTTTCCGTTCTCTTTTTAGGCACCTAGCGCACACATGGGGTTAAAAAATTCCAAAACATTATCCGATTCGCATTTAAAACACGTTAGAAATTTATTTCGTCAACTTTGTCTTTGCAAAAATTATTTGTGTACGGAATAATAGGTATATTAAAAATATCACTAAAATGGCCGCCGGCGCCAAAGGGTTAACAATAAATGACCTATTTTGCATATACATCAATGTATCCTGAAAGTTTCAGCTCAATCGGATGGCGCGTTCCCGAGATTATCTCACTGAAATTTTTTGATGATATATATGTATATATATATATATATATATATATATATATATATATATATATATATATATATATATATATATATATATATCGAATCGATTTTAATACTAATGTTCTTCTTCGAACATTAGTAAAAATTGGGAATGCGGAAAAGGGACTCATTTTTCATTTATCAGCGAACATTTGTAATACGTTTATTGACGTAATGGAAAATCGGTCCTAAAAAAAACTATAAATGAAGTTAAATTGGCTAAATATTTTTCGATTATTGTTGACAGCACGCCCGATCTGTCTCATACTGACCAACTTACTATTATATCTCGACTCGTGAAGACCGTGTTCCAGTTGAAAGGTTCTTGGAATTTATACCTATCAAAAAGGATAAATCAGAATACTTAGCTGACACCATCCTGAAGTTTTTAGAGAATCATGACATACAAATCAAGGATTGCAGAGACAATGCTTCAAATATGTCAGGGAAGTATGCTGATTTGCAAGTGAACGATATGCCTTTTCCAATGTGCCTTTTCCAAGAAAATCAAGGAGAAATATGAATTTGCTAGCGTTGTATCATGTGCGGGACATTCTCTAAACTTGGTAGGTCTTCATGCCGCTGGGTGTGTACGAGAAGCAACAAGACTTTTTCCAAATGGTTCAGAAGCTGTACAATTTTTTCGGATTCTACCCACCGATGGAATACACTGACTGAATATTTAGGTTCAAAAAAAGTTCTTAAAAGTTTTTCTGACACCAGATGGTCTGCGCGAGCTGATGCAGTAAGCGCCTTGCATCAAGGGTGTAAACAAAATATAGAAACCTTGATGTCTATCGTGGAGGATGCAGAGCAGACAAGACAATAAACTAGGTACTACAGTGGCGGCTCGTCAGGGTGGGCCCGGCCCGCCTGGCCCACCCTGACGAGCCGCCACTGGGCCCGCTCGACACAAAAACACTATTATAAGGTATACGCGGATACCAACAAGAAATATCTACTTTACTTTAACTCAGTAGCGGCTCGTCAGGGTGGGCCAGGCGGGCCGAGCCCACCCTGACGAGCCGCCTCTGGGTACGAAGCTTTTAGTTTGTCAAAAAAAAAATGGAAAACCTGAAATTTATTTTACTGACAGAAATTCGAAACACCATATTGGAAAGAATAGACAAAACAGGTACGAGTACTTATCTTCAGAAAAAAACTATAATAATGGACGTTGCAACTAATATTTTAATTTCACTTGGTGATTATTAACGTCAGGAATAAATTTGGTGACTTCGAATCGTGCGCAAAAGAGAAAAATCCAGAGTGTGACTACAATGACCTTTCTCAAAGAATAAGAAGTAGAAGCTCACGTCAGGCATTATTTGACAGTCCAACTAAATGGGAAAGAGAGATTCAAAGTAGAAACTTTTATTCCCATAATTAATACCCTGAGCGTTCATCTAACACAGGGATTGAATTCGTACAAGAAAATAAGTCATCGGCTTGGTTTTTTATCTCGCTTGAAAACTTTGGGTCCCAAGGAGTTGAGACAAAGTTGCAAAGAATACACTAAAGTCTACCATAACGACGTTAGCGAGAAAGCATTAGAAGTGGAATGTCTGCGTTTAACAGAATACTTGAAAAGTGTTCAGACTAGTGAAAATGAGGAAACTAGTAATATTTCAGGAATATATCGTCTTTTGAAAGAAGACAAAATTGAAGACACGTTTCCAAATGTAGAAATTGTAATGAGAATCTTCTTAAGTATGATGGTAACTAACTGCAGTAAGGAACGCTCCTTCTCAAAATGAAAAGAATAAAAAATGAGACACGAAGTACAATGCTTCAAGAAAGATTGATGAGCATGTCGCTGATGTCCACAGAATTTGATGTGCTCAAAGATATAGACTTTGAAGAAGTGATCAATTATTTTGCTTGCCTAAAATCTAGCAAGTACCCCTTCAATCAACATAGACTTTTTTATGACTAACCTGCGTATAATAGCTGAAGAGTTATTTTTCCGGATTGAAATTATCTATACCTTGATTATATAAAAATAACAGATAAATATGTCTAGAATTTTCCTAACCTGCTCCTGTTCTTTTCTATTGTCTGCCGTTAACAGCCCTCTGACTTAAGGGCCACATTTATCTTAAATTGCCCAGGGCCCCACAGTGATCTAAGACGGCGCTGGGAAGTAAACAGCAAAACTAGCAACAGCTCAAGTTCTTTACCAGTTTATAACGTCAGTTTTAGGCTATATGTCTTGAACTGAATAAAAAGTGAACTGCTGAAGGCTATTTCTATACCAAGTACAAAATGATCTTTGATGAACTTACGCTGTTGCATAACAACTTGAAAAGAAAACTCGCCATTCAGCTCTTCAGATTAATCACATTTATAATTACGTGGTAACATAAATCGCTACAAGACCAATCTCTGACCGTACCCAACTAAGCACATCCAATATAATCGCTCAGCTCATTTCGAAACTTTGCTGATTTTATTTTATTTTATGAAGGGAAATAATGAAATCGTAATACCACGATATCATACTTTCCATTAATAATAAAGATGGTTCATCGCAACCGCAGTTTCACCGGCACCACTTTCCAGCATTGGCCAAATACTCGTGACTGGCTGGCCGGCTAGCTCAAGTGAAAATACCAATACCAACTTTGCAGTCAAACTGAAATGACTTACTTAATTAAGAATTCAACTGAAAACCTGCGGTAATGCCCTCGTTTTTAATTAGTTCGTTACAAGAACGAAATGAACGGTTGGTGTTTGTAGTCGCGTCCAAACGAAGTGTAGCGAGAGAGTAAATGGAATGAGAAAATGATACAGTGTTGGTTTGAAAAACATAAATAACATCGCTGTTGAATCAAGAAAAAAAATGATCAGGAATTTATAAAACATCGTGAATACCATATGAAAGAGAAATAAAAAATTAGAGAGAAATAAACAATCGGGTCTGTAAAGAGGTGTTGGAGTTACAGGAATTGCGAATTAACATTTTCGCCAATCATTGCGGGAGAGCTACGTCTATTTAACCTATTTATTCTATTATTTCATCGAAAAGTATGAGAGTATTAGAGTATTAAAGTATAAGAGTAAAAGTATAAATATAGTAAACGTATAAGTATACTAGAGTAAAAGTATAAGGATAAAAGTATAATCGATTATTCCTTCAAACATCTAATGTAATATATTTCAAATAGCCGTATTTGAACTTATGTGTTTTCTCTTATTCCTGTAAAAATCAATATCTCCACAATTCTCATCTAAAAATCTTAACCCACGTTGGGCGCGAAAATAATGTTCATACCGTATGCTACTAAATAATCTTTATAGCTTGTTGAAGAGAAAACTTTAGCGTTTTTAATGAACAATGTCTAACACTTGTATCAAATTTAGTTTTTCTTTTAGTTTTTGTCCATTTATTTCCCAGCATTTTGCTGGTTTTTCATACCTTGTTTACCATCCGAAGGTAGGAAGATGTCTTTCTCATTAATAACAACTCACAAAACTTATTTAATTATAATTTAATAGTTTGATTTCTCTTCCATTATCTGCTCAGACCTGAATCATTGGTTCGAATTGATGTTGTTAGCTAGTTTATACTGTGATATGTATTAATCATGTAAATTTAAAAATAATATGAAAATAATCTTCTGGTAGCAGGCTTGCGGAAAAATTGAATGTTAGCAAATATTTATTTGATAAGATAACTTGAAACTGCGGAGAAGTTTCCTTTAACAACAGTATAGATGAAAATCCGTTGCATTAATAAAGACCAAATTTCTCTCCATTCGATGAAGCTGCATTTGAGCTACGTATAATAACTGAATCCTTAAATATTGGACTTAAGCTTTGCAATCTGTTCATTTTAGAAAAGTAGTTTTAGTCATAAAAACATTATTGCTATATCTTGTTGCGATAAGCAGCGAAGAGATTCCTTACAAGATGTACATAAGCCCATACAAGAGTGTTGCCAAGATGATGATATAATACAGTAGGAAGATCAAAGTTATGGCTCTTTTTTCGAGACATAAAGAACTATCTGTTTGTTTTGAGAAGTTGATCCGAAGTACTCGTATTTGCTAAATTGCACTATTTTAAATTTTCGTTCACTACCCTGGCTGTTTCATTGACTTTCGCGGAACGTCACTTGACCAAGCCGCCATCAATGCAACATATTTATTGGAGTCAGTTTCTAGTGTATCCCGCGTGCCAAACTCGTGAGCTGGCTCAGCCAGGCGTCAGTAATTTGGATGGTTCTGTTACAACTTGTAACAACGGCAAACATCGAAGATGCATAATGCAAAACTTCGAAAAAACTAGAAGACACAAAAAACTTTTGGATACCATTGAGAAAACAAACAACAAAAATAATAAGAAAAAAAATGAATATTAAAGAAATATAAAACTGTAGTCAAACCCATATTAGAAAATGAAGAATGTCTTAATCGTATTAGTTTGGTTCAGACATATGGTTCATTTTATAATCACTGAGGGCTCACTTCACAAATTCAAAATATCCACAAAATATGCCTATATGTTGAATATAAGTA
Source organism: Nemotelus nigrinus (assembly GCA_947369275.1). Classification (NCBI taxonomy): domain Eukaryota; kingdom Metazoa; phylum Arthropoda; class Insecta; order Diptera; family Stratiomyidae; genus Nemotelus; species Nemotelus nigrinus. The sequence goes on along the minus strand of OX376372.1, from coordinate 22,231,334 downwards.
TATTTTATGGTCAAGTCAAACATTAGGTTTTAACTTTCTATTTAAAACTACACTCATTTTTACAAAAAGTTACATGAACAGTTTTTGGAGCTTCTTCAAACTGAATTTTCATCTCTCTAATTATAATGGCCGAATGAAACACTTATATTTTCACCCGAACAATAACAACGAAACCTTTGTAACGTATAAATCATTGAAATATAATATAGTTAAAGTTTGAAATACATTTGATCAACCTCAAGTTCAACACCGTAAAAAAATTGATTCTAGAAAGTCATAATACAACGAGACGCGAGCTGGTATGAAAGAGTTTCCGAATTTTCGATGATGATATCCAAAAACACAGTCATGCCAAGCATGATCACATATCTTGCTTTGAGTTTGCTTAGCGCAGTTATTAAATACCTGAATCTAATAATGAAGAACATCACTTGTGAAATCAACCACTCTACGCTCGAATGCAATAATTTAAAGAAATGTTCTAAAAACTTCAACACCAACACCCACAGTGGGTTTTAAAGGAGGTGAATGCATTTTTATCATAACAAGTTTAATATTCTATATATATATTTATATCTCTCATTCGTTTTAGTTGTTCAAATTGAAAAAAGGGGTCAAACCAAATCTCTTTTCGTATGTTTTTTTGGGAGGGAGCAAGTTGAGACTTCGAACGTCTCAACTTGCTCTTACGAGTATGGAGTCATTCGTCTCACGACTTACTTTTCGTGACTATACTTAGCTTTAATAAGAGAATACATAATAACAATAGTCCATTGGAGCTCTAAAGTAACTACATGAATATAAACAGCATTAAAATATCACAGATACAACTTTCATTCATCTCAATCAAAACCAATCAGACAGTTTTGGGGCTTTTCGATGGACTTCAAAAGCGCAGTCATGTAAGATCCTCACAACTTTGTTATTAACTGAAAAAATCATATTTGCATACATTTAGCTAACTCTGTACGCAAAATGATGGCTTCACCCGAAATGCTATTCACCAGTCGATTCGCGACTACAGTGAATCTCGAGCAAATACAGTAGTAAAGAAAACACTTGTAACGTTTCGTTTTTGTTTAAGAGCTCATGGGCAAAAAACAGTATTGTCATTAATGAAGTCGAAAGTAATGCACTTGTATAAGTCAATTTGGTAAACGAATCCAACAGGAAGCATCCTAAATACATTGTTCGGTTTGAATTGAATTTCTCACAATGACGCACCTGTGTTTTGTGAAGGAAAAACTGTCCTTATATGATTTATCGCTGGTAATTTTGCAGCTGTTCTGATTTTGTTGAGTTAAAACTATTCAATTCACTCAATAATACTGTCTAATTTGGAGATAGCATCTCTTTAATTGCGCAAAAGTATTACTTTTTACTATTTTGCGCGTTTTTTTGCTCCTCTATCCAGCACAGAACAGGACAAACGCATTGAAACCAGTGAATTTGCTAGTACAGAAATTCTGTTCTGCAGAGGCAGTTCACGTGCTGAACTATAGAATATGCTGATAGAAAAAAAAACTTATAAGTAGCTGCCTCTTTTTGCTGTGAGGTGGTTATGGATGGTGAGGTGGTTCGAGGTTATGTTGAATGTTTTGGGATTTAGGAAATCAGAAAAAGCCCGCATATTGTGTAGAAAGTGAAAAATGGTAATTTTCTATTAGTTCTTTTTCTATTTTCTATCGATTGTGGTAGTTTATACTCGTTATTTTCTCCTTTTATTTTCAGCTGTTTTGTGCTATCGCAGCGACTACAGCAACTTATAGAATCTGTGTGTATCTGTGATGACGTATAGAATCTGTGTGTATCTGTGATGGATCGTTTTTTTTACGTCATTGCTCTATTCTTTTCTGTACAGGAGCATACCTACAATCACCTTTGCAATCAACTTGCGAGTCCGATGCTGAATTTAAGCGTTACACTGACGCCATCAAACGTTACCGGTACCGAAAGTGTTCAAGTTATTCATCGTTTTTCTGGATTTCATTTCAAGCATATACAATAAGCCTGTATTTGTTGGGTCATTTTTTTTTTTTTGTAGAGATTTGGTTTTGAAAACCATTTAAGTCACTCTATTCGAGTTTATAACATTATACGTATCTTCACCCATCCGAGAATCAAATTTTGCCACCTCAATGCTCAACTGACTGAGATCACATGTGCTCATCGTTTCCCTTATCACATAACAGCTTTGAATTTCGAGTAAAATTTATCTGCCATATTACGTATGCATCGTGTGCATGCTAAATTTTGTGGAAAATCAACTCCAAGGCGGACACATGTCACATGCTAGTCTTTTCCGGATTTGACCTTAGAAAGCATTGAAGAGCTATTATATTCATTTTTATAGTCGTCATGGCCGCCATCATTGTTTTTCTTTGAACTAAACCCCACCAACGTAAGCATCCTTATCGCACGCACTTATCCATATAAATAAGGACAGCAAAATGATGATGATGACAACGTCGAGTTTTTAGTCAATTTCGCATGGCGAAACTTTTCGCTCTTTGACGGCTGTTACCGATTCGAATAACGCTTGGGTAGAGTTTTTCGGACGTTTGGTGACACATGTGATCAAAAATGATAGGGAAAGAAGTGAAAGAATATTTCCAAACTCGATTATTCTGAATTGGAGGTTGAGTCAAATGGGGTCCAATGAAGTTTCGAAAATTTAACTTATTCTCAGGTGACATGCAGAAGGATAAGTTGTGGAACTAGAGCAAAGGAAGCATAAATTACTAACAATAGATAAGCCAAGCTATTACGTTTAAGGGTCTGCTTGAGTGGATCTGTTGGGTTGAATATGTTTGGGAGATTGCAACAAGTGCAAAGACTTGTGAATTTAAATTATTATGTTGATTGATTTCCTTTCCACATTAAAATAGAGCATTGCAAATTAGGGTAGTTCCATAAAAAATCGACCAATTTTCAGATAATTTTTGAACTGACCTCCTTGGAATTTGGAATTATTTTTTTATCCAGAAGGGCTGGTGAGCTAATTATCGAAAATGAAATATTTTTGGAAAAGTTTTTGAGTTCTTGAAGTTTTTGAGAAACGTCGGTTCGTGTTGCATTCAAAAAATTGTATAAAATCTTCTACTTCAGAGCCTTCAAATATAGCTTATTAGAAAGGATAAAGTATAGGTATCCTAGGAAAAATAGTGCGAGAAACATCCTGGCCAAAAAGGATAAAAAGGATCATTACAGTGTCCTCTATCCTTGAATATTTCAAATAAACACACCTTCGATTTTTATATTGTATACAGTTACATAAACTACAAATGCGCAAAATTTAAAAGTGGAGTTCGTAAAAATACAGTCGTAAGAAATTTTTAAAGGAGTGGAATACCATAACCGATAAATAAAATTTATAGAAAATGGCACCGAAACAAGGTAAAACTTACAAAATATGGTACGAAAGAATTTTATGTTTTGCAATGTTATTTAAAGCCTTTGGAAGATTCTAATCTAGTTGCTAAAGTAGAACGATCTGTATAAGTCCATGCTTATAACTAATACCACTGAAGCAATTTTCCTAAAAAAAATTTCACATGTACTTAGAATAACGGCTGATCCAGGGCGATCATAGCAGCTGTCAAAATGTTTGTGAAGGAGAGTGCTTATATTTAGCCAAGCTTATATTGGAATCCTTTATTAGAAAATCCTTTAATCATTAATTTAATCATTAATTTAACGTTCTGATGTATAATGCATACACAAACAGAATGTGTCCATGATGTTTCCACTAAATTGAAGTATTTAGGCAGCCTGCTATTTGCATTGCTGCAGTAGAATGATTTTATGAGATCTATACTTCTTCGCCTTTTCGGGGAAGTATTACCTCGTCTAATTTTCTTAAATCATATATGGAGTTGCGTCCGGAAATTCGGACACTTCTTTGGCACGTGATCAATTCGTCGGCAAAAGTGATAAAAGTAAACACTTTGTTTCCTTTTTCTCTAGCTTTTGAATATTCTTCTTTGGTATTATTTACTGTAGATAATTTATTATTTGTTTTTGTTTCTTCTGTGGGTGGTTCCTGCTTTATTTTAAATACATTTTCGTACAGTACGCAAGTAAAGTTGCTTAACTTTCTTCTCAGAATGTCCATTTTACAAAATTATTTGTCTATATGAACCCACGACTTTCCTTAACTTCAACTGCCTCCGATCTATATCCTAAAGGCAACTTTTTGGAATCAATGTCAACTACAGGCATTGCAATCAACCCTAATTTTAAGCTGTAAAAACATGCAAAATAGACAAACAAACGAAGTAATTAAAAATATTTGTGCAGTATAATATGTGCGAGAAACCCTAGATGTAGGGAAAACTCAAAATAATCCTAATTGTTCATGCCGCTAGTAAATGAAAAGGGATCTGGTTTCTTTATTTTTGTTTTATGATTGCTTACAAATTAATTTTCTCAAAAACCATATTTATTACCATACCATATTTTTATACCATATTTTTTTATTATTGCAAACAGTTTATATTCCAGTGTTAGCCCTATTAGTTACAGGATAAAATCGAAGTACTTTTCCTTCCAAAAAATAAAAGTAAAATAAATAATTACCCATAAGTGAGGAATACAAGACCTTGATTTTGCAAAAAAAAATCGTAGAGCCACCATAAAATTATTTCATATCATTCGCCTTGTGTCGGCACCATTTTCTTTGGGGGTTATAGCATTTCGTGCCCTTAAAAATTTCTCACAAATGTACTTTTACGAGCTCCACTTTGAAATTGTGCACATTTGTAGCTTACATTTGTAATTGTTCACAATATATAAAAAACTAAGAAAACGAAAGGTGTGCATTTTGAAATATTCAAGGATAAAGGACACTGTATTGATTCTTTTTATCCTTTTTGGCCAGGATGTTTCTTGCACTATTTTTTCTAGAACATATTCTACAAGCCATATTTGAAGGCTCTACGTAAAGTAAAAGATTTTATACAATTTTTTGAATGCAACAGACGTTTCTCAAAAGCTTCAAGAGGCCATATTACCGCAAATATTAAATATTTTTCAAAACAAATTTATTCTTGCACATAACTCAACCACTTATGTATATACACAGTGAAAATTTCATTGAAATCTGACGATAGCGATCAAAGACCGTTGGTCGATTTTCCATGGACCCAGGAATCGCCGAGAGTAGTATTATCTCATATTTATAGTCACAAAGTCTTCAAAAGCCTTCAAGTGTCAAAAAAGTCAAAAGTGTAACGAAATAGCGTGTGGGCTAAAAAAAACTTCAAGCGCATTAGACACACTAAAATAATGACTTTACTCTGAAAAATAATCCAAAAACATAAAATTATTTTCAATTCGTTAATTACACACTTTGAATTCATTGTTCGACATCTTCCACTATCAACTGTTAGCGTGACTACTACTGAATCAAAGCCTAAAGCCATAATGGAATAAGTCGGTTTACATTTCCAACTCGACTTATCAATTTGAATCAACTCCATCAAACCTAACACAAAACGTTACGAAATTTTCCATTTCTGTTCATTTCAAACGACCGGCCGCCCATCCATAACGTCCAAATCACATTCATACGTTATTACATTCTTCCATAATTACCACCTTGAACCAACTCGGGACCGACTCACATTGAAATGGCAACGATGACGAAGCAGTGAAAAGGATCCAGAAGTAACCGTTTCTTCCGTTCGGGATATAGCTCATGCTCATATCATCGGGCAAACCAATTTCATTTACAAAACTTCATTGGCAAATTAAATAAGACAGAGATCAGGCAGGCAGGCAGGCAAGCAGGATAGACCCATCCAACGCTCGACAGATAACCAACATGAGGAGCAACCTCACTCACTTACCAGGCGCCACTCACACTCGATCTGACTGCTGTTTCCATGAAAGGAAATTACAAGCAAAATGGAATTTATTATGGAATGCGACCCAAACATTATTATCCAAAAGTTGAAACAGAAAGTGGCATAGTTGGAACGTTCCAGAGGCTGGTACAGCTGTGATCCGTGTATATCAGAGCATGTCCAGCATGGTAGCCCGGGGCGTACACGTCATTGCTCGGAGAACGGGAAATAAGAATTCACAGATAATAAGTTTGAAGATAAAGTGTTGTTTCAACGAGTGATGGAGTGAGTCAAAGACTGAGTGATCGTTTTAGAAACATTTCAATGGCTTTTGGGGGGCGATTCGACATTCTTATTAAATTTCAATGTCGATAGATTGGAATTTTATACAGTGCGATTGCTTAGACCATAGGAAATTTAATTTAGCTGTGAGCCATATGAAAATGAAAAAAACAATATTAATTTATATGTTCCTTAAATGCTAAGAAGGTCATATCATCCAAAAGCTCATATTATCCAAAAGCCAACGACTCGTTAATATGTTGATTGCTTGAATAACAAAACGGTTTATTAAATTAACTCAGCACAAATACGTGAAGAGATGAGAGCATTTCGCTCCTTCAAACTATCTTTGAATAGAATGTAGATGCGGTCGTGCGAGAAGTGGTAGCTCAAATAATTTTCATACAATATAGCACTATTTGAAGAAGTGAACCAATCAAAGAGGATCAAGTTTCAATTATAAAATGGCAACAAACCAGAATAATCCGCTAGTCAAGCTCAGCTGTGAAAAAAATCTTTAAGCTGTGAAAGAATTGTTGGAATCAAAAGTCTTTCGTATGGCAAGGATAATAATTAATTATGAAACATAAAGAAACCTCCAATTGTGTACTATACTTTGGGTGATACTTTTATCTCGGCGATGTCAGTCTGAGGCAAGTTATATTACTTCACCACAATTCCATATTTTTGTTACCACTACTGCTTAATTAAAAAGGTGAGCCATATACGAAACCTATAAATCGTTTATGAAATGTTTCTTGCTTAAATAAACGGAATCAACCAAAATTAAGTTTTTAACACAATCCATTAGGAAACCATTAAAACCATTCGGAGTACGCTCAGTACTATGAATGAACAGTATTGCGAAGTTAGTAACACGCCAATAATATTGCCATTTTCATCAAAATTGCTCAAAAAGCTGTGTTAAAAATTGCGCAGAAAGTTGGCTGAAAATTGCACTAACTTATGTATGAAACATAACACGGAAAATGGAATGTGAAATTCAAAGTAAAAACGCATTGCGAATCGCATGAAAATAGCACGTAAAATTTCTTGGAATAATACACGAAAATATCCGCGAACTTGTGCACAGAAAATTAGATATGAAATCATAACAGGAAAAACTGTACGGAAAGTTGCATGTAAAATTGCATTGAAAATCCAAGAAAAGATTGCACAAAAAATTTCATAAACAAAAGCTTGAAAAATTGCACGGAAAATTCCAAGAAAAATTTAAGGATAAATTACGTGAAAAATTGCCTGAAAAAAGCACGGAAAAATGGACAAAAAATCACAAGAAAAAATTTGATACAAATTAAATAGCGAGATACTTAGAAAATTACACGAATAGCATTCAATACTGTTTAAAACATCGGCAAAGAGAATCAAACCAGACGTTGTTCATCACAACAAAATTACATAAAATCAGACCAAAATGAAAGGAAATTTGCATGAAAAAAATGCAAGTTTTTCATGCAGTTTTGTTTGCGATTCGTCCTGCAAGGTTCCATCCTATTATCCATGCTGCTTTTCATACAATTTTCAACGTGATATTTAGCATATTTTTCCGAAATTTCCCGTGCAATTTTTCATGCAATTTCCATGCGAAATTCCATGCAAAATTTCATCCAATGTTTCGTGGTTTTTTTCATTTTAAATTCAGTGCAAATTTTTTCACCAGTTTTTTCCGCACGTCTTCATGTAAATTCTGAGCTATTCCCAATGTAAATTTTACTGCAGTTTTTCAAACAAAACTGTCCGCATTTTCATGGAAATTTATGCGCATCTTTTGATACAATTTTTCTTGCAATTTTTCGTGCAATTTTTCATGCCAGTTTCAATTGAATTTTTTACGTTGTTTCCTCGATATTTTTAATGCAAATTATCGTATATAATTCATTAAGCTATTTGTGGTCGCAATATTTCGTTATATTTTAGTATAAGTATTCATGTGATTTCCTCTAAATTTTTTTTATATGTAATTTGCCAGCTGATTTTTATGCAATATTCCGTACAATCAAGGGTATAATTTTCTCTGTGGTTTGCCATGCAATTTTCAGTGTTATTTTTAATACGATTTTCTATTGAATTTTCCGCGCAATTTTTCTTTTTATATAATATTTTATTTTTGCATACTTTTCATTCCAATTTTCTTTGAAATTTTCAACATATTGTTTCATGTAAATTTTCATTGAATATTTTATAAGATTTTTCATGTTTCATGCAACTTCATGCAATTCACCATCAAAATTTCTAAAGTGATGTTCAGTTTTTTCTGCAATTCTACAAACAAATTGTATGCAATTTTTTGTATGAATTTTGTGTTTGATTTTTCGTACAACTTTCACGTAATTTTCTGTGAAATTTTCATATAATTTCATATAATTTTTCGCACATTTTTCATATAATTTTTCGACTAACTACCAACGCTAATTTTCATTCTAATATATTAAACGATTTTATGAGATATACATACATATGTATATATCATATATATTTCATATAAATTTCCTGCGCGATTTTTCATATGATTTCCCATCCAATTTCTCGTGTTTTTCTTCGAGTTATGTTTTATGTTATAATATAATCAATTTTTAATGGGTTTTCAGAATAATTTTTTATGCAATCTCCTTTGAAAATAAACATAGAATTTTCCTTGCAATTTTCAGTGGAAAATTTTCGTTTAATATTCCGTCAAAATTTAAATATCATTTTCCGTAGTCTTTTTCATATAAATTTTCGTGCATTTTCATAGAATCATCATTGTTTTTTTTTTGGATATTTTTGGAGAAAATTTTCATACCAATTTGGGCTCATGTAATTTTCCGTACAATTATGCTTACCAAATTTTATGCGATTTTCCGTTCCAGACATTCGTTCAATATTTGTAAAAATTTTTCCCATGTCATTTTCTACATGATTTCCCTCGTATTTACATGAATTATCCGTGCTTTATTTTAAGAGTTACTGTGTAAGTATTCTTGTAGTTTTTCGTGCAATTGTTTATGTGATTTCCATTGCAAGTTTTCATGTAATTTTTCGTCATATTTTTCGTGCAATTTCCCGTATGATTTCTTTGCAATTTATAATGCGATTTACCGTGTAATTTTCCATTAGATGACTTTTTAGATGACACGATTTTTCTAATTGCCAACTATACAATTTTCCGTAGAATTTACTATGTACTTTTTTGGCAAAATTCATAATATTTTCAATAAAATTGTGACCAGGAACCCAGAAAATGCTGACCCTTCTGTTGTTGCCCAGTCTATTCAGGGCCTGAATGCAGTCAAGTCCACACTTCGATTTGTATGTGTAAGACATCAGAGCTTTAACCGCCGCTTGACTGTCTGTAAAGATGTTGATTTCCTTACTTGTGGTATCTCTGACGTATGCTAGGTCTGCGGCTTTACGTATCGCAAAAACCTCCGCCTGAAAAATACTACAGTGATTAGGAAGCCTGAAAGCTGCTTCCATAGCACCCGCCTCGGCAGCCATTTTAGAGCCATCAGTGTAGACTCCACTCCTGCCCATCTCCCACAGTCGCCTGATATTCCCGCTCGAAGCACAGAGTGGGGACCAAGTAGTTGGTGCTACCTACGTACCCCCGCTCTATTCTGCTGTAGCCGAAGGATCCTGGCTCGTAGTGTCCCGATTCCCTAAGCCTGACAGCAGCTTTTGCGGCAGCACCCCTAACGAAGAGGTTAAGCGAAGGCAGTTGAAGCAAGTCATTCGGAGCAGACGAAGGAGTCGAGGCTAAGGCACCTGTGGTACAGAGAGCCGCCAGCCACTGAACTCTGTTCGTCATACTGGCAAAGGTAGTCTTATTCACTGCTGGCCACCAGACCAAGCATCCGTAAGCAAGGGTAGGCCTGGCTATCGCCAATAGATCCAGTGCGTTAAAGCAGGGCTTAGACTCTACGCTTTACCCAGCACTCTCCTACTGGCGTAAATCGCATTGCTTGCCCGCTTTATTCTCTCCTCTAAATTTGCCTTCCAGGTGAGCTTGCTGTCCAGAATAAGATCCAAGTACTTAGTTTGTGGCTTGAGGCTTAAACAGGCGCCGCTCAACCTGATTGGAGGTAATTCAGGAATTTTGTACTTCCTTGTGAAAAGTACAAGATCCGTTTTATTGTAGTTGATGCCGAGGCCCACGGTATTCGCCCATTCCTCAACCAGCCCCAGAGTATACTCGATGAGCTGGCCGACTATGTGCTGAAACCTGCCCGAGACTAATATCGCAATGTCGTCGGCATAGGCCACAACCGTGAGTCCTTTGCGTTCTAACTTATTCAAAATTGTATTTGCAACCATTTCCATGCATTTTTGCATAGTACGTAACGTGTTATTTATCATGCAATTTTCTGTGTAATTTATTATGCGGTTTCCCATGCAACGATGACCAACTTATGACAAGACGAACGTCTGCTACTATATTTACAGATTTCAAGACCACTGCTGAAATACGGTTGGACTGTCTGCTGACAAACGTGCCAGTTGTATTGAAGATGAATACAGCCTTGCTAAATTCTCACTTTTAAGAAACTATGCACAACTTTTCGTACATTAGTAATTTGGGCATATTTTGAGAGCTGTCAAATGAGACGATAGACTTATAGACATACGGAATACAACTTGAAAACTATCTGTCACACTAGACAAACACCCTAATAATACCCTTAAATAATACGAGAATATCATCACTCATGCTAAGGACAGATACAGAAGCATCGGATGACCGGTAAAATCTGCTCAACGAAAACACAAGATAGAGGTGCGTTGGCCTGAAGAAATCGTTCACCTAGAGGAAAAGAGTGCACCAGCTTCATTATACATTAGTTTTCAGGCAAAGTGATCTTTAATGCAGATTTTGATGTAGGCAATTGAGCTCCTGTCTAGCTGCTAGTCATTACCTTTAACCAAGGACTGCTTATGTTAAGATGGTAATAGAGATGCAATGCAAACATGATATTAAATACGCAATTCGTCAGGTTTTTATTTCATAAGATATATAGCTATTTGAATCAAAATTTTCAAAATTCTTCTTTTTGACGAAGTAATACTTCACCAAGCGGGTATGTAAAACTCAAAATTTTCCACATTCCACAACGAAACATTATCTTGCAATTTGTTCAAACATTATTTTACACATTTCCTACATACAATGTATTCAAAGCTATTATTTTCATTACGCATTCCCCGAAACCGTAAAATAACGACTTTGGAGAGCTCATTTTGAAATACACTCGTATCATGTCTCTAAATTCCAAACACTCCTTTGCGTACTGCATATATGTGATTCTATTACCGTGCGCTTGCTTATAAATTGGCACAGGTCAATGACAGTGTCCACACAAGAAGCCAAAATTACATTACATTCCTTCGCTTATATTTCCTTTGCTCCGAATGTTGTTTATGGGATGAATGAAAATATTTGAATCATCCCTGGAAATGCGTATGAGCATACATTGTACAGGTATAATTAATTCTCACAGGTAGTTCTAATCGCATCCGTTTTCTGATGATGATCATTGTAGAGATGAGGAGACATGTGGAAATTACGGCCGTTTTTACATTAGGTGTCTTAGTGATAGCTCTAGCAATAAAATTATTGATCGCATTTAGTCAGTAACTTTCAGGAATGTCGAGAAAAACCGTAAATTAAGAAGTAGTTCAACAAATTTCCACTATCAGTACAAAAACTTTATAATCACTATCCGCACGTACTAAGTGGTTCAGTAGAGCTACAACTAAGAACTGAAATTGTTCAACTTCAATCGAAGTTCTAGTCCATTAGTACTCACTCATAAATAGATTTACACAAACCAAGATTCTCTCCTATCCGCTTACTTGAGCCAAAGTATGATAACTTTGTCGGGTCCAAGTTTTTTTGCATAATCATCTGGGAAATTACCGGCAGCATAATCATGCACGGTTATTGTTCAACTACAGCTTCAGTATGCACGGCCCACAGCACAGCACATATGTGAGTTCACGTAAGGATTCCATTCCACCACTCATCGTCATCATCATCGCCATACTTAAATCCTTTCCGGACGCCGTACCCGATCCTTTCCGGAATCATGCCTAAAACGGGAAGTGCGCTCCACGGAGAGATTATCCCAAAACTTAATTTTCATATATTTAGCATGAAGGAATTAATGCTGTTTCGGTAAAATGTGAGCTCCCATCTGGTCACTGGCACTACGCCTTGCCGTCGTTTCCTATTTTGCCATTTCTCACAACGTTACATTCACTGGTATCTATAATGATCCTGTTTGCAAACAATATCACCTGAGGAATGAAAGTTATTGCGAGAATGTTTGAAATGGTGAAATAATTGTGGCAGCTGGGGAAATTAATAGTGAGAGCCGGATATGGTGGGGAAGCGTTGTATAGAATGTTTCTCTGAAATTGTGCGGTTGATAATGGGCTCAAATTTATTGACGGTGATGTATGTACCATATGTATGTCTTTTTGGTAGCGAAAAAGCTACAGTAGTAACTGGATTGTAACAACGAAAATTTAGAAAGTAGTAACAAAAGTATGAAACAATTTTGATTTTACGATATTAATTGTTGCTAATGTCGACAAGAAAGTTCATAATGGGAAAAACTCTGTTATTTGGAATGAAAATAAGTTTTCGACATCAGTTGAAATGTTCAATTGCAAAAACTAGTTCGACTAGGAGCAGTTCTTGAGCTGATGTTCGCTTGATATAATCAAATCGAGGCTATGATTAGCAAAACCTAAAAACCCGTATATTCCCGAATTGAAACGAATGGATAAGTTTATTTTAGGCCTTCCTGCATGACTTTTGCTGTATAATGAAACACTAGTTTCGTAAGGGAATCAAAGTTTTTGACAGAATTTATATTACTTTCTGTTAACTCAAATCTGCATACTAAGAAGTTGATGGAATCGGAATTGAAAATCTGGCTTCAATTTATTGCTCTCATCTCCTTCCTTTATTGTAGAAGTTATTATTTTGCTAAAACAAATTCCCATAATCGGCAGTAAGATAATGTGGTGACGAGGAATCCTTTCTTAGTTTAAAAATAAGTACAAATTTATATTGCCATTTTTTCATGTTCAGGTAAATAGCCTGTTCAAATGCGTTTTCAAATATACAGCTTTCAAGCCTTTTCTTGCCAAATTCCTAGCAAGTGAGATATTTGATATTTTCCAGGTGATCTTACAAGGCATTCAAACTGCATTCATTCTTATTGTAAGTTGTGTTAGGTTGAAGTGTAAGCTATGGCACGAAAAGGTAAAGAAACTGCACAAAAGTGAAAGAGATCAATGCTCAGTATTTATCATAAATGCGAATCATTACGTGAAATTAATGAAATTTTTGACAAACTACACTGGGTCATCAAAACTATCATTGATGAATATTCTGACAGAAGAAATCGAAAGAGCCGCCTAAGATCAGGGTAAGCAAAGTCATGAACCTTCAGAGACAAACGCAGCGCATACATGCTAATTAGCGGATACCTAAAAAATACAGCTTTGAAAATTTCAGCACAAATAGCTGAAAAAAATTAGATAAATATTTCTGCAGAAACTACTCAAAATGTGAGTAGTTAAAATAATCGAATCGCAACTAGCTTATATTACCTAAGACCTACCTTAATAATAATAATGGAAGCTTTATTAATGTGTTTGCGTTTCACAGAGGTTACAATATGCTTATTTTAGTGTTTACACAGAGTCTTTATAGCTAAATTGTGGATTATACAAAAATGAAGTAGGAAAATCAACAATAGTGTGTTAGGGGGTTTTAGGAAAAATTAGCTTAAAATCTAATGATGTGCTTAGCCTAACCTTAATAAACTTAAGACTATTGCTTAAAACTAGCCTTAAGATCAACTGACCAAATGATTGGAGCTAAAGGAGGACACCAGGGGGTTAGAAGAAGTGTTACACCTTATTAAAAATTTAGAGGCACAAGTCTGAGTCATTTGATGAATTATTCTAAGTTTAGCCATCTTGTGGAGCATATATGTATGTGTAATAGTAAAAAGGTTTATTGAGGATTATTTTAAGACACCTATTTTGGATTAGAAAAAAGATAGCGTGCGTTTTTTCAGAATTGATTTGAATTTTCCACTTGTTGCAGAAGTTGCTTATATGTTGAAACTGAAGCTGCAGGTTATTGACTATGGAATCTGGGCTGCTGCCGCTAGAGAATATGGCGGTGTCATTAGCGTACACAGCAATATTGCAGTGGGGAAGTTTGTTCAGATCGGACATGAATAATTTGAAGAGGGTAGGACTTAAAACTGATCCCTGAGGGACTTCAGCAGGAATTTCGTACTTTTTTGAGAAAGACTGTAACTTGACAGAGTAAGATCTAGACGATAAGAACGAGCTTATAATCTTGCGAAGATAGACGGGGAATGAGTATTTGATTAGCTTGTAAATAAGATCATCATACCAGACCGTGTCAAAAGCCTTTTCTATGTCGAAAGCAATTAGTCCAGTGGATTTTTTCATGGAAAAGTTACCTTGAATGTGCTTGACGAGTCTGAGCAACTGATGAATTGTCGAAATGCCAGGCCTGAGCCCAAACTGAAAATCTGGGATGACTGCGAAATTTTGAAGATGCTGCTGGACCCGGGAAAGAATCACTCTTTCGAAAAGTTTACTGAATGTTGGTAGCAAACTAATTAGTCTGTAGCTGCTAGGTCACTGAGGATTCTTACCTGGTTTCAAAACAGAAATAAAAGTAGCATTTTTCCACATGTTGGGGAAATGTCCTAGCTTCAAGCAACAGTTGAAAGCGAAAGAAAGTAAGATAACTGATTTTCTTGGCAGGTTTTTTAAAAGGATGACATTGCACGATCAATACTATTCAAGCAATATTATTGTAGCAATATATGGTTAAAACTGGATACCCCTCACACAGCTCAATAATATTAAACAATATAATATCAGTCTCGATCTTACTTTGAACAAGGACGGGTCGCAGGTATGTTTTTTCCAAGTAATTCTGAAGGTAATATAATGTTTATTGCATTGGCTGTGGTGCTAAGAAAAAGAAAACGGCAGGTTAAAGTATGGGTGAGGAACTGGTTGGAAAATCGTTTTACTCAGGGACATGCGAATTTGTTCAGAGAACTTACTGTAGAGTCAGACTACCGCAATTTTCGGCGAATGAATGAACAAATAATTCAGCAAATAGTTGCATTAGTTTTGCTACTAATAGAAGAGTAAGATACAGTGATGAAAGAGCCTGTTTCACCAGTAGACCAACTAACTGTCACGCTGCTAGTTATAGCAACTGGGAACAACCTCTAAGACTTTTCATCTATCTAAGTTTTCATCTATCATTGCTGCCACAACCATTATTGAAATAGTTCAAAAAAACCTGTAATGCACTTTGTATGTCTCAAAGATTTAAAATAAATTATGTGTCTTAGAAATTAAATTAAGGTAACAAAACAACACAGCTCTGAGAACAATAAGAAAATTATGATATTATTCGTTGATTTAAAAAAACAATCATAAGCTCAAATACTTAACATAATATATAAATTATATAATACTTTACCTAGAAAAACTTATTGAAAAGAAGAAAAATAATCAAACGTGTAGTAATCTAAGATTTAATGAAGATTAGGTTAGGTTAGTGAAGAGGGCTGCCGGGAACGCGGCCAGCATTAAGCAACCAGTGTGGGCCCATTTGCCATCCTCATAGAGAATCACACGCATTCACACTTACAGCCATGACACTGGCGGATTCGAACCCACAGATCCCGTAGCACGCCGCTTTTCGGCCTGACGCCTTAGCGAGCAGAGCTACCGGGAACCCAAGATTTAATGAAACACAAAAATAATTTGTTTTGAGCACCGATCCTTACACTTCAGCATATATTCTGTGTCTGATCTTTTTCTCACTTCATCATCTTACCACTAGACCGGTTCGGATACACTGGCTTACAAATTTTTATACAGTATCCTACAAACGCTGATCTGTTTAGGTTTTCATATCCTTACGAGTTATATACTTGGTCTGATCTCTGGCGTAAATCTCCCAGTGTGGATAATAGTGCTTCTTCGAGTGAGTGCTGCTTGCATTTTAAACCTATGAATCCATCTACCCTAAAACAAACCTAAAGTATAGAAGTTTTTAATATAATATCTTTTTATGGACCTTTAGCCCATGAACGCTTAAGGCTTGAACCCACAGGTTATTTCTGCGCATTCAACCGTTCTCACTTCACACACTCCCAATCGTCTGCTGCCAAGGCTGTGCGTAGCATCGAGGGGTATTCCCTGAGCATCTTCACCATCGTGTACTTCAATTTTTACCGTTCCAGATACCTCTTTGCACTGGAATGGAAAAATGGAAGGTTTCAGCTACAGACTTCAATACGCGATGGATACGCACTAATTGGATACACAAGGCTTGAGGAAAAAAATACTGAGGGTAGCCTTAGTCTTCCTGAAACGAAGTGCTGCTTGATTATTCTGTAAAACGTTAAAGTTAAATTACGTTTTAAATCATCAGTCGTGGCCTTGGGAAATTTTGTTTTGTTTTTTATCCCTGTTCATATATTCCGCCGATTTGACTTGCCATAAAACAGGCATGGACCGGTATATGTGAACACATTAAATTACATATTTTGTAAATTTTGCACTTTAGACTGATTATTCTATGAATTTATATCACTGCTTGCAAAAGACTGGCATGTATCTGGCATAGTCCTTACACGTGCAAACGCACATGGACAACATCTCAATATATTGACAGGCCTTCAATAAAAATTAAACCGATTTAATTTTCTTCAATATTTTTTCCATTAATATTATTGTTCCAAACACCTCTTAGATGATCAATAAATTGACGAATATCCATATTGTTACAATGACATGGACCGTGTAAGAAAGCTCTAAGCTAGAAAGACAGGAAGTACTCGTCTCTGTCACAATAAAATATAATTCCGGAAATAATATAATATAATTCCAGGAAAAGCATATATGCTGATGAAATGGCTTGTGTAAAGTGTGGCCGAAGCGAAATGTCAAACCTGACATAAAATATGCTGGCTTGTCTATTAGGTATAGTGGTGGATCTACACTTCCCGACAGAATGATAGTCGCGCGTAAAAATATAGTGCATTTTTCGTATAGTGGGTATATTTTGATAACATTTCATTTTTAAAATTGTCTTGTTTTAAAATGTTAACTAGCAGCGATGGACTGAAATTAGAACAAATCAAAACGGTAAATTCAAGTTTAGCATTTTGCGACTGATTACGAGAGCGACAATAGGATAGATGAATCGGTTTTGTTTTAAATTTTCAAAGAGCGAAGTGCTTGAAAATAATTTAAATTGTGTATTTTTTCAGTTGCCGTGGTTTATTTCACGGTACTAGTGATAATTTTTCTGCATTATCAAAAATAAGAGGTGAGGGTCAAACGTTGACAAATGAAAAATTGGTAAAATTATTGCATTTTGTCAAGAAAATGATTCCAGTCGGCAGATAGAGATTAAAATTGGAAGAAGTGATAAGGTAATCGGTAATTGTCGAATATATTCAGAAAACTAAAACCAAAAAGGGCGCACAGCAAGATCAACAACATATCAAAACTGTAAATCTATTTTACGCAAAGCATCGAATTTTGCTGCATTTACTGCCAAAATATAATTAAATGTTGTAACTAGTATACATACGGTGCGAAGAGTGATTAAAACGTTATAAACTTGTTCAATTAGAGTACTACCGGACTCACTTGAATTGGACCAAAGAATGGCATCAGGTGATATTTTCTGATGGAAAAAAATTTAATTTCGATATGTCTGATGGCTTCCAATATTACTTCCATGATTTGAGGAAGTCTAAGCTATTTTTGTCTCGTCGTCATATCGCTGTTGGTACCGTTATGGTGCCACTGATTTGGTTGTGTAAGGAGGGCGGCCGACTGCAGTGGATTATATCGAGCTTTTAGAAGGCCAAATAATTCATTTGCATAAAACGTTCAATGACCAACGATGGGCTCTGCGACACGATAACGCACTCCTCCACGCAGCGCGACGTTTGAAGCAATGGTTTGCAGACTACAATATGAAAATTCTAGACTAGCGAGTTGAAAATTTGTGGAAGTGTTTGTCGCGATAAATTTACGCAGACCGAAGCAGTTTCAAAGCAGAAAAAGGTTGGTGGCAGAAACTGAAAATACCTTTGATCAGTTTGCAAAATGCTAAACTTGAATTAACCGCTTTGCTTTGTTCCAGTTTCAGTCAATCGTTATCCGCCAATAGGCAGCAACAAAAAATAATAATAAAAATAATATTTTATCAAAACACACCCACTATACAATAAATGATGTCACAGTTTTAAGAGCGACTATCCTTCTCGTTAGCTGCATATGTTGTGTTGTGTTGGTATTCAATAAGCATCGTCGGGATCTAGTGACTCTCAAGGGCTGATTGAGTACAAACTTTTCTTTCAAGTAAACGACATTAACCACGTCTCTGATGACATCGAAGCTGAAGCAGGCAGCTAACATTAACCTTCTCGACACAAGGGGTAACAAATTAATACATTTAAGGCGATATTCGTTTGATGGTAGATTACTGAAAAACTGTCTGAGTGCTAGTGATTCCACGAATTGTAGGTGCTTTTTTGCACCTCGATTGATAGCAGATTAGAGTAGGAAGCATTGAAAACAACAACAACTAAGGCAGGATTGTTGTTGTTTCCAATGCTGCCTAAAACAACCTGCTTTTAATCCAGACGCAAAAAAATGCACCTTGTATACATGCTACGAGAGTCGTTTGATAAGTCCCTGGGCCAAGTAAGAAAAAAACATTTTTTCCGAAAAAAAATTTTATTTCAACATAATCTCCCTGGAGGTCAATACAAGCGTTTCTCAAGTCCCTTCATACCATTCAAAAAGAAATTGTTGTCGCAGTCCTCAAAAAATTGGGAAACGGCATCTTTCACTTCTTGGTTCGATGAAAACTTTTGTCCAGCGAGATGGGTTTTCAGAATCACATAGGGCCAGGCAAATAAGGTGGGTGCTCAACGATCTCATACCACAAATCGTGTAGTTTGGCCATGGAAACCACGCAAGTGCGGACAGGGGCGTTGTCGTGATGAAACAAGATCTCCTTTTTCTTCAAACCGGAACGTTTCTTTTTGATTGCCGGGTCCAAACGACTCAAAAGTTTCGCATAATATACCCCGTTGATGGTTTTCCTCTCTTCTAAGTAATCGATCAGAATAATTTCCTTACTATCCCAGAAAATGGTGGCCATCACCTTCCCCGCCGATTGGACCGTCTTTCCCTTCTTTGGAGCCGGTTTTCCTCTCTTAGTCCGCTGCATCGACGGCCGTCTCATCTCCGGAGTATAGTAATGGACCCACGTTTCATCACCAGTAACGAAACGCCGGAAGAAATTGTCAGGATTTTTACGATAGCGTTCGAGAGACGTCATTTAAGTAACGGCTTGGTTACTTCTCTGGCCGAATGTGAGCAGGCGCGGCGTCTAACACGCAGCTTATTTTCTCATATCCAAATAAGCTGTTAGGATGTGATGCACCCGTTCAGTTGAGATGCCTTTGGACTCAGCTATGTCACGCACTTTGAGTCAACGGTCGCTCATAGCTAAATCGAGCACTTTTTCAATATTTTTGTCCGTCGATACACTTTTTGGGTGCCCGGAACGCTCCTCGTCGAAAAATCTCGTACGGCCGCGTTTGAATTCAGCAATCCAAAATTTTATTGTAGCATATGAGGGCGAGGCTTCATCATACACGGGATCAAGTTCGGCTTTTACCCCGGCCGCCTTTAAACCCTTTAAATAAAAGAATCTAATGACCGCTAGGTACTGGATGTGCTCCATTGTTGACGATTTGCGCGAATGAATGAAGAATGGCTGCCGAAAAAACCTGTTACCTACAGAAACTTGAAAAAATTCAGGAGACCGTTCGAAGGTGTCTTCTATCTAGCGACAGCAAAAACAATTTCGTGAAACCACGTTTTATCACTTGGGCCAGGGACTTATCAAATAACCTTCGTATGAACCAATATGTATATAAAGGCATTCATAGGCAACATATTTTCGTAGCCAGATTCTGAGGAGTTTAAGTCGAGTGCTCGAACGATTCAGACATGGATGCGGCAATTTTTCAAATCCTGAATAGTGCTAGCATTGCGATTGGCTTAGGCAGAAGGCGCTGCATGGTTTCATGAGAATCCTGGTAGTTTTCATGTATGTTTGTTTTTATGAATCAAGGTATTTTTAAACGCGTTTGGCAATGTTTACAGGCAAGTTTGATATTGAAGTTTCATTATAACCACAAGTATATTTTTACCTTCTTTTATAGTAAAAAAATATTTAAATAAAATATATTGGAACTTAGAAAAAATCAGCTGGCTACGTTTGCGGGCGGTGACTGGCACTACTGAGCTTATTAAAAAGCGTGAGTACTATGCGGTTCGGAAATTCAACACAAATGTCCGAGAAGATTTTTTTTGGATCTCAAAAATGATGCGAAATGAAAACGTGAGAAATGTTTGCTACCCCCGAGCCGGTTAATATAATAATGGCAAAATTACTAAAATAGTTTGCCACAAGCTAGAGCTTAATAGAGACGGAGACGGAAGAGACGGAAGAATCAAGGGGAATTCTCTACAAAAAGTAGAGAATTCCCCTTGATTCTTCCGTCTCTTGCCCAGTAAACCGGTTTGAGGAGTGCATCAAGAATACAAGTGTGAAAAGGCCCAATTATTGTTTTGTTGTACAAGATGCTGCTCAAGCTTTTCATTGGAATAATGACCAGGCAACACTTTTTATTATAAAGTTGGAAGTAAAATGGAACATGGTAGTATTTCCAGAAAACCCTTCACAAACATCTGTCTGAAGAAACAATAGCTGTGTCAAAAATTATTTTATTATAAAGCTGATTTCAAGACAGAAACTGAACATCATTTTCATGCGACTTCGCATGAAAAAGGCCCAGGTGATGGTCTCGGTGGTAATTAGAAACGACTGGCAAAACGTGCGAGTTTACAATTACCTCCTAGTAAAGCTATTACTACACCTTTACGTTTTTTTCATTGGGCAAAGTCGGCTTTATCCCTAACAGCCACTTACTATTGCTCATCAGAGGAACTTCAACGCCAGAGAATATTTTTAAAACCACGGTTTGATTCCACTATTACTATTCCCGGGACTAAGAAATTTCACTGTTTTATTCCAGTTACTGAAGGCCTTCTTATAAAAAGAACAAGTTTAAGTAATGAGTGTCAAATTGTAAAAATGGTGAAATAAATTCATTTTTCCATAAATCATTTTTTTTTCATTTAGTAAATAAGCATTAGCAATTGTTTTATATTTTAACCTCAAGTTTGTTTTTTTATTAAAAAAATTAGCATTAGCAACTTTTAACATTGAAACTCTATTGCTTTATTTTAACTATATTAATTCTATATATAATATTTTAATGATATAGCAATAATTTTACTAAAAATGTTTTGTTTTCACACTCACTAGCTATCCTAATCAAGCTTCGGGTGCCACGCTTCATACGACTTGTATGTACTAAAATTCATATACCGCCCAAACTACTCGCCATCCCATTCTAAAATTTTTATAATAAAACAAGTATAGTTTAAGCTTTGTTTTACTATAAAAATAAAAAAAAATAACCTGGTTCAAGTTACACAAATAACGAGTTGAAATGGTTACTTCCGGTTTTAAACAGGGACATTTTTTTTTATTCCAAATCTAATTTTAAAATTAAAAAGAACAGTTGATTTTCTATACCAATCAATATGTTTAATGTTTTTAATATATTTTTTTCAATCTCAAAATCGGCTTCCAAAAAAACCTTTCATTAGCTTCTTCAATTCTTCAGAAGCCCATAACTCGGCAACTGAACCTCATAGAAGGAAAAAATTGTGCATCCACGTTCATATCCTCTAGAAGTAACATTATGCATAATATGAACGAAATCCGGAACCTCGACTTTTTTTCGTTGTCCGCTTCACGTGAAATGCCCCGTTTATGATATTAACATGGATTTATGATATTTAGTCATTTTAGGACTCTTGTTAAGCTTGAACTGGGAATAGTTTTTGCACCAGTTTGATTGCTTCACGTTCTTCATCTGCAATATAATGATTATGTTTGGTGTTTTAAAGGATCGGATTATTGATGTTGCAATGACTTTGAAGCATCGCACTTCAGTCAACAACTGTCAATGAATTAATCCAACAAAAAGTCCTGGCTAAAAATCAACCCAATTCGCCTGTTTTCTTTTGTTGTCATCTTAACTGACATCAGTACTGAGTACTACCAATGAAAGCCACTCTAATTCTCGGTTGAAATTAAACACCCAATAAGTCAATTTACACATTCCTACAATCAACCAGTCTTCGGATGTTGGCTATGCACATGCTTCCTTCTGAGCCTACACTATGCCAATGAACGCCACTAATAAATCAAAGGTGTCAGCAGACGTAAAAGCCTTTCTTTGCAATATTTTCACATCCTTCGCTTCTCCTCATCGTCACCACATCGCCATCGGGGTCCCACTTTTGAAATGCTGAAGAGACATCAGTACGATACTCAGACCAGGACATTTTGCGGATGCAAGCAGGTAAGTACTGCTTGTGATTATAGGCACAGAGAGGTATCCGAGCAGCAAGAACAACGTGATTTATGCCGTGCAGTTTCGTTTTGCAGCTGCTGAGCCCCAGCACAGGCTACTGGCAAAACTTAATCAATAGCAATATTTTACAAGCCACTAAGCCACCTATAAGTTGCCGAGCGCTCAAGAAAACTAGAGCAACAAGTCGTGTCATCGTAATGTAAAATTTATGATAGCTAACGGTAACGTAGCGTAAGGACAGCAAGAAAGCAAAACGATGAATGCCAGGAATTTCCTGCTTTTAGAGGAATCTTGTCGTTTTTGCCGCAGTCGTGGGGACTTCAATAGCAGGGGGCTTGACTTGGCGTGATGACAGTCTTGTATTGAAATGTATGTAATATGTTACTGTAACCAGGATGCTCATATCTCATTGCGACAGAGTAGTGAGATTTTAATGGAAATTGTAAAAGTTTTCTGCGGAAAACTAAGATATTTATGCGTAAGATTATTTTAAATAAAAACGTCTCGCGATCGACTTTTTATCGCTCTCATTTATTTCGACTCCAAGAACCACGAGTTTTTGATAGTAAACGATTTATTTACAATCAAAAGCCACACAGTAAAATATTTTCAGAACTTTACTCAATCTCAAAAAGTCATTCAGACAATTGAACAGCCTTTAAATGATATATTCGTATTATATGTCGCTTCGAAACCTAGTTCAAGTCAATCGTTTTATTTTTCACTGAATTTTTCAGTGCAATATGACACCGAATACAATAAACGGCCTTGATCGCATTCATTTCCTGCCATTGTAACGGAATCGTTTTAAAGCATTAATTTTATTTATCGACTCTAGGCACGATTGCAACAGCTACTGAAAAAAACGGTTACAATATCCTTTATGCTTAAGCTTTTTTATTTTTGATATTTTCACCGTGCATATGTATAATTGTGTTTTCAACACGATTATTTGCTGAATTTCAATTTGTTTTCGAGCAGTTTTTTTGTCACTGGCCAGTGTCACTAAAGGACATATTACATTTTCGGTAGACAATGCACAAAGGCAATTTCATCAACAATAAAATGTCCGGAGGAAATATCGCTGGACCTACTAGCTTTTGTCAAATGACCCACATATGTACACGGATGAAAAGAAGACAATCGAATTCAGTGCAACTACTGCCCTTCCAGCTGGGCGTTGATAGTTTGTTTTAGAAAACTGGTCAAGCTTTGAGTTTTTTCTGATTGCAGGTAGTTTCATTTAAATTGATTTTTTTAAATAGGCCATATAACGGGCGATATCGCTTTTGCTTCGAGGTGGACTGCGTTGAGTTTCACCTACGTACAGAATAGAAAATATTATTGCTACTTCATCTGCGAAATCGATAAGTTACAGAAACTGTTTACTTATATCCGCGTTGTCACACGTTTTCCATAAATTGAGGATTCAGAATGAGAATATTTTTTGATGAATCAAGACTCTCTTTCAGGTGCTGAGTCTCTGTTTCAAGCGAAAACGGTAGATGGAAACTTTTTGATGTAATCAAGTGTTCGACTACCCACACTGGGCGCTAATATAATATTTGATTTTTTTAATGATGCATCAAAATTTATTCTCTGAAAAAATTTTCACTTAAGCTTTTTCCACTCTTTTTGTGACACAACTGTAATTTCAATCCGATTTCCACTACAATTTACATTTCCACAACATTTTACATACACACAATGCAGTTTGACTCATTGTCTCCTTCGCCTGAAGGCAAACAAATTCAATCACGACTATTTGCTGAAAATAGTTCCAATTGTTGTTGGTGGTGTTGTCGCGGCTTTTATCTGTTTTTTTTTTTTGCATTTCTCGCGAAATCTTTCACCCCCAAATAGCGTATTCATTGTGCCATAGCCATAAAGCCCTTCATAATGGAAACTGCTTGTTCGGTTCGTCCCATATTGCATTTGACAAGCACTTATTCATCGCTCAAACATCGACTCGCTTTCTACTCTCTCCTTTTTTTTAACTCGTTTCAATGATACTGACTGCTGTATGCTTGCTTACTTGTTCGCTTGCTGCACAGCCGGGAGTGACAAAAAAAATTGTACAAAAAGGGAAAACTGAAAGGGAAAAAAAGACAACAACCCTTTGTTTTTCTTGCCATACATTGAAATCCAGCCTCAAAAGGATCTCAATGGATAATTAATGACTGTGTGAGAATGAAAGAAAGCTACTCGGATTGAAGTATGTTACTTTAATTCGTATGCAATGGAAGTCTAGGACAAGCTCTTTTGTGCCAAAAATTTCGTGGAAGCAAAGCGTAAAAATTATTGCATTGATTGATAGAGATGATTCCGATTTTCACTTTGATTTTCGTAAATTGTTTGAATTGCAAAAATATCAATCGAGGATTGAAAAAGTACTTATTTTTTGGGAAGCACTATTACGTTACAAGAATTACATTAATTTCAAATTAAAGCATGACAAAAAATTACATTAATTTCAAATTAAAACGACAAGAAAATATTATTCAGTTTCTGGATTAGATCACTTTCTGTTAGCTATAAAGTTCGACATTAAATTTTTCCAAGTAATCAAAACATGCAATTTACTTTCTACGCCTATAACTAGTTGATTAAATGATGGCTCTTTCTATTCAGAAAAATAGTATTTCAGAAAAAAAGTATTATGATAATATTCAGAAAAAAAGTATTACGATATTCCCGTTTCATTACATCGGCTACGATATGGAGGCGCCCCTTTAATTACTAGTATAAATTTTTTGAGAAAACAAAGAAACAGTTTTATGAAGCTTTTGCTCTTGAATGAAGCATGCATTTCTTTGCGCATCTTTTTAATACTATTAGTTTATTTTGTTGAGGAAAAATTTTCGCAGCTAAACCATTTTTGTCAATGGACAAAGTATTTAAGGGACTATATCCTGTAGACAATAGGTATGTTCCCGTACTACGATTAATTGCGATTAATCGCGATTAATTGCAATGAAGCCGTTCCCGTACTCCATTTTACTGAAAACTGAAAATTTCCCCTCCTTAAGTAAGTACGATGAAATGTCAGTAGAGTCTGAGCTACTGAAAAATACTGAAAAGTGTCAAACGGTGTGCCGCGAGTAAATACTTACAAATGTGCGCGGCAAGCAACATATTTTTTGCGTAATTTTGCTATGAAGATCGAATGTTTTTGTGGCGATAATTTATCACCGCTTAGGATGACTTTATCATCACTATTGTTCTTCCAAAAACTGACACTTTTGGTTGTAAATTTTCAGGAAATGCAATGAGAGCGTTCCCGTACTTTCATGAACACTCAGCATTCAAAATCATATAGCTTTGATTGCAAGAACTGACAAACTGTGCTTTAGCAAAAACATAGCAATACACCTAAAAAATATGCTTTGCTTAGTAAAAAGATGCTTTCTACGTTCAACGAAAATCTTTTAATTCAATTTATAATTGTTATTTAATTATTTAGTGATTAAGTGTTTAAGTTTTTTTTATAAATTCTCTTTAAAAAAAAACTATTTATTTGCCATTGAACTGTTTACAAAAAGGATCCAGGAAATTATTTTCGTTCATTGAAATCTTTGCGAATTAGGTATTTGAATAAAATCATACAAATGTTTTCGTTGGCCAGAAATAAAAGAAATGCATGTAATTTTATTAGCATTCAAATCCAAAAGGAAAACTAAATTACATGGTACGTAACTTTAGAAACTTACAGAAAAAATTGTCGAAACCGTTTTCTCCATCTACCGCTTGAAAATTGATCAACAAAAGAACGCTTGGAGAACATTGTGCACGTACATATGTTTCAACTTAATTCGCAGTATAACATTCATTACATTCTGAAGAAATCTACTTGACGAAGGGTATTACATGTGTTTTCATCAAGAATTTGTGTCTCCTGTGTCCCATTCCCGTGTACTAATCACAAACCGAGCTCATTGTTTTTTAGTGTGTTTATGTTTATGTCATAGGTAGTAGCGGCAGCAGATTTACTGTTGCCTACATGTAAGTATATCCCTTTGTACAAATTGTAATGAATATGTTTCCAGTAGGATCTTACAATTAACCTACCGTCTGTAGAGCGTCGAATGAATGATTTTTGTAATTTGTTTCTTTAATTAATTTTGCTCTTCTTTGAGTTTTTTTTTTGGGGGTATCATTATTCAATAATAATCCTAATTATTTGCAACTGGTTATTTGTTGCTAACTTAAACGATCTGAAGTAGTTTTAAAATTCTCAACGGCAATATGTCAGCATATAAATTATGGCAAATGCGTTGGCAATTAATGTACAGTATCTCTTAAGAAATATTTAGTTTATTTAAATGAGTCAAGGCTCATGTTTTGAGGAGTCCCTTGTTTTCGTTTTCAACAGAAAAATATTATTCGGAGCTCAATAAAAAAACCATTACCACTTTGATCTATTATTAACAGATTGCGATTCTAGCTGGTTTTTAAGAGTCCATTGCTATATTATATTTTAGCCCCGGGCGTTTAGTTTTTCAGAATTGAATTTAAAAAGAAATCAATTTTTTTCACAGCAATACGCAACACAAAGTGAAGCAAGGCTAAGCTAAATTTATTCTTCCCCATATTTCTTACACAAATTTCAGTAGCTTATATTACAGCACCTTCTGCTACCCAACACGGGTTAATATATCTTCATCTCGCGAAAACTTTTATCATACTCACCGTTTTTGTCGTCGCTAGTATCTTACGTTGAAAGAACAGTAACCAACAGTTGAAAATATGCCACCCTCTATTATGTAAGACATCCTTCTTTGTGAATTTATTTATGCTACAGTTCTACACGCTGAAGACTACCACAAAACTTTGTAGTGTAGGCGTTTGTCAAGCGTTGCTGCGAAGATGACGCTGTATTTCTGTATGCCGCCAGTTCTTTCAGGGGGTCTTTGCCGTACTTTGAGCTTCTCACCTGTGTAGACAACTACAACGACAACAACACAGTCGCGCTCATATGAGACAGCCAAGGAACAAAAAATAAGAAGAACAAGACAACGGTGACGTGATGGGTTGGCAACGACAACACCAACAAGGGAAAAGGATCAATGAGGAGCGCTGAATGCTGTATTGTGCGGCAAACAACTATGAGGATGTTTACGTCAGCGTCATCAGTGATAACACTAATGTTTACCATAGTAGAATCATTTATGCAGGAGGATCTAGGAGTGACGGTGATTGTACGACGGAAATACTACTTTCAAGGATTAAGAACGTTCTGATGGATAGGTGCCGAAGAATGTTTACCGACATCTTGTTAAACATATGAAAGGAGTAAATAATAGTGTGAAATATTCGTATGAGAAGCTTGAATTCGGATGAGATTTTTCGAGCGAAGTGGGTTGGAGCATTCTATTCTGGGTATCTTTCCTCATTTGTGTGAGTCTACTGGAAATATCGGGTAGGGATAAGATCGAAAATTGAATTCGCTGCAGGTAAAAGTGAGAATGATTGATTCGACTTTGATTTGCTACTGTGGAGTAGTTGAAAACAATCTTAATTCGTCTGTCTTTTAGATTCATTCATTTTGAATTGAAATTCGCACTTTCACTTCGTGGAAATCAGACTAAGATGACAACTTGGGGAAAAGAACTAATTTTACAAATGTGAAATGTATCATTTTAGTACTTTTATCTAAGGATTATTAGACAGTATTTCCTTTTGATAGTAGCAAGGCAATCTTTTCGTGTCATGAGTTTTCAGTTGGATTTGTATCTTTGTGAAAGCTAGCCTATCAAGTTTGCTACTCTAACTAGTCAAAATTCGACCATGATATCCTAGAAAGCGAGAAACCTAACGAAAGAGTTTGATTATTGTCTGGACTATTAACGTCATTCAATCAGTTCTACGACAAATTGAGGCAGAATGAAGAACAGTGATTTATTCTGAATGTTGAGTTTTGACAGTTTTTGGACGAATTTTTTTGGAGCTTTTGTTAAACCAAAACGTATTTAGTTTCGAATTTAAAATTTAAAATTAAAATAAAATTAAAAAAGAATAACGAGTCCACAATTTAGCGTTGATTGATCCACACACTTTCTTGTTTCTTAAAAAAGTGCCTACTAAGAAGAACACATACTCTTATTTGAAATATTCCTAAAAACATATTCATATTCATTACAAACCATGTTAATTAAATAGGCAAAAGACAGTCCGATGCCTTTAACTTTAAACCAACGAGAATTCGCAGCCCTCACCGCATGTAATTTTGGGTTTGCCATCACACGTATCTCATATATCATAATTAGTTTGTGTTTATTGTTTTGCTTTGTTTTTACTAGTTTTCGAAGAAAATTAGTATTAAACTCGCTTCGCCGAAAATTCGTCGTATATATATATATATATATATATATATATATATATATATATATATATATATATATATATATATATATAAATATATATATATATATATATCAGCAAAATGGTTAAGGGAGATAATCTCTGGAGTGGCCGATCCGATTGAGCTGAAATTTTCGGAGGGTATAGATATATATATATAACAGGTAGGTCCATGACTGACTAGAATTCAGATATCTTAAACTTTTTGGCGGCGGCGGGCATTTTAGTGAATTTTCAGGTACTCCTATATTTCCAAGCAGTGAACATTTTTGTTAAAAACAGTACTAGGAATGAAAACTTATTATGTTTTTAGTTTGCTTCTGATAAAGAAGTGGAAATTTTGAGCCTTGTGTAGGCAATGAGTACCTAAAAGTAGGCAAGGATTTTTTTTCAAATTTCGATTTATCATAACTTTTCAGAAAAACAATGGAAATTTTCAGAGTGTATTGATGTAGTTTAGAATTTAACACACATGGACTTTTAAGACTGTGCGGGTAACTCTGTAGCAACAGCAGGCTCCTGAAAAAAATCCTTCAAATCATCGACCTTCCTGAAAAATTTTTTATTTTTGAAAATAAATTCAAATTATTGATAAATTTTGACTTTTGTCCACCAAGTCAAATAAAAATTTTCAAAATCCCCCGGTAAACAAGAACGGCAACCCATGATCAAATTACCTCTATTTTCAGCACTCAAAACTTCAATCAATATGAAATTTATAGGACATGTTGGTATTAACAAGGACCAGGTCTGATAGAAGTAATTTTGAAGTACAGGCAATACTGTGGCAATGGTGCCATATGGAAAAATCACTGGGGAAAAAAAACTGGTTTTTGGCCTATAGCTTCCGATTTAGCCACCAGATTTTAACAAAATTCACGCAGTAGGTGAACCTTACTCTAAGATAGATTTCATAGAAATTTGGTTGAAAAATTAGTAAAGGGACGAGAGCTACGGCAATTTTGTCTACTAAATATTGTACATTTGCTCAGGAAAATAAAGATTTTTTCTCTAATACTTGCGATGCAGTAACGAAATCAAAACGAAATTCATGTGATAAGTATACCTTGTTGCGTCTCTGATTCTGTAGGAACTTCGTTGAAAAATCGTGAAAGGGTTGCCCGCTATGAGGAATTTTGGAATTTATTGACATTTCTTTATCGAGCAATGTTCTCATAAAATTTCCAAATGGGAATGATCCTGCAATGACAATAAACAACAAATATTTACGTTTCAAAAATTTAAAAAGTTTGGACGGTGGTAACCCTAAAATTATATTCATTCCTATAACTTACAGAGCAACCATTCAATCGAAACGAAATTCATAGGGTAGGTGAAGCAGCTATGGTGCTAGCACAATTTCGTAAATATTGCACCAACAGATGCTTCCATTGTCTATTCATAAGCAAAGCATTTACAATAAAATAAGCAACCGATATTTAAATTTTCCGAGTTTTGGAAATTTTTCGGATGGCAGCCCCAGACATAGTTTAATCGCTGAAACTTTCGATGACATCCTTAGATGAAAACGAAATTCAAAGGATAGGTTGATTATCACTATGTTTTTGTTATTTTGGGATTATATCTTTAAATATATTCGGGACTTCATTCCACGAGATTTTGAGTTTCAGGATTTTGATTTTCAGGATTTTGATTTCGGGATTTTTAATTTCGGGATTTTGAGTTTCGGGATTTTTAAGTACAGGATTTTGTAAATCGGGATTTTGGAATACGGGAATTTTGAAACATACGGGATTTTGTTAATTCGTTATTTTGTGACTCGGGATTTTGATACGATCCCTGCTAGGAGTGCAAAACTTTTTCAACTCAACGAGGTGGGCTGATACCCCTCGAGTTCTTAACCAGAAGTTCCGTATTTTTAATTGCTTGCTACTGTACGACACTAAGGAAGAAATTGAAGAAGATATGTCAACATAGCCTCAGCACTAAAGCTGTTCTTAGGAGCTGACCTCAGAAATATCATGAACGATGATCTGCTACGCCTCGAATTGCCCATGGATGAGTTTTATTAGGCTGCGCTTATTATATCGCAGCAGTGATGTTTTACTATTCGTTGAAGCCGTTTATTATCTGATCGATCGATAATTTGATTTGCACGGCTGACAAAAACAGAACTCTCAAGCTATTGTTCCAATACAATTGGGTGTGATGATATTTCGATCGAAGTTGAGGTCAAGCTTATAACGACTATAGTGTATATATTTTCATCGCAATAATGATTAAATTTGCATTAGTTGATTTCGTTGATATCTTAATTGGAATTCAAGCAATGTTTGAAGTGTTCATCTGTTCATACATTCGGTGCTAGAGCTAGCTTCTTAACCCTAGTCAACAGGCAAAGTAGACAGTCATATAACATTAGCTAGCACTCATTGACCCACTACTTGAAAAGCCCTACTTTCAGTCTATTCTCATCACCAGAGAAGCCAACCATTTATTTGACCAAATAATGTTGCAGATAGCTCCTGGATACTTTTTATAAGCAGTATGGTCTGACATCACAAGGACACCAAAAACTTTTACCGTTATGATGACGAGCTGCGAATCATAAGGTTAGATTCTTTTTTTTTTTTGTAAACAAATGCTAAAATCCATCAAACTGCAAATTAGCAGTATGTAGACTAACACTGCTATAACATCACAGTTATATCTTCATCACGTACCCAACCTGAATGTAGGGCAAACTTTCATTGTTAAATTAACAACATTATCTTCTACAAATTAAAGACTTTTCCACTTTAAAGTACATGAACACTATATCCGCATCACACCAAGCTCAAATAAATTATACTATCAAGAACCTTTCTCGTACAAAATACTACGGGCACATACATATAACGCCGGCAAAGAACATGCAATATTAACAGCAGCATGATGTGAATTAATTATACTTTCTCATTTACTTTAATGGAATAATGAATGCATATATGATTCGATTTCCAGTTCTTAAGGAGCTGAGCATAGAGCTGCGTACATCTGCCAGCACAAAGGCATATCATCGCACAATAAAGTGAACCTACGCCAAAGCTCTTCAAAGAATATTGAAATCTAATTTATATATTTCACTAAGAATATCCCAGCACTTGAAATGTTGGCGTAGATTTCGGAAGTAATCTTTTCCTTGCGAGTCGAAATTTTACCAAAGTACTTTAGGTCGAACCTGAGTAGCTGTTAAAAAATAAATCTTCTGATGGTTATGTGTCTATTCCTTAGGAATGGTCCGAATACGGTTTCTCGAAGCTGTTTTTTTAAAAAAAAAAAAACGTCTTGCATCCGACGTATTTTCTAGCATCGTCATTTAGTTTCGATTGTTTTCATCAGCCTTCATGAAACCCTGTTATTTTTATTTGCTGTGTTTTTCTAACGTAAATAAAAACTAATGACTTCCCACTGCAAGTGGTCACATCAGTTAGGTATGCACTATACTGATTCATGAGTACCAGTCAGTGCTGCCGCTTCAGAGCTTTCATATCGTATCCAAATTCTACAAAATTAGTAAGAAAAACGTATCCATCGTATCCATAATTTTAGCAATGCGTATCAAATTGATACCTTGGGATAATAGCTCTGCATAACAACTTTTTCTGAGGGCTGACTCTAATGCTCATAACGAAGTAGAGGGTAGCTCTTACTCAAATGGTCGAGGTGAGGAACTTTTTGATTTCATCATTGCCCACCACCTTTTCATCACCAATACTAGCAACGAACCGACCTTCTTTTACTCAAACCGTAAAGAGGTTCTTGATGTTACCCTGGGAAGTGGGTGGCACTCGCATCTTCTCCGTGACTGGAGGGTTTTACAAGAGTGTTCATTTTCCGATAATAGGTTCATATCGTTCAACGTGGCTGGCCGGATATCATGGAGATCAGCACCCAGCGAAGAGAGTGTAGGAAGGATTTCAATAGCTCGAAAAATCGAATGACTAGTCGCTGTATAAAACGAAGCTGAGGGCCTTTAAATATGCCGTACGCAAGGCAAAGAGTATCAGCGAGGCAAATCACCTTCGTGAGGTTTTAAGCACGACACCGAAGACTATGTGGTGCATCATGAACCCTGATGGCATTTAGACTAGCTCGAGCGTTCTACTCTAAACGTTCTTTTGGACGCACAAATGGAGCAAGCTAGGAGCTCAACACCGTCATTCAGAATATCTATTTCTCAACTGAGGAGGGCTATTAACTCGTTTGAGCCGTTTCAATCCCTGGCCCCTGATGGCGCCCTTGCTGCTGATATCCCTCAGACCATGGAAGTATCACTACTATGGCTCAGAGAGATTTATAACGCTTGTCTGCGCTTATCGTATGTTCCATAAAGCAGGGAAAGTTTTTAATGTTAAGCCAAAGGACTATCGTCCAATAAGTCTTAAATTTGTCCTGCTTAAGATTTTGGAAAGGATTTTTCAATTTTGCAACGAAATCATTCGAAATTCCTCAAAGACTGCTGCATAACTCTTAGGTAAAACGAGAAATGCATTCAATATTAGAATAAAATATGTTTCAGCAGCGGCCTATTTGCTTTGAGGGTTAGAAGAATTCACCTACTCAACTCTATATAAATTATTGTACATTATAAATTATTATATATTATAAATTATTGTTCATTTTTGATAGTTTCTGAGCTACTTTCTTTCTTGTCCGTTTCTTGAGTCACATCATGCTTATACCCATTTTGAATAGAGCGTCAAACTTTTTCGAAAGAAAATGCTGCTACTTCGATTTATATAACAGTATGATAAAATTGTGCAATCAAACTTTTCTATTTGTAATATAATGTAATGGAAATTGAAAAAAGTGATTGTTATGAACACACGTTTTCGCGCAGGTAAATTAAAATTGAGAAAAGTATCCACTTTGGGGACAACGTATCATAGTATCATCCAGATTTTTCAAATTCGATTCGTATCCAAAATGATACGAAGGTATCCAAAGTGGCAGCACTGGTACCAGTGCATACTTTCCAAACCACTTAATCGTCCCACACAAACAATTCCAAGTATTGCATGTTTTACCCGAAATTGGTTTAAAAACTTCTTAAGGCAGTATTCTGGTCTAGAGGCACGATTTTGAGGTGATTTTACGAACGCAATAAAAAAAACCATAAACATTTTTGGAATATATTTTTTTACCAGTCTTTTATTAACATTTTGAACGTACAAAAATGTATTCAGAAAATAAAAAAAATAAAAGTTGATTTAGATACAGGCCGGCGAAGTGAAGGCTCAAAAAAAAAAACTTGTCTCATAGTTGACATGATTCCAACCTTCCTGGTGCTCTGAAACATACATTTTTGGTAAATTCTATAATAAGAAAAATGTGAAATTCGTTTGACGTAGGCGATTTGAAATAAGCTTTTTTTTTCACAAAATGGCGCCCATGTAAAAAAAAAGTTGGTTTTTTGCCTCATTTTTTCAACTTTGGGGATTTTTAATAAATAGTAAAAAAAATTTGAAAAACCCCTACGTCAGACAATAACCAATAGTATTAGGAGGGTTTGTGCAAAATTTCACGTTAATCGGTCCATTACGACTAGAGATATCATGTCAACCGTATCGAGAAAAGTAGTTCCGAGAAAAACGCGTTTAAAACTTGGAGTCTCGTTTCGGGCAGTTAGTTGGCGTGTCACAAAAATAGCTGTAACTCCAAAAATAATTCGAATTTCCAAAAATCCTATTAAAAGCTTATTCTTAAAGGTCTAAACTTTGAAAATATGCAAACGAAAAAAAATCAATTTGATCAAATTTCTAGACCAGAATACCCCCTTAACACTCATATATTGCTCAAATAGGTAGCAGAGCCATGACAGTATACTTCCAGCTTTTTGCATATCGCATAAAGTGCTCTGTCTTCCTGGGGTCAATAAAATGTTTGCACTTGTTGCCTAGTCAGATAATTAAGCATATCTTACAAGGTTACTAGAGCATCAAACCTGGGAAATTTCCAACATCAACAGTCCAAACGCCGTCGAATTAAATTGACGAAATACGCCCTCTTTATTATTTTTTTGCGAAATAAAGAGCACTCGACAACGATGACTTGGCTGCCTTTGGCCGTTATTTAAACGAAGTGATGATGATGGCAAGATGGGAGGCTGCGTGGAAAAAGTACCTAGAATAAGAACAAGCACAAAAAGATACTCTCGACGATTTGGATGTATTTAGGATCGCATTGGCTGAAAGACTTTTTCATTAGCAAAGAGTCCTCTCGATGGCAGGCACTAATTGATTTATCTATTGCCTCGTATTGAATATTTATGATGGCACGCTGTTTGTAGCATGGAAAGAAACGGTATGATAGTCGAATCGACACTTTTGGAAATGGCAAACAGAAACAGCGTGGTGAACGAGGGTTGCAAAAAGATCTTTCGAATATCGTATTCTATGGTAGATAAGTTCAAACCAAACCTACACACAATATATTCAATAATCGAATTAAATCTGTGTAGGAGCAAATGAAGTTTTTGGTACGATTATTCAATTTTAAAGTCAGGCTAGCATTCAGCTTTTGAGCCGTCAAAGGAAATGGCTTTCACGTACAAAAAAATTTGCCTATTCCTTCAATGTAACATAATAAGCTCAAAACATTTTATTTCTGATATTTTACGAAAATAAACGAGTCGATACAGTTTTTTTTTCCATTTCGTTCGATTCACTTCGTCCATATCTGCTAACTTCAAGTTTTGCTCTTGCAACACGTACCTACACAGTGCCCCCATATTTCATCAAATCAACAGGTTCATTTCGTTAATTACGTTTGGCTAATAGACCAATGCCTTCCATATCATGACCACCATAGAGCGAATTCTCATCCATATTAGCTTCCAAGGGAAATACTTGGCGTCGCCAATGGCCTCTTCTTCCCCGAATATCATTTTCGTGTCCTGCGAAATGAAACTGCTACTAGCTTCATGGTGTTTCGTGGTAGCCAATTAGAAATTACATTACGCAGGCAATAGATTCCGGAAATAAATTGGATTTCGTATATATTCTCGCATAGATACTTGCGGTGACGCTAGCGACGCAACAAACGTACGTAACGAACACGCGAGTCTTGGATGCGAAGGTGATAGTTGGACGTAATCAAAGTGGTATTTATTGTTGACGGTCGAAAAGCAAATGAGCTGTGCTGTGTAGTTTCGTTTTGTGATGGGAGATAAATATTTATGGGCATTGTGATGCTGATATGGTTGTTTTAGCCGAGGAATGTGAAGAGGTTTCATTTGTATGAAAACGGAATTCGTTGAGCTGGTGAAAAGCTTATAGTACCGCTTCCGCAGATCATATTCGGTAAATTTCTGATTAGTTTATCCTTTGCTCCGAGTTGTTTTTTCTGTACTGTATTTCATTCAGGAAAATTTACGTCAATGGCAAAAATAGTTTACGCGCCAGTAGATGTTGTTTGAAGACTACAATGCAGATACATGTATTTTGCATATACAGTCATGAACAAAAATCTACGTACCCCCAATATCTGAGCATTTCTCTCAGTTTCTATAATCCTAATTCTAAGCATTCACAGCAAAAACATGTATTCACTTAATTTAAGCTTAAATATAAGTAAATATTTGAACTATTTCCATCGAAGCAATAATAAGAGGGATATAAATGAAATCTTCACACCCAAAATGAAACAAAAGTCTACATACAGCTTAACGTGTGTTTAAATAATTTTCATTGCACTTGTTTTCATTGAATGGCGAAATGTCAATTGTCAAAAAAGTAATTGTCAATTTGTTTAAAGTGATCATGGCTCCGATTAGGAAAGAAATCTCTGATGACGTTAGAAAATTAATTGTGAGCCTTAGAAAAGAAGGGCGATTTTATCGTGATATTAGTGAAATAGTAAAAAAAAAACGCAGTCAAGTGTCCAAGCTGTAATTTTAAATTAACAATGGACAAAATCATTTGAAACTAAACCCAGGAGTGGAAGACCGCGAAAGCTGACCGACCGTGAAGAGAGAAGTGTACTCGCAGAAATACAAAATAATGCTCGTACGTCGTCAAAATTACTAGTTGACGGCATCAAGGAGGTTAAGGGCAAACACTTACACCCTATAACTGTGCGCAGAGTGCTCCACCGCAATGGCTGTTTTACCAGGACACCTCGGAAAAAACCATTCACTAGTAAAACAAATGAAGATAAACGACTCGAATTTGCAAAATTCCATGAAGACAAGCAGGCAATTTTTTGGAATAGCGTTTTGTTTAGCGACGAGAGCAAGTTTAATATTTTCGGACATAACGGTAGGCAACGAGTGTGGAGAAAACCAAACGAAGGCCTCAAAAAGCAAAATTTAATTAATACGGGGTGGAAGTGTTCTTGTTTGGGGATGCATGTCAGAAGCGGGGTGGGAAATTTAGTTGTTATCGACGGTATTATGGATCGTTCTGTATATTTAGATATACTCAAAGCTAAATCAAAGCAATCTGCGCAAAAATTGGGACTAGGGCCGTCTTGGGTCTTCCAACAAGGCGATGACCCCAAACATACAGCGCAGATTGTGAAAGAGTGGTTAATTTTTAATATCCCCAAACAACTCCATTCCCCACCCCAATCTCTGGACTTAAACCCAATCGAACATTTATGGGAACATTTGAAGCGCCAACTTCAAAACCATAAAGTTTCAAACAGATCCGACCTAATTTCCGTTCTTCATGAAGAATGGGACAAAGTAACACCAGCAATTACAAAAAATCTAGTCGATTCAATGCCAAGCCGATAGAAAGCTGTAATATCTTCCAAAAAAGGCCCCACCAAACACTAGTACAACGTTGAAAGGACTACTAACATTACAGCTTGGCGAACTCACAGTCACTTTTAAGCAACATTAAAAAAGATATGAAGCCCTGGGCTTTACACTTCTTTTTAATATACTGTACAGATATACAGCATTTTCCACCATACCATTTAGCATAGAGAGAGAGAACAGCATAATAAGATGGCACAACTGTTTATGGAAATTTATTATGGAAAGCTTACGACAAGTATTAACAGCCAAATCAAAAATTGCTTGTGATTATAAACTCACAAAAAACATATCATAATGAAACATTAAAGTCGGCTCTACGAATGCGTGTCTCATAGCTACAAATACACGAAGCTTACCGTAATTCGACGTAAATTTCATGGACCCGCTTACTTTCTTCGCAAACCAAAATAAATAGTAATCTGTTTGATTTTCAATAGTATTCTGATGAAAATATATAAACAAAGCTATCGCATGAAGGGAGAAATCAAAAAGTTTTGAAATGAATTTCCAATCCAAAAAACAATTATAAATATTCTACTTGCAAATCAAATTCGTAATATCAGTCAAAAGCCAGCGCCAAAACTAATCCTACAGGTAGATTCTTTATTTGCTCACTATGTATGGAGCAAATAGACCAAGAAACTTAAAGCGCATTTATGACTAGAATCCAGGCTGAATCATGTAACGAATTTTTGTTTCAGTGAGAGCCACTGTGGGCCATAATAACCCTAGCCAGAGCTAGTAGTATAGTTAGCTCCATTAACTCTGCTTTCTTCCTGCTATTTGTCGGCACGTTTCTGTTTTGTGTCTGACAAGATTCAGGTAAGCAGCGTCTAACCATATTTTTACTTGATAAACAAGATTCCACAGGAGTAGTCCCCTCAGAAAAACCTTGCAGAGTATCCG
Organism: Nemotelus nigrinus; assembly: GCA_947369275.1. NCBI lineage: Eukaryota > Metazoa > Arthropoda > Insecta > Diptera > Stratiomyidae > Nemotelus > Nemotelus nigrinus. The sequence goes on along the minus strand of OX376372.1, from coordinate 22,192,542 downwards.
CGCTAATATCATAAGAAGTCGTTCCGTTGTTACTTTTGAATATAATCCGCCTGTATTGGAAGGTGCTCGATATTAGACCCAGAATTTAGATTGAGATCTTCATAGTGATAAAAGCTTCTTTAATTACCTTTCAGTCGGCCGAGTTGAAGGCAATCTTCACGTCAATGGTGAGCGCAGCGCAGTACATCTCTCTTCATCAATGGCACCAGCAGAAACTTTGACAACTATCTAGATTGCGTCGGTTGTTAAACGTGTGTTTTAAAAACTGTAATGCCGTTCGTAGAAACCACTTTTTGTTTCCAGGATCGACAATAGTCATTTGTAAATATTACACTCCAGGATGTTACTCATCGAGTTAAGCAGACATATGGGCCGATTTGATGATGGTTTGCCAGGAGGTTTATTGCCCTTAGTTATAAGTACAAGTTTTTGCAGCTTCCACTGGCTTGAGAATGTTATTTCGTCCAATCGTATTGCTCGGATTCCAGTTTCAAGAACTCCTTTATTCCATCTGGTCCGAGAAATTTAGAATTATGATTTTACTGCAGATTTCTTCAAGCTCGTTCTTGGTTAATGTTGGCGGTTAATGTTGGCAGGTTGTTGCATCTTAGCTATTTTCTATTATGTAATCTTAATCTAACAAGTTTTGGGATTGATTGGTAGACTGCTATAATTGGTAGAATGTTAAGCTGCTCTGCTTAAGTCTTACTGTTGAGCGAATACGAAAACTAAATACTTACGTTTCTGCTACCTCTGGTGTACCACAAGGTAGTCATCTTGGCCCACTTCTTTTTATATATTTATTTCCGACCTATCTGACGTGCTAGCAGACATACCTCATTTATTCTATGCAGACGACCACAAACTTTACCAGACCATTGAATCGAAATCAGATGCCCTCTTTCTCCAATCCAAGCTTGATTTCAATATAAACAAGCTCTCTCTCAACATTGATAAATGCCAGGTTATTAGTTTTTCCAGAAAATGCAAGGTCACACAATAATATGCTAACTCGAGTTGATAACATTGCTGACCTCGGTGTTATCTTACACTAAAATAAAATACTTTCTCGTGCAAACAAACAGCTAGGCTTCATCAAAAGACGTGCCAAAGAATTTCGTAATCGGTGGGTCATGAGATCCTTATACACTTCACTTGTACGCCCTATTCTCGAATACGCTTACATTAGCTGGAATCCCGCTTTTGAAACCCACAGTGACAGACTCGAGTCAATAAAAAACATATACGTTCTATTCACATTTTAGTACTTTCGAGATATTCAATGATTTGTGTTTTGATTTGTACACTGAAAAAACACATGGCGCCAGGCGCCATAATTTATAGACTTCTGGCGCCATGTACATAGTCGATTTAGGGATAGTGATAAAATATAGCGCCACACGCCATAATACATGGCGAAAATACATAGGAGCAGACGCTATGCTTATAGCCCTCCACGCCATACACTATAGTCCTCCACGCCATGTACTATAGTCCTCCACGCCATGTACTATAGTCCTCCACGCCATGTATATGGCTTTGAGGACTATATTACATGGCGTGGAGGACTATAGTACATGACGTGGAGGACTATAGTACATGGCGTTGAGGATTATAGTATATGGCGTGGAGGACTATAGTATATGGCGTGGAGGACTATAGTACATGGCGTGGAGGACCATAGTACATGGCGTGGAGGACTATAGTATATGGCGTGGAGGACTATAGTACATGGCGTGGAGGACTATAGTACATGGCGTGGAGGACCATAGTACATGGCGTGGAGGACCATAGTACATGGCGTGGAGGACCATAGTACATGGCGTGGAGGACCATAGTACATGGCGTGGAGGACCATTGTTTTTCAAAACAATATACAGCCAAAACTTAGTTTTTCATAAATATTATATAGCCCAAATTCAGTTTTTCAATTACCTTATATAGCCCTAAGGGCACCAACCCGCGAAATCAAAAATTTCCCGCCGCCAATTCAACTCTTAGGTAGCACAATTGGCGGCAATTAGCCAAATCTGGCCACAGTGCTACTACTGTTGATACTCACATTTATAAGTTCCCTCACACAGTATGGCTGCGAGTTATAATTGCAGTTATCTTCTTCAACTGAAGCCATATTACATGGCTCATGGTACTATGTAATATGGCGTGTGGAGCCATCTCCTTTCCAACATGGTTTCTTGAAAGGCAAATCCACAACTATCAACCTGCTTGAGTTTTCCAACATTGTTATCCCATCAATCGAGGCAGGATTTCAGGTAGACTGTATTTACACTGACTTCACGAAGGCTTTTGATAAGCTGGATCATTCCATTTTATTGTATAAATTGTCCTCGTTTAACTTTCCTCAGCTATTTATTTCCTGGATAGCATCTTATTTGGAATGTCGTACTCAATGCGTATCCTTCCGTGGCGCCCTATCGTCTGAAATTGCTGTCTTATCTGGTGTTCCTCAAGGTAGTCACTTAGGACCTCTACTTTTTCTTTTATACATAAATGACCTACCATCTGTCCTGAAACATTCATCAATTTTACTATATGCTGATGACGCCAAAATCTTTAAAAAGGTATCTAATATTCACGACTGCTTGGAGCTTCAAGCTGACCTTAATAACCTCACGACCTGGTGTGACCTTAATAAATTAGTAATTAATATTGACAAGTGTACCGTTGTTTCGTACACGCGTAAAATTAATCCGTTGAACTTTGAATACTCTTTGAATAGTATTCCCTTAAGGTATTCTGACAAAGTACTCGATTTAGGAGTACTTCTAAACAATTCTTTTACTTTTGACGATCATATTAACGCCATCTTATCAAAAGCTTCATCTACCTTGGGTTTTGTGAGGAGGCGATCCAAAGAGTTTCATGACATTCATCTTACTAAGATTCTTTTTTGTGCGTTAGTAAGACCAATACTTGAATATGCGTGTATAGTTTGGGCGCCTTATCAGCAGGTTTATGTGGACCGTATCGAGTCCATTCAGAAAAAATTTCTTCGGTTTTGTTTGCGTGAATTTGCTTGGTCAGATCCTCTTCACTTGTCTCCTTACATTAATCGACTTAACTTACTGGCCATGAATACACTTAATAAGAGACGAGAAAATTTCAAAACTATCTTTGCTGCTAAGATCCTCATGGGTAACATTTCATGTGAAAACCTTTTAGGTTTATTTGGCCTCAATACCAAGGGTCACAGAATGAGACAAGTCAACATTTTATCTGTCCCTGCCTATCGGACCAACTACGCCTTTAATGAGCCCGTTTCGTGCATCAAAAGAAATTTCAACGATGATTATCATCAATTTGATTTTAATTTATCTGTATCATCTTTGAAAAAGAGCTTAGCCAAAAACAGTCCATTTTGACTGATTTGTTGTAAGTTTTAAATCTGTAAATACTACTAGTCTGTATTAGACGAAATTCTTTGAAAATAAATAAATAAATAAATAATTTCTGCGCCATGTAATTATGGCGCTGGGAGCCATACTGCATGGCTCAGGGTACTATGTACATAGCGTGTGGGACCATAAATGCTGCACCATGTTACATAGGACCACACGCTATGTAGATTCTGACATTATGGCGCGGGGAGCCATATTGCATAGCTCAGAGTACTATGTACATAGCGTATGGCGCCATATGGATTTTTTTCAGTGTACTGGACATATTGGAGAGTGCATTTTTCAATATTGATTTTAGCATACTTTCACAAAAGATAGGTTTTTCAAATTCTGTAAAATGATGTAATAGAGTATTTAGTTTTTGACTTAAAAATGCGGATAGTACAAATATGTAGAACGCTTATGCTTAGTATACTCTAAAAAATGGGTATATAATTAATACTCTGATATTCATTTTTTCATTTAAAATAACGAATCACAAATTTTTTTACACATTCGATGTGCATTTTTTTGCTTTTACGTCATATCAGCTGAATAATACACAGCTTTTTGTAAATTGAAGCAAAAAGAGTGTAAATTTACTAGTTTGCTATTCACCTTTGCGCCAAAGCCATAAACTTGCATCATTTTTTAGGGTAAAATTACACGATTTGGTCGTAAAAAAAATATTCGTTTTACGCACTTTTGTAAATTTACATCTTTAATAGTAGGAAACCAGTTTCCTACTATTATAAGGGTAAAATTCAACCAAAATTTGTTTGAGTGTAGGGCAGTATAATGTTACACTATTCCTTATATACTGTATTTTTAAATAGCATCGCGCATCAGCTAATGAATCATACGCGTCTTTTCATCTTGTAGCATATCGACGAGAATTCATTTCAAAATGAAATAGCAAATAAAGATGGTGATATTGTTTGTGAAACCGACTGCCAAGAATTGAAGATGAAACGCAGCTTTATAGAAGCATTAAGCATAAGCAAAAATATTTCACAGAGTTCCAAAACCGATCTTTGTCTAGTCCTTCGTAAATATAATTTTGTTTACCTACCAAAAGATAGTAGAACACTTTTGAATACACCTACTTGAATATCAAGTCAAAGCAAATGGGGAATGCAAGCTATTGACACAATGAATTGGTGAAAAGTTTGATAGATTTGTTATCACAAATTGATTATCTTCAGAGTATATCCTTACACATTAATTTTTATGGTTTGCTCGTTACGTATAGCTCAAAAATGTTATTTTGGCTTATTCTGTGTGCTACTGAAGAGGTTCCCAGCTCACCAATTATTAATATCGTCATTTATTGTAGCGAAATAAAGAATTGCTCAACCCTTTTGTTACGAGTTATTTTGAATTTTAAAACAGGGAGTGACTGTTTGTGGTAGCGACATTTCAGTGAAAATTAAGTGTTTCGTTATATGTTTCGCATATATGAAAGGAATATTCTTTTATACGTTTTTGTGAACATATATTTTTTACTTGGTTTTCTTATAAAGGTTTTGTTAACTTTAACTCATATTACGGATGCAAAAAATGCAGTTATTGGCGAATATGAAAATTTCACCATGATTTTGCGAGGAATCAATTATAAGAAGATGCAGATTTTAGACGACGAGCTGAAGAAGATCATCACAAAGAATCAACACGCTTTGAGAGGCTTTCGATTGGCATGATCAAAGATTTTGTTGTAGCCGACTCTACATTTACTGTATTTATACATTATTTATTATTTACTGTATTTGGACTTTACAATATCTTATAATTTGGGCCTCCGAAAATATACATTTGACTCTAAATGGTAGATGTATTTTGGTTGGATGTAATTGTAGATACACCGCACTGTAAAAACACTTGGTTTTATAAAATTCTGGAAGGGTAACACGTTTCGAACAATTTTAAAACATGTTGGTCTTATTATTCATAAAGAATTTTTACCGGAAAGAATTTACACACATTTTCTGACTCTATTTTGTGTGGTTAGGATTCGTCAGAGTACTGAGTACTTTTCTTTTTTTAGTATAGCCAAAATATTGATTGAATATGTTACTATACTGTATAAAGAAATTCATTTTTGGTCAGCAAACAATAACAATTAATGTCCACAACCTTTGCCATCTAGGCCAGCGGTCGGGGAACTTTTTTAACCATTACCCCAAAATATTTTTCCGTAAGTCGATAATACCCCCCCCCATTTTAAATAAACATTATTTATTGAATTAATTTACATTTACACATTTATAAAAAAAAGTTACATGAAAATAGTAAGTATGTAATGGATAAACAAAATAAAAGTCAATTGAAACAAACAAAAATTAATTGAAAACTTTTCCCCTTTTGGTTTTGGAAAAATGATGTTGCTTCATGTTTGATATAATTACTTCAAAATTGGAACTTTTTGATGTAAGAGCAATTTGAATACAGTCTTCGTCGTTTAATCGATTTCTGTTTTTCGTTTTTATGTTCATTAGAGTGGAAAAGCCTTGTTCACAAAGGTAGGTTGTTGCAAATGGCAGCAACTTTTTTACCGCCTCCTCGTGTGCAATTTCGAAAGCCTTTGCAGCATTTGACAGCCAAAAAGACGACAGTTTTGCTTTGGTCTCAAATTGAATACGTGCTTCAATATTGGATCGAAGTTCAAGAATTGCAATTGCTAACATCTGTAGTCTCATCAAGCTGAATAGCAAAATATTTAGCCTGTTATAGTGAGAAAATAACCTGTTCCTTTGCATTTTCTGCTAAGATGGAAATCCTTTCTTTTACAATTCTTGCAGACAAGGGCACTGAATTCAGTTTTTTCGCTTCTTTCTGACCAGTTAGTATCTCTGTCATTTTCACAGCTGCTGGTTTAATCAAATCTTCACCAATAGTATATGGTTTCTTGTTTCGGGCAATCAACCAGGCTACTTCAAAGCTAACCTTTGATGCTGAACGCTGATCAAAAGTACCTAACCAGTTGCTGTCCAATCTTTGTCTTTTAATAGACATTTCTAGATTTATAAAGTATTCTCGTGGATTAGATGCCAGATGTGGATGCAAATTATCCATATGTTTCTTCAATTGACTTTTTTTGAAAGATTCTGAAGTCAGTTTTTTCAAACATAGAACACACTGTGGTTTCATCTTACCATTGTCTTCTATTTGTGTAAAACCATAATTAAAGAATTCTTCTTGGTATGTTCTTTTCCTATTTGCTGCCATCTGAAGGATGACAGAAACAGTGGTTGAAAAATACTTACATTAAATTAAATTTTCAAATCGCGCTTGCCTTGATAGTTGAAATTTATGATGAAATGATCCCAACGGGAATCGCGGTAATGTATGCTGGCGTAATGCATGAATCAAACAATGCTGGTAATGCACGTTTCCGACTTCCAAAGCTATTTTCCAGCAATTATAAGATATACTCGTAAACATGACTTGGAGCATGGAAAATGCTGCAAGGGAGAAAGCTCATATGTTATAAGTCCAAGACTGGCCAATGAAATTCACTCGCAGAAACAAGGGGAAAAGAACTTGCGAGCATACATCGGTTATGAGTAGTCTGCTATATAAAGCGGAAAGATGAAAATTTCGAAGCATTTCAAATCATCACGCACGGGTAAGTAAAATGTATGAAGACAATTCCTCCTAGTAGCAAAGAGCATGCGCTATTTGAATTTCCAATGAGCGTCAGCATGCAAAAACCACACATGCAGAGATACGATCGGCCGCCGGCCAAAGCTTTCATTCATATTGAGGCGTATAAATGCGAGAATACGATGTCGTACTTTCCAAAAAGCTCTTATACATAAAGCTATAGAGCTAAAAGCATGAGTTTCCCCTTGTATAAATCTTCCCAGCCTAGGACATGCAATGTTAAAAAGAAACAACGCGTAATGGTCCGGTAATGCTTACACGCATTACGCGTAATGCTTACCGAATATATCCGTAAGCATTATTTTTCCCGTTGGGATGTGTCTCGTCAGTAATTTGCACACAATCTAACGACGCCTCGGAAACCTGTGCATAACTGACCGTTGAGTGCTATGTTTAAACATTACAACGTACGCAGCGCCTCTAGTGATTGATGCAAGAAACACCGTAACGCAAGCACGCACACACATACACAACGCGCGTCTCCCCAACGGGAAAAATAATGCTTACGGATATATTCGGTAAGCATTACGCGTAATGCGTGTAAGCATTACCGGACCATTACGCGTTGTTTCTTTTTAACATTGCATGTCCTAGGCTGGGAAGATTTATACAAGGGGAAACTCATGCTTTTAGCTCTATAGCTTTATGTATAAGAGCTTTTTGGAAAGTACGACATCGTATTCTCGCATTTATACGCCTCAATATGAATGAAAGCTTTGGCCGGCGGCCGATCGTATCTCTGCATGTGTGGTTTTTGCATGCTGACGCTCATTGGAAATTCAAATAGCGCATGCTCTTTGCTACTAGGAGGAATTGTCTTCATACATTTTACTTACCCGTGCGTGATGATTTGAAATGCTTCGAAATTTTCATCTTTCCGCTTTATATAGCAGACTACTCATAACCGATGTATGCTCGCAAGTTCTTTTCCCCTTGTTTCTGCGAGTGAATTTCATTGGCCAGTCTTGGACTTATAACATATGAGCTTTCTCCCTTGCAGCATTTTCCATGCTCCAAGTCATGTTTACGAGTATATCTTATAATTGCTGGAAAATAGCTTTGGAAGTCGGAAACGTGCATTACCAGCATTGTTTGATTCATGCATTACGCCAGCATACATTACCGCGATTCCCGTTGGGTTGCTTATCACGCACACACCAAACGAAAAACTTGACTTCAACCCGAATTAGCGGCCCGGCCTGAATTGTTTTAGTTTGTAAACTACTAACACGTTTATGAAATAGCAATAGAAATATTAGAAAAATTTCCCTATTACCCCAAAAAATTTCATTTTTACCCCATTTGGGGTAATTTACCTTGGTTCCCCGACCGCTGATCTAGGCGATCATGTCATCCGTTTTAGTCCTCTGCCAAACTTTTCTTTTTATAGATTTGAGAATTGTTTGGGTTTTTTGAGAATTATTAAAGTTTTTTTTAGGCACATTATGGGTACATCTCGATTCTATGTTACTTAAATGGCACTAATAAGTAACAATATTCCCAAACTGATACTTAGTGAAAAATCAACAGTGAGTGAATTAAATTTTCGTACGTCTGAGGTACGTGCATTCAAAAGTCTGAATTTCTGCATTTAGAAATCATACTACATTAGTGCGTTAAATAACTATTAAAGGAGTAAAAAACACAAACCCTACGATAGATCTTTTCTAGCGCTGCTTAACTTTTTTTTTCAAGAGTTCGCTTGCCAACTGCTAACTAGTTTGTTGTATGATATATTTATACTTAAATTATTGTTTAAAAATAACTTTCAAATAAATTTCATTATAGTTGTCGCATTATTTTTTGCCTCTATCGAAGCTGGTTATGACTGTAGTATTAAAATAACAACCATACTGTCCCACTTGTTTTAGTTTCCAATGCAACAGAGATGCAAAAAACGCAACTAGCATTGGCAAAATTTATGTTAAACCAACTGTTTCACCTTGGCTTCAAGCGCATTTCAGATTAGGAACTAGGTAGTAACGGCGACTTCTAAAAACGACTATGAAGGAACGATATAGTCAAAACTACCATTGGGTAACATCCAAAGGCGCAAAGTGTCAACAATGGCTTGGAATGACCAATATAGGCACTAACTGGGATTATTTCCTTCAAAGGACAATCAAGGCGAATAAATTTGGGCAATCATGGCGGCTAAGAATTGTAAACTACTTTGAAGTTAAAAACATGCAAAATAGTAGTTTTGCTTGATGTATTAAGTACAGATTTTTCATATTTTAACATGCTGTACTTGTTTGATAGTGCGGACGATAGTTTTTAACAAAGTGTAGAATATTTTATCAAAGAAATAAAAGACCTATTTTAGCTAAAGCCTGAGACAATCGCAGGCGCATGGTAGTTTTAGGGAGAATCAACACCAAGTTTGCGTTAACGTTTGAATCATTCGGGTTTTATCTCCATAGTAATATAGCGTTTGGGGCCATAATTTTTACGCCATGTAATTATGCCGCAGGAAGCCATACTGCATAGCTCAGGGTTCTATTTACATAGCGTGCGGGACCATAAATGCTGCGCCATGTTACATAGGACCACGCACTATGTGGATTCTGACATTATGGCGCTAGGAGCCATATTGCATAGCTCAGAGTACTATGTACATAGCGTATAGAATCATAAATAATGCGCTATGTGACATCGCTCTGGGCGCCATGTGGATTTTTTTCAGTGATTGTTTTTTCGTTAAAAAAAAAACAAAAAACACATCTTAACTAATATTCCTAGAAAATGAGACATTCTCTTTACATATTTACGTTTGTGCAAATACCTCACCACATCTTTCAATATATGTATATATTTCAAAATACAAGCATCATATATTCATCATTATCACTATCATTATCAAGCGAATAACTGTCGATAAGCCCAAATAGACTTTTCCTCGTCAAATCGAATCAGCATTTTCAATTTTCCATTCAACAAAATCATTATCACCCCATATCCTCACAATACAAAATAAAACTCTTCTTCCGCACAAAAGAAAAAAGAAAAATCATTATTATTTCGCATTGATAATGAATCTGATGACGGTATTATGCTGAAAGCAAAATTATGTTAAAAGTTGACATTGGAAAGTTTCATTTTTATATATCTTTTTCTTTCCGGACACAAAACTGCTCTGTTATGTTCGGTTCCGTTCGGGAAAAGCCTTTCAAATGCGACCCAATTGCCTTGTCATCATCATCTCTTTGAAATAAGTATATAAAAGTCGGTAGGACGTGAATGAAAATTCACTCCATTCACTCGCTAACTAGTCCTCCGACCGACGCGTCAAATGAACCATTTTTCCGGATGGGACAAGGCGGGTTGGGGAAAAACGGTTTGGGACGCACCATCTAAGCAGTCATTCCCGATGATTTTCTTCTTTTTGTCGACGACACGGTGCATCGATTGTAAGCTACGGGCTGTCTCGTAGTTTTTCAATTCAGTCAAAGAAAACGAGAAAATAAAATGCGTAAAACATTTTTTCGTCTCTCAAATACTTTTCCATTGTCTGTTTTTTTTCGAATTCGCCAAGAATGAGACAGCCTTGAATGTCACACATATGCGAGGTTGCATGGGGTTCTGGCTATAAGATTACACTCTATCTGCTTAATGTGACAGCAACGAAGATAGACGTGTCTATATTGGGAGAGAAGGAGCTGCGGTCGTTTCCTTTTGTGGCAGCCACATTCAAATCCTTCTTGGGTCTGGGCTTCTTGATTGTATGCAATGAGCTATCGTCAACAACGATCGATCACAGACATCTAGTGGTTTGTATGGTGTATGGGAAAAGATGTGAATTTCATTATTTTCAAAAGTGCTTACAAGCAATAACTCGAGTCTGAGTTGAAGTTACAGTTATTCCAATTCAGGCCACGTGCCAATCCACAATATGTTGCTTCGTAAAATGTTTTGATGATTCGTTTCTAGTATTTTCATAATATACACCAACGGATGAATGTATTACGCCATTTGATTTCGACTTCTTCTTAGATGATTGGGGCCACGAAAAAGCTAATTGCGACAAAATTTGTTTCGGTCTGCTTACATTGGAAATTATGTGATACTTGCTAACAACGATTGTACTTGAGAGGCTCTGCAGCTTATGATCGATATGATGACTACTTTACTACGGAGATCAGCTTCAGTTACTTAAATAGTGTTTGCTTTAATGAAGCACTCTTAACCAGTATAAAGAAATAATATTTTTACCGAATACAAATAGCATCTCAGACTGTAGGTCACCCTCAAACTTCCCCGAATGTTGCAACTCAAATAAAATTTGCACTATATCGAAAATTTGTCGAGACTTCAAGGAAATTGAATTGATGGCTAACTTGCGATCCATTATCGGCAGCTTTTCCATCTTCTTCTGCCTGCCGTTTCGACCTGGCTGTCACATCCCTTCCCCCGCGCGAACACCAAAGTGCCTTATGAATCTTTTTAAATATTCATTTGACAAAACAGCAGTTCGCAGGAGTTCGGTGGAAAGTGTTTTCGTTTCAAGCCATTATCCTCTCGAAGGCCTTCGCCAGTTCCTCGCGACCCATTTCCAGGACACGGAAGGAGCGTCAACGTTGTCGGATGGAATAGCGTGCCTCTAAAATGACAACGCGGCGAGGGGCCACTTGTCGCGGTGATACAGCAGTTTGTGTGGCGGTCGCTTAGCAGGCAACGACTTTTCGTTCGTTTCAAGGAAAAATCTTCGAGACGTGAGCTTGGCAAAACAGCGAATTATACGGCGGGCGGTCGGGAGGCGGCTTGAGATAGTAAGCTGTTCATGACAGGAGTGCATAAGATGCTGTCGTGAACTTACATGAATACTTTCAATGGCAATTTCCGTTTTGGCGCGTTCGAAACAGATCAGAGCAAGTAGAGACTCGCCTCCACGCTATAGAGAGGTGCCGTGCCCAGGTACTTTGAATGGGAGAAAAAAACGGAAAACGAAGCGAAACGATAGGATATAAGCTACGAAGGACTTTCTTTGGAGTCCGCAGTTTTTTGCACGCCGCGAACTGTGAATTATGAGACGAAAATATAGGAGCATATGGATGACTTGCCTTTTAAAAAGGCAACATGCAGTCGTAGTAACATGTTGAATTTTTTAGTTATCCTGGAGACGTGAAGCCGGGTGCAAGGGTCGCGTATCAGTTTGGAGTTCCGCTGATCGTAAGTAAGATGAAAAGTTTCTTAGTGCACGTGAGAGCTCCTCGAGCAAATATGCATGCAGAAGCATTTAAGAAGGTATTCACGTTTTATGCAAAACTGTTTTGGAAACGATGAGCGGATGCACGGAAATTGCATTTATGCTTTCATTTGATCGTTGTTGTTTTCTTTTTCCTGTTTGAAACGAAAACTATTTTCTAAAGTCAATTGGACGGAATAGCGTGCTATGTAGTATACGTTTTTTTATTGCTGAGATAGAGTTCAACGTCACTATTTGTTTTCCTTATAGGTTAATTTGAAACCTGATGGTAAAAAGCTAAATATATTAAAAATAACGCGATTGAATGTACAGTCAATTGGGAAGATTATGACACTAACATCATACTTGGCTTTGAAACTATAGTGAATCTATATTTCACACCTGTCAAATAGAGGTTTTGTTAGGGAACAGCCTCGCCGCCAACTAAAACAGTCACACCCACAAACATTGCGAATGCAATGCTGCATGCGATGGTCAAATGCATTGCATGGCCATCCGAAAACAGGCTTTGTATATGCGTTGATTTTTGCATATTTCATTGCATTTCATTGGATTCACTGGCCTCAGCGCAGCTGATTTGCAACAATACTTGAATCAGCTGCGTTATCAGGCCAACGAAACTGGAAATATTGACTGCTGGCTGTGTGTGGTGTGCAGCATGTCCACAGCTTGCGTAGGAAATTCATATTGGCCCAAGCAATACCAAAAGAGGCTATGGCCAATATGCGTATACCCCCTTGAAGCGAGCTGGGCTGATGTTGGGCTCACTAGCAGCCTGAGTGGATTTTTAGCCAATACGTTGGCCCGACATGTTGGACCAATATGTATTTGAAGCATTAGATTTTGATAACGGCTGATTGGAACTAGTGCGTGGCGCCTTGCTACACGGTTAGAAATTTTCGGATAAATTTGATAAATTTTGGAATGCATATAGGTCCAAACGAAAGTTAGTATCAATCCAATAAGTTTTTTTAAGATCAAACAATTTAATCTGATAAGATAAATTTTATCTGATAAAATAAAATCAATAACAATTATTCATATAAATTGAATAAGACGCTCTTATAAACGGTATCCGAATCGCATATAAATGAATACACCACATTCTTATTAAATGTACACCATTTAGAATAAGAAATATATTATTCTAATTTCGAGGTCACACGATAAATTTATCCCATTTTCAAAAACCCAAAATCATTTAACCCAAAATCTTATTCTGGTTTTTTCCCTCCTTTTTATTATGAATATATATATTGGGAACAATCATCCATTATGATGAAAAAAGAATGAAAACAATTGAATATTTATGCATTCAAAGATAAAAGTAGGTTGGGATTATTTTTGCGGGATGATTAAAATTGAACAACTTTTTATTTACATTAAACATTTTAATCTACATTGAAAATTCTATTTTGACAAAGTGGTTTCGAAAGTATGCACTGAATCTCATCAGACACCAGCGCACAGTGCATACTTGACTGGCGTGACCACTTGCAGTTGGAAATCATTTAATTTGTATTTACGCTAGTTGTGACAAATTTTAACATCTCCGACTTATATCCATCGATATAATTTTACTTGTAAAGGTTATTGAATGTGATCATGGTTCCCTTCTTGTCTATAAATCAGCATAGACAACGTATATCATCAAAGCTTATCAAAGCCGAGAATATTGATACGGGAAACTCGATCGTTTTGCGGAACCAGCCTCCGAAAGCAGAATCAAATTGGAATTATTTTTGCGGGATGTAGGTGTTGTGAAAACACTTGATATAGTACACCAAGTAAAACTTTCGAGCATTAAATTCAATTATGTACTGTGAGATGGATAACGATTATTTGTTTTATTAATTGAAAAAAAACTCGATAGATTTTATTCATATATACTTTATTCACCAAAATCAAAGTTTTACAATATTCCTGTAGTGATTAAAGTTGTTCCTTATGGCTACCAAATAATTTTCACAAGTAACTTTAATAAACACTTTAATAAACACTTCCAATTAACTTCACTTACAAACTCGAAATGCTAATTGCACGACTTGCGACGCAAAAGTAATTCTAAACAATCCGTTTCACGAAAACACTCCCGAGTAAATTTTTGCGTCCAATGCAGTTCACTTACAAACTTTAAATACGAACTTTACGACTTGCGACGCAAAAGTAATTCTAAATAATTCGTTTTATTTTTTATGAATTTTTGATATGAATTTATGATAAATATTATCCGATCTTGGTATAAACCACCCGTTTATACGTAACTCGTACAAAAGTTATTCCAAAATAGGATAGAACAATTTTATCCAACGTCAACATATATAATCTATACGAATATTAGGATACATAATAGTACACCATTGTGAAGATCAATTTTATCCGAATATTTTTCACCGTGTAAGCAGTACCAGCGTTGCCAGAAAAAAAACAGAATGTCTTGAACATTTTTCCAGAAAATCTGGAGACATTTTGGGATCGTAGTTTCAACGAAAAACGTAACTTAGTTTCGGTAAAAATGAGATCATTTTAATAAAAACCATTTATTTCAGCATAAAAAAAACAATGCATGACAAATATATAACTCATAATACTTATTATCTGCTTACTATGATTATGTTTTAATAACTTGCATTCGAAAGTAAGCAGGGAAAAGTATAATAGGTTCTTTAGTTCTTAAAAAATTACGCTAATGAATGAAGAAAACATTCGACTATCACGACCCAATTCATAAAATAGCCTTCACTCATAAGCTTTCAATGGACGACAATAATGTCCTTCGTCCACCGTTTCCACTTCCACTGCCAATATTAACGTAAATTATTTACTATTTGTTCATTGAGTCCCTGCCACACATAAATTGTTTCCTACAGCACTGGACGACACGTGGCAATTGCAAACAGTTTCAAGCTATTCCAACTTACCTTCATACGTACACTTACTATATCTCTACACCCCTTAACCCCACACCCGACAGAGATTTATTTTTCATTTGCATTATATTGACATGGGAAATTAAATCGTACGCTGATATATCGACCCTCCCGTGACCGCACTTGGTTTTGTACACGGCGGCCGAGTCCAACATACACGCAAATCAATTCAATAGCAATTTGCCATTATTTACGCAGATGAACACGCGAATTTAAATCATATTGTAGGCAAACATAAAAACGTGCTCGGACCTGTTCCATTAAACAAACACCGATCATTTCATTGCCTGCTCTACCCATCGCATCATGGTTCCTCGCCACAGATAATATGTCTCGTAATTTAAATAATTTTAATTCGAGCATTTCGCTCCTAATTCCTGGTAATCCATTGCAAGTAGTTAAATATGATAATAACAATTATTTGCTTTAAATTTGCTCGATAGCAAATTGCACGTGCATAGCGGTCCATAGAAACTCGAAGCGGCCGAGGGTAAAATGATCATCATAGCGTTGAGCCTTAATCAGATTCTATTTAAATAGCACAATGAACGGAATAATTTTAATTAAATCAATCGAATCGTAGCTGAGCTGAACTGAATCCAACCTTGTGTGCACGAATTGCAATGCAATTGTGTCCGTCAGGTTTTTTTTTTGCGTTCCTGGATGGATTTTTATTGTGGTAATTTGTGCAATTATATGCAAATCCACAAAATCCTATGCGAGAAAAAGAGGAAATAGTTTTTTATGTTCAGTTGCCCATTATACATTCGAAAGATTTATTATGTTTGCCGTAATGCTGTTATGAATATTATGAGCATTGTGTTACTCATGGAGCAGAATGGCTAATGTTAGTTTTAATGTTTTGTGCAAAAAATATACTGTGGTGCTGCTTGCAGAAACATTTGAAATTTTTCAACAATTGAAACAGAGGAGTGACATAATTTCTACGATTTGAAAAGTTCAGGTAGCATGTCACGACCGAGAAAAAGTACTATTTGGAGAACTTTCGATACAAACTTAAACAGCGGAAATCGTAAATTAAGTTAATTTGAAACTCATATTATTGCAAACACATATTATGGACATCCTACAGAGTTAATGATGTAAATAGGGATTCAATGCTTGAAAATTTATTTGCTTGAATCACATTTTCAATCTTTCCTTTTATAAAAAAAAAGACCGATGTTGAGTACAGTGCATAAAATAATCAAACAAAACCCACACTGGGCGCAGAAATTTCAATGGAGTTTTGCCCTTCGTAAAATGTGTTCGATGATATCCATTAAATTTTTGTGATGAAAAACTGAGCAAGATATGCTTCTAACGTAACTCAAGCTTCTTTTTAGATATTTTAGCCAGGTGCTAGGATGATTTTGTGATATGCTTACTATATATTTCGAATGATATGGTTAATTAGTAGGAATCCATTTTAATTCAATGTTCGTTTTATGACCACAAATACACACAGGCCACAAAGAGCAGTTTTTTGAATCAAGTTGCACTTAAGCACTTAAAATATATTCGAGGAGAAAAAATGGCAAGTCTGGATGTTACTACATACTTTAGAAAATAATTAGGTATTCGGTTTAAAGAAATAGTCATAATACTTTAAAGAAATTGGTTGATTTTGAGCCTACTTTTTTAATCCTTTAATTCCGTAAAATATAAAGTCAATTGTTTGATATATATTTAATTATCCTCGCGTAATACTACTCGATTCCCTCACTGGTTTTAGAAATATATAAGTAGATAAACTTTCCAGTCACTTGAATATACTTTTCGAAACTGAATGAAAGAAAACTGGTTTTTATACCAGACAGTTTCATTATTTGACGTCAAAAGATCGATTTGACCACATAGTATACTTTAAACATGAATACTGAATACTCTAATATTCCAGAAAAATTTCAGACCAACTCAAATAGCAAAGTTTTAAGTGTCCCAAAAACGACTTCAGAACGCTTCAGCTAATTTAACTTCACTAGGTATGAGGTATATCACCAGCGAACTCCTGAAACTGTTGCATCCTGCAAACGAGGCTTTAGGTATGTAAAGCCGGCAAGCACCGCCACATACAGTAGCGGCTCGTCCTGATGTTCACGTTCGCACGTGAACCCCCTCAAAAAAAATCAATGATTCAAAACTATTATATCATAATATAGGTATAATTATTGAACAATACACATTGAACTACATTAATCAATATCTTACTGTTTATGGCCGTTTATGGCAGCACATAATGTTGCCTGTCGACCATTTTCACTTCTACTATATCATACCCAGAGACTATACATTGCTACTGCTGCTTGTACTAGCGATCGCAAGTGCGATCTTGTGGCTGGAATCAGGGGACTAGAGGACCATGCGAGGAAGCGAGGGGTGCATCCATTTAGCTCGGCTCAATACTAGCAGGGTGTTCGCACTCTGAATATGCGATCGAAAACCAATTTGATGCACTTAGTCATTGCTGTCGGTGGTCAGTTCCATTCGCTGATTCGTGCTGCCATTTTGAGCGTTTTATATGGATTATTAAACAACTATTAGGGATAATTTTAACGATTGCCTCTATTTGTGTCTGTATGATTTCGGGACACATTTGAAATTTAATTCATGATAGGTATACACAAATTTTCTGAAATATTCGCTGTAAAATACTAGTAAAATGTATTCAGTATTTTAGAAGATTATCCTTGAAAGAAAGTAAGTGCTTGGTAATGATTTGAGCGTTTAATTTCTTTTGTTGCCTATGAAGGTTAAAGCTATAAAACTAAAAGCATTTGAATATATTGACAGGTTCGATTGCGCCGATATAGTCTGGGCACTTAATTTGGTCATCAAACACCGAAGGTTTTCGGGTGTGTGTATACATATATGAAAAGTTTTATGCAAGAAGGGTTCTTCCGTTTTTTATAAATTTTGGGATTATGTGTACCAAGGACTGTTCGTAAATGCACTGTGCCTATTACACACTCAATTATGTTAACTTCTAAGTCAGTATCATAACTCTGTTATTAGTCGTCTTCGGACATTTTTCCGTTTACTATGAAAAGTAAAAGTGTGGAGTAACAGTTTGGATTAATAGTGTAAATTAATAGTGCTAAGCAAAAGTATGAATAAGTAGTGTGGTATTACTTAACAACAAAAGAGAAAAAATTGAGCGATATGTTTCTGACACAAATGAAATAATTTTATAAATTATCGAAGTTTTCTTTCTCGGCTTAGAAAATTAAGGCCTACACTCAGAAAAAAGTCGCATAGTAAAATCAAGAATTATCAATGTAAAAGCCAGGGCCATAATAAACGTACAGCCTCTTTGTATATTCGTTGCTGTTTCTTTCATAATAACAACGAATTTTATGGAATTAAAACGACTAATGTAAATTCAATACGTATGTCGTAAATACAACATACATTATCGGCCATAAACACAAATCAACTACTTGATCTGTTGATTTGAATAGATGCACTTCAATTTCTTTTGTTTGATCATTACTAAATCTCAGCAGCATTCATTTCGAGACACAAATCGCGCATATATGTAAGTTGTAGTGCATGCAGTGTGTGTCGTTCGGTGTGCTGGATAGTTTATTTTTTGTTACTTACCTTTAGTCATAGCTGCAGTGATTGGGAACAAGTGAAAAAGCAATGGGAGAATTCTTTTCTTGTAAGGCAGATAGAAATAAATCTTAAAGCATGGCCAAGGGTATAAAGATACCGAAGGACATCAAAAAAGTAGATAGTTTTTATAAAATCAGACTCAAATTGTGTTATAATTTAAATTCCAGATACATATCAACTTCCGGCTATTACACCCAGCCCCAGAAAATGAAAATCTACTCCTTGCGAAATTGGCATCATTTAAGACCAAAATCTCGCCATACTTATTAAGCAATATACGCGATAAAGCTTGTAAAGAGCTGTTGCTTGCCAGCATTAAGACACAAAACAGCACAATTTTAATGTCAAGATGTTTCAAAAAGCTCAACTCAAAATTCCAATGCAAAAAAACACTATTTAATGCTCTACATAGTTGAAGGACCCAAGAATTTCGAGAATTATAAATTGTTGAAATTCTTGGGTCTTTCAACTATTCAAAACATTAAATAGTGTCTTTTTTGCATTGGGATTTTAAGTCGATTTACGACATTTTTGTTCATATTTTAAGTATGCAGCCACACTTTCCTTTCCATGTTATTACGATCCAATTTAGTTGTTGGATTTCCTATTCGCGGCTTCAAAATTACAAGCAGCCCTTGTTGATTCAGTAGAGAAAATTGTTGCCAATACAACTCACGCACGTATTACTATGTAGTAGTTAATTCATAGAGAAACCTCTATGGCGCCATTTCATAGTGAAAAATATATGAATTAACAATGTTTTTCCCCAATTTTACAAAGTTTTTTTCTGAGTGTATGTAATACATTTTATGAGCTTGAGTAGCCTAGTGGGTAGAGCACTGGCTTCTTGCGTGTGGGGTCCCTGGTTCGAATCCAGGTTCGGACGAGGGTCCGCGCACCAAGCTTTGAGTTCACCTAGCTCTGATTAGGTACCTGATTTAAATCAGGGGTAAAGTGAGTCGTGGAACTAATCACTCCACACTTGTATCCACAATGATTAAAAATTGTAATGAAGCTCTCTACCAGCTCCAACCCCTAGACCCGTACAAGGGTTGTCGTGGGATTGCTTTACTTTACTTATGTAATACATTTTATGAACATGGGAATATTCTATTATGGACTAATTGCAAATATTTGGTGTCGATAACGATTTTACTTTCCAGCTCATTTATGCCTCCACTTCTTTCATTTTTGTTCATTTCATAAAAGTGAAACAACTGTCTCAGATATTGATCTTATTTTAGAAACTTCTAGTTTACTTATCAAAATTATTTTCTGTTTTATTTGGAGAATCTATCCAAAGCATCACATAACTAATAATCCCATTTTTGTGCTCTACGAACATTGTAGAACTGATGTCATCTCGACTTATAGCAGTTACTTTCGTGCCATCACTACATAGCAACCATAAATGATCTTGTTCACTGCTTCTCACAAAATGTAATTATGAATAAACATATTTTTGGAAAGTTTTCAATTTTCATTTAGCAAGTGTTATTTTATCGCGGAGCAACGGCAAAAGCTTTGATAAAAAGTTATTGACATCGGTCTTTCCATTTCGGCGTGATAACCCATGCTAAGCCTATCACGGGCATAACTCACCATGAGGGTTTCTGATGAAAACACCATGTTGACTGTAAATATAAGTGTCAAATCTCTTAAATGTATCGTCAAAATATCACTGTTCAAGGATTTTTAAATCGCCTATTGAAGAATTTTGTAAGCTTTTGTGTTTATAATAATTTATTTTTAACTCGTTTGAAAGTGGTATTGCCATATTTTGGCAAATTAACCAAAATAAATGCAACTCTTAAGAAAAGAGCAAAGTAAATATGCAAATGCCCAACACAGATGTTTTCAATTTGTGAACCCCCATAAAATTAGGCTATGAGCCGCCACTGGCCACATAGTTTAACCTTATTGTACTGAGAATTCCCAAATTTGGACGACTGTGAGAACGAAAATTTGACCGCAGCAAAATTAATCCAACTATGCGTTAGAATCGACATTCCAAAATCCTATTTTTAAAAATATTTTTTCTTTTGAAAAAGGAAAAATTTTATTCGGTTTATTCAAAATTGACTTTGATATTCAGTGACATTGTTCAAATATTGTTTTAATCAAACTACATTTAAAATAACTGGGCTTGAAACCCTGCAGTGGAGTAAAATATCTTGATATATTTCATTTAAACGGGCTGAAATTAAAAGAGCCGTATCCTCTTTATACACCGATTTGATTTCAGCCTAGCTCTAGCAAATTGCGGAAATTCCAGCCTCAATCATTAACGCTGCATTCAATATCGGCTTCCGAAACAATAATGAAAATTCAGAAGCCCAACAACCGAAAAAACTGTATCAAACATATTTATCAAATTTGTCAGATTATTTATTCTCTATCTTCCACTCACATTTCGATCCCCATCAAACATAATGTATCTTTAAAAAAAAAGCACCATCACCAGTCTCTTCCAATTTCTCGTCCTTTCAATCCATTGTTTTCATTTCTCACATTCCATCCTGCGATAAAGTAATGCTCTCAGCTTGCTAAAATAATTTTATATGAGCACTACATACTACTGTGCCGCTCGCACCAGTGCCATTTCACGTTCTATCATCTCGAGAAACTGAAAAAATAACGACGATAGCGACAATGTCGAAAGTGAGGAAGAAGAAGTAATTTCCGGCTTAAGACAAACTGGCTAGCGTGACACAGTCAGGCGGAGACAGAAACAGGACCTGAGAACTATTTGAAGAAAATATGGAACAGCGATGATGAGACGAAGGAAGTAAGTGGTGTGACAAAACGACATCGTCTTCCGTTCACTGTCATAATATGTATCTGAGAATATGGCTCAAGTGGCACTTGAACAGATATATTTATATATATTTATATTGAGGATTTGAAGAGATATCGTTTTGAGTGCTTCATTTGTGATAACAATGTTAATTTACGGAATATTCAGAATATCTTTCATCTGAATACTTTGAAGCAAATAAAATTTATTTTAAGTGACCTTTTTGATCTAAATCATGCTTATTAAGAGACTCTAAATTATCTTTTTAGAAAAAGATTGTTCCATTTTAGGATTATTATTAGATGGCCCTTTTAAAGTACAGCTGTTGCCATCTGCTTGGAAATACAACGAAAAACTGTGATTGTTAGTGAAAAACGGTGTTTGTTAGGTTTCTTTCAGGTAATCCCTTCTGCAAGATTTTTGATGATTCATTTTGAAAAAAGAGAGGTTAACCGTATTTATTTCCGTTTGTTAGACATAATACAATGGCGAAATAATAATATGTAATGAATAAACAAGCTCAAAGGCTTCCCGCAATGATATTACATGCATATTATGCCCTAAGCCATTTCCACCTTCACATTCTGCATAATTATAGGTTGAATTATGTTGATTGTTAAAGCTTATACCCTAAATTTCACAGAGCTTTTTTTCAAAACCTTTGGTTTGAATACTTACTACTACTTTAGCCATTTTCTGATTGTAGATAGCTAAAATATATCCGGTCGGGCAAAAACACGGGTTTTCCAAGATTTTTAGTAATTAAAAAAACACCATCTACAGGCCACAAAGGCCCGGGTGAAAATCCACTCTCGCATTACTCCAACCTGGTCGTGCTCGCTCACCTATAGTTGTCCACTTACCACAGAAGCCACCACAGCTTGTGGTTCTTCTCAGCCATCCTTTTGTTTTGTGCGTAGTTTTTCCTTATTGCATTTTCAAACTGTGCCCCCTTGTCTTCGTTACCCAGCGTTATTTCCACGACCAACTTTAACGTGACCAAGCCAATCGCAGGCTCAAACTTGCCAATTATCATCCTCCACCTTACCCATTCTGCTTATCTTTGTTCTGAAATAACCGCGCCCCGTTAAGAAATGTTCCAGGTAAAAATTATCTCTCCAACGCCACGGCTGACTCATGGGCCCAGAAAACCTATCAGTCTAGACATTCAGTGACCATTGTTGCTGGCTCTGTGGCGATGTTGCCAAAACTAAAGGTTCCAAATACGTGCGTGCGCTAGAACTTTTGGTCTGTTCGGCTGAGAGCGAGTGAGATACTCTTCTGTGCGTTCTTGCGCATATAGATCTATCAAGATTAATCCTGATGATACCGAAATGGTCTCTCTCGATGACGCGCGGTAGATATTAGAGAATTATGCTTCTATTTTAAGCTTGCTATCGCCATCAGCAACCTCCGTCTTGCTACGTGGAGACCACCGATGTCGGCCATGAACCTACTCAGAGAGCAGGTTGATATCATATACCTTACGGATGGGATTAGAGAAGGTCAGTATAGTGTCCAGCGTCACTCCTACACCTTATCGACTTGCTAGTCTGGACTTCTGAATTGCACACTGTCATCATGGTGACAGTCAGTATCCTCCGTTTTGTCAGCATAACGATCTCTGTCTTAAACAGTGCCAGCTGTAGCCTATGGTCAGTGATCCACCGCTTCAAACTCCTCATGATTTGATTTAATTCGAAATGGGTGAGCTGCAACTCAAGAGCTGATTAGTGTTGCTACGTCATCAGCTTACACATCAGTTGGCATTTCCAGACGAAGCAGTCCATCGTAAACGATGCTCTAGAAGTCAGGTCTGATGATAGAATCCTATGCTGCCTTTGAGGTGGTAAGCTTCCTCTGAACGCCTTCATCAGTGTCTAACAAGTGATCTCTCAAGTAGCAACACATCATGATCAAATAGTAGTCAGGAATGCGGAAGCTATGCTTTTTCCACCACGCCGAATGATAGGCATTTTGAACATCTAGCATCGTCAGCAAAGTGTCCGCTCTGGTGATATAGCATGCTTCCTTCACCTTTGCTGCCGGTCACATCACTGTTGAGAAGGCATCAACAGTTGAATGACCCTTGTCAGAGAGATCACAAGCTGATCTAATTATTGCCAGAAGCCGTAATTTCAGCGACTTCTCGAGGAGCTTATTCGTATAGCATTGTCTAGCATGGAAAGTGTACGCGAACAGATTGTCTAAGTTTCCCTTTTAATTATCAAAGAGCGCCAGTTGGACAAATTTCGATTGCAATGGAAAGAACCCCACCACTAAACAGGAATTATACGAATCCAGCAATAGCCGTGGTTGACTTGCCACTATAATTTTAAATAGTTCGACCGGCACCCGAACAGAGTCGGGAGTCTCCTTTTTTCACTCTAGACATTGCGTCGACAACCCCTAGGTGCACTAGACCTAATGCAGCCGAGTCTGCGTTGTAGCTCAGTGATTTTTCGTTCCATTTGTAAGCTTGCCTTTTTTCAATGAAGCATCACATGCTCTGCAAATTAGTCTCACGGTGCTAGAAACAGTAGTTTCGACTGCTTCACGGGTCACTAGGGTCCTGATTCAAGCTCAAACTTAGATTTATTGACGCTACCATCTCATCTGTTTAGCCTGGCAGCATTCTAGCCAAGCATTCTCCAGAATGGGTGATGTTGCCCGTGTTTACTCCTTGCGATGTAGAAGGTGATGTTGTTATGAGCACTACCTGTATAGTCCTCCATGCCTCTTCAACCACTCACGAGTGACGCCAGTCCTTTTGATACCATAATGATATCGATAATAGATTCATCAACGCTGGGCCTTCGATATACTGGCTGAGAGCTCGTGTTAAGTGCCAACAGGTTAAAACTCAAAACCACCCCTACTATACGCCGTCTTCGAATATTTCTGGTGGGCATTCCGCACTCCACAGCGCTAGCATTGAAGTTGCCCCGACGATGACGTGGCCGTTGATGTTACAGACAGCTTCATTCAGCGAACTAAGCTTATCTCTGAAATTTGGCTCAGAGTCATCTGGTGAAAAATAATAACTCACGAAACTCGCCGCATTTCAATAAAATGTGAGCCTCATATTAGCCGTTAGCAATCCAGATTGCCGCGTACGCTTTGGCATCCGAAAAAGTGAAGCTTTAAGTGCGCTTTTAAACTCCGTGTAAGAACTGATATTCATTATATGCTTCGTGCCATTCACGCCATACTTCTGCACTTGGGTTCTGCAGAGCAGCTTGTCGACACCAAAACGACAACATTACATTACCATAACATTACCGAAACGATAACATTTCCAGCAGTTGTCTCTTCGGTTCGGGCCTTTGCAGCTACTCTTTGCCCTTTACTGATCCCTTGAATGTGATGGGGAGAAAATGCCCTTCACTTTCATGTTTCTTTTAACTAGCAGAGTTTTCCATTTTTTCGCCGCTGCTTCCGTCTACTTTTCTTCCACTTTTTGGGATTTGTAGAGTCTCCCTCTTTTTTTACCGCTTCTACTGTCTACTTTTCTGCAGCTTTTTAAGGTACTTCTGAAGCGGTATATAAGTTCCCTGAGTCTACTTTATCTTTTTAGATGCATTTAGAAGAGGTCGTCTTACTTTTTTTCTTTATCACGACCTGTAGCTTCTTTCCTGTGTGTGAAGCATATCGTAGCCCTGAGCTTCTGTATTTCCACGGGAATGAATTCGGCTGTTTGGCTTTTATTTTTCCGAGTTGAGTGACACCTAGACCAACTGCGGGTGTAATCACTTTGGTCGAGTGGAGCCGTGCTAGCGTTTGTTGGTACTCTTTTTATGTCTTTGATCTCGAGACATTTTTTTTCAACGAGGCGGCCTGCAGAATGTTACGAAGGATGGAAAGCATTTCTTCTCTAGCGGTCCACTCGTACCTAATATAATCCATTTTAATAGAGTTTTTTGTAATGCTCAGAACTTTATGATTTATGGATGAGGGGTCTTCAGAACACTTGGTTTCCTCAACAAGGCAAATTTTCCGATGGATGTTCTTGCTTCCTTCATTTCTACCGTCGTCAATCCGTCTGTCGGTTTCTCCGTCGATGGTGGCGCAAAACAATTTGTAATCAAAACCATTTCTAATATTCGGATTCCCCTTCAGAGCCGGTCGCACCACGCAGTACACCACGTGGAGGCGATCTAAGTTACACGTCAATAGTTGCACCCCTTGAGTTATATTCAACAACTTGAAGCAATCCAACCAATACACTTCTTTCAGTTCAACATTTTTCATTAAGTCCCTTTCATTTGGCGTGGGTGCTTGTCCGAAAATCAGGCCAAAAGAAGTCTTCATATAGCTAAACTGTTTTCTAAATACACAATATTTCAACAGCTAAAAATACCACCAGCACTTTAATTAAACATATAGAAGACATTTTAGCCAATATACTACTCACGAAACAGAAAACTACTCCCTGGGTAATTTTCCAACAGCAATTCAAATAGTTACCACAAAACCACATTTTACGTTCCTTTTTCGTACAAAGACACCCACCGGGATTATCTATTCCAAAATAATACTGCGCAAGCATTAAACTCCGCGATACCAATGGCCAACATAAAGATGTTGCCATGAAGAAACCAATCAAAATCAATTGTGTTCGTGACACAATCAAGAAAATTAACGACAAAATAAAAACGACGGAAATAAATCACACAAATTGACTCATAGCCGATCGAACAAAAAAAGAACTAACCAAAGCAGCAGCAGCAACGGCCAATTCACTCAGTAACGGCCAAAGCAAAATTTTAAAGCAATGCAGTGGCGTTCAGGCTACTGAGCAAGTATTAGCCTTTGGTAATTTACATTTTAAAACAGTTTCGGCTCTAAGGCGTAAGCATGACACAACGTAAGCTACAAAAATCGTTCCTACCGGGGGGCACACAAAAGCTAGCAAATCAACTATAAAGCATCTTGCAAATTAACTCTCTCTAGAACTGATGTCCATTGGGAACCGAGAAAGCCGGTACGGGCCATAGCCAACTACTGTTCTACGAACGATGTCTTCCTTACAACTTAAATCGATAGAAAGCAGTTAATTTCGCGACTGAATAATCCTCAATAATGGAAAATTCTCCTTGAGACAATTTCAAATGTCTTTCGAAGGACGAAACGAATCCACCGAGTCGGACTGGACTTGGGGATGAAACGACGATGTTCCATTTACACAAAATGCATGAAATAGTGCGAACGGTCATGAATAGGAAGTGAACGGGAAACGGATGAAATAATGTTCGAATCGTCGAGGGAAAATGTAATAACTACTGACATTGCAAGGCCAATGGATGTCATTTCGAAATGAAATTTCTTTGGGCGATTTTTCTTCAATGATTCGAAAATTCACTCCAAGAAGGATTTTTATCAGATGTTGTCTGAATTTTATGAGCTAGTAGCTTTGAGAAAAAAATAAAATTTTTTTTTATAAAGATATGATTAAGGATCTTTCGGAAAATTCCCATTTCAATTCTTATCTTCAAATTGAAATTCTCCGTTATATGAATCTTTTATTGGACCCTGACTGCTTTTGTGACATTTTACAATTGTTCTGATTCAATTTTTTAATTTCTGGTATTCAGGTTATAAATTAAATACCAGATGTCATCGCGGAAAAAAGCAAACATTTCAATTGCTTATGTTTTTTGAATTATTGCTGTTTAACTTAATTTGAAAGTTAACTAGATTATCACAGATAATTGGTATCTAGCTTTAATGTTACATGGGGCTTATAGTGACAGCTTAAACATAATCTCAGCTTCATAAGCTATTTTTGCAATACCTTTCTACATTAAGTGCTTTATTTTTTAATTTATTCTTGAAATCACCTGTATGGTAATTAATGGAATTAATGAGCTATAGAGAAAAATCTGATTCGTTCTCGGAATGTTATTTTTTAAATTATTATTATGATCTGAGAGATAACTTGGGCATTATATCTTTGCCATGGCCAGGTAACAGTTTCCAATTCAGCCCAATTGACAATTTCCGGGCGATTTTCTGAAGAATATTGGAAGGCAATGAGCAAAAGGCTATCGCGGATTTCGATTCTCGATAATATTTATGTATTTCACTGTAAGAGCCTTTGACATAACGGCACTTTTGCCAGAAAACACACGAGAAGTCTGCGTTCAAACACTGAATTTTGAGTTTCTTGGAAATAATTCATTTCAAATGCACTGCTTGAATATTTCAATGCGTATTTTATTTAGTACTGGTCGTTTTGGTAAGTGAGGTTTGTTCTAAGAATATTTTTTTTTTCAAAGGAAAATAACAGGAAAGATACAGTATTAATGAAAGAAAAATTATTGAAAAATTTTGGAGAGCTAGGAAAAGCAGATATATAAAAATAGTAAAAAGACAATATTCATCAGTTCAAAGGGTTGTAAATAATTTCAAATCGACAGTGGATTTCAACTTCGAATTTCATCAAAATTGTACAACAAAAAAAAAGTGATTAAAGACTTGTGAAAAAAAACCGTGACTGAAAAATATCATCGTGAATAAAATCAAAGAGAAATTTTAAAAAAAATTATTTGCTCTGGCACCGCAAGAAAAATTCTCAAAAACACTGATGCAATATTCTTGCTTGTTTATAGTATTCAACCATCTTTTCCTAAATAAAACTTCAAGTTATCCAACGTTTCATTAACGTCAACTTCATCTTGTTTCTTTTTGTCATTTGGCGGGGTTCATATTGTCATTCAAGTCGCTTCCATGGCAGTCTTTATTTTCTAAAGTTCAAAACCTGTATTATCAGGATTATCAAAGAAATCTAACATTTGCTCTTCCTCCTCGCGATCTAATGTGTGAATAGCTCAAGCAACATCTAGGCCTGTCCAGAATTGAGTCCTACAAGAATAAAAATTAACACTGCATAGAATAAACATATTGTATTAATTTCAATTTCATCCCGAGTTTTTAAATTTATTAAAATTCACCAAAAACACGTCTGCCTTCAACCAATTTTTCTCTTCGTCTGTAAATAAGTTTTTTTTTCACTGCCATGGGTTTGGTGTTTTTTTTCCGATATCCATTTCATCTTAAAAACTCACACAAACAAAAGCATTCAACATTTTAATTTATAGACCAATTTTTGCTTTTTTCTTTACTTACTATCCTCGCATCAGTGACGGCTCGTGACATAAATATTTGGGTCGGCCGAAAAGAAAGTTCTTATTTGTCAACTTAATTTTTTGGTGCTTGGTGTTAAGAAATTTCTGTACGAACAATAAGTATCTTATCTTAAAAAAAAAATTAAATCGTCCAGCAAGAACCACGAGGAAGTCTTGAGCACTCTCGCTAGGAAAGGAAAGGAATGGACACGTGGGTATTTGTATGATTGGTAAAAATGAAAACAATAAAGAGCAGTAGAAAAACCATGCCAAGTACGAACTATGATCAAAGGGATGGTTGAAGAGACAGAAGGAATTGTACCAAATAGGTGATTGTTACTCATAGCTATTACATAAGTATATCGATTAGAAATTAACCTTTAATAAAAAATTAAAATAAATAATACGTGCACAAATCATTAATCTTGAAGCACTTAATTCATTTTGCGTGCATAACAATGTATAAACAATTCTTGAGGAGCAATTGATTTAATTTTGGATTGCGAATCGCTTATTTCACCAGCCATATTCAGGGCTCCGTCGAAAGTCTGATCAATCAATTTTTTTCTTCAATATTGAACTGCCCCAATTGTTCAAACCAAATATTAAAAATGTAATTTGCACGACGACCATTACTGATATTAAAGAAACGGAAAACCCGTTCGGCTATTTCGCCCTTAAGCATAGTACTGAGTTCGATTTCACGTGAAATTTTCATACAAAATTTCACGTGAAATCTGTTTCGGCGAAAATTTAGCTTGAAAATAAGCAAGTTTGGTACTGTGTTCTTAGCATGAAAAGTTGCTTTGAAGTTGCTTTCGCTTCGAAAACATAGATGGCACTAAAACATGTTGTCAATCATTTCACGCCAATTTAGATTGTGCAGTTCATTCTTTCGAGCGAAAAAGTGACATTTAGTGTTTGAATTTGAAAATTGAGCAGTGCAAATGACTTTCCAATAAGAAAATCGATCGAAAATTGAAATTCTTGACATTTTATCCGTCAAGAATGAGCATTGTCTCTGCTTTTCTCTGTTGTCAAAATTTTCGCTCGAAAGAATGGCCAGAAAATGGGGAAATGTCAAAATTTCACGTGAACTCGAACTCAGTACCAGCCTTTACAGTCAAATCGAAAAATAACGCACATTTGAGAAAAACAACTAATATCAGTAGTTTCAAATACAGAAAAAAGCTCTTAGGCCACTTCTTGGTGACCGGGTTGTAGTGCAGAGACGCAAAACTTTCCTTTCGAATATCTCCGCTTCTGCTATGGCAGTTTTGGAACCGGTAATCCAAGATGGGGATGCGTATGTCAGGATAAACCGGATTAGGGCCTGGTAGCAAATGAACTAAGCTTTGGTGGTCATGCCCATCTTTTCGGGGAAAACATGTCTGATGCGTTGAAATGCGGATTTGGCAGCTTCGAACTTACGCCATTCATAAGAATTAAGCTTCGAAAATTCGTGGAAATCAACACCCAGGTACTTCAGCCATGAGCTAGGAGTAACCTTAGAAGTTCCAAATGAGACAGCGAGTATTCTGGTCTTGTTGCAAATAGTTTGGGATCCCCGATACTTAGAAGGATTGCAAAATACATAGAGTTGTGTCTTACTGCTATTTGGTTTGATGCTCCATTCGTCAAAGTAAAGATATTGGAGGACTTGTACTTAAAACTGGCCCACTGGATTGAAAAGGTCAGCGGTGAATATGGTATAAAGAATTACTCCAGTGACGGAACCTTGTGGTACTCCTGATGTCACAGGTCCTTTGTGAGAATCTGCTCCATTAACGCTGCCATAGTATTGTCATATAGTATTGTCTGCTGGTAAGAAAGCTTTCAGCGAGTCTTATTATCTCCTGCGGGAAATCAAACTTGATCAACTTAAACAGAAGGCTTTCGTGCCGTACGGATCTGACAGCTTTCTCGATATTCAAAGAACACAGTACCATTGGATTGTTTTGCTCATTCAAACATGACACAATTTGATCGTGCAAGTACGAGATGATGTATTGTGTCCCGTGCTTGCGCCTAAAGCCGAATTGGTAATCATGAACTATCTGCATCATTTCCATCTCTCTCATTTCAATTCTCTCGAAAAACTCACCCAAATAAGGAAGCAGAGAGTTGGAACGGGAATAGCTGGCCTCCTCATTTTTGCCCTTTTTGTGAATGGGAACAATTTTTGCCACTTTTCAAGTGTCCGGAGAGCCGTTATTCAGGGCGTTGTTAAATACAATGGCAAGAATTCAGAACATATAGATTGGTAGATGTTTAATAATGAAATTAGCTATTCTATCATGCCCAGAAGACTTTTTATACCGCGTAACAGTTGCACTAAGTAGTAAAAAAGATTTCCGAATGAGAATGTAGCCATTGGCTCTTTGTATCTATTGAAAAGCAGTTGACTTCCACCCTTAATATTTGGCTGCTAAGAGTAGAAAAATTGAACGGAACAGCATTCAACTGAAATTGGAATGTTGATACAAACAACTCAGCCTGACAGACTGGATGCGCACATCAATATTTTCAACCACCACTACCATCTCTTGGATGGTATATTTTCCAGAAAGTAAATGAATTTCTTTAAACATTTCGGGGCCTAGTCGGATGTTAGCCAGATATTGGATAAAACGCTCGCTTTGAAACTTAGCAACAATTTCAGCAATGATTTTGCTAACACAATTGATTTTTGTGACTTTATATGGTACTAAGGCTATTAACCCTATTACAATTTTCAAGTGCTTAAATCTAATGACTAGTTTTTAGCAAAGGTAGCATGCAATACTGCAAAATACTATAGGGAATCTTGTTAATATATGAAAATCACACGTTCCTAAGTAATATTAAACCTCTGCTCACCACAAATCATTGCAGTAGAAATTCATTGAAATGCCTAGAATCAGAACAAGCACATTTTTTAACTACTACTTGAATTTGGCAGCCTTTCAAGAATCTCTTCACCTCCCACTGAGGCTACAATCAAAACTGTGTTTACGAAAGCTTACAATCACTACTATTGCAAATGCTCCCTGGCTTGGTTGTGGCTAAATTGCAGCCACCCACTTTCACCATTCAACCCAAACGACATTGCAAGTGCTGATAACTCTATTCCAGAAACTTATTACTGAAGTCAATTACAATTTTTATTATCAATCTCCTTGAGCCAAAAGACCTCAAGCGAACTTTTGCTTTTAAACCCTAATTGCGCAAAAATAACTCCAAATACTACGTAACTGCTTTTGGCACCGCACATCATTCCCCACTCTTTAATTAGTTTTCAGCAAGCTCCCAAGCTCGCTAATCCGGCAACACTACACAATTGCTCATTCACAAAACATTTTGGCTACGACAACGAATACGAAAACGTACTCGTATAGAAACATTCTGTCGAAGGAGACGAGCAACTTTTACATCCGTTTCCAGCACTTCATCAGTTGTAGCTTCCTTGTTGTTTCTTTTATTCGCAATCGCCTTAAGACCCTGAGCTGTCGTCTTCTAGCTCTTCCTGTTCCTGATACTCATCACTCTCGCTGGCTGGCTGGCTGGCTGGTAGTCGTGCATTGTTACTGTTGTGACTGTGAATCCTTCAAATGCTCTCAGGATTGCTTAGACGAATTAGGTCAGTTGGCGTATTGTTTTTGCTTTTGTCTGTCGTCTTTTCATTCGGTCAAAGTTTTCGTTGTGTCGTCTTCATCCTTTCATCAGTTTTATGACTTAAGAGTCTAAAGACCATTCAACTGTATGGATATGAGGTATTTATATAGCAGTGGTGATAGCTTCGAATATTTCATCGGTTCTTAAGAGCAACACGGACAATTACGTTACTCTACTGATTTTCTTTCAAATAATGACAAGTGGTTAAATTTTCAGTTGAATGGAAATTTTCGAAAATTTCCACTCAAACTATTGTGTTGACCCTTTGATGACTATCGTTAGTAAGTTTTCATAATTGAGTCATTTATTTGAGGATTTTATTCATAAAAAAGATTTATTATTTTCTTAATTTTTGCTCTTAACACCCACACTAGATTGAACTAATTGGTTGGGATAAAGCACACTGGGCAAGCTTTCAGGGCTGTTCCTTATGTGCTGCAGACAAAGTATGTTCAATTCTAATAGAAAGTACAATCCTGAATATAAACTATCAAAACTTATATCTTGGAAATTTAGCCTCAAATTAAAAAAAAACAGATTTAAAGCATACACTAATCATCAGAGGCCCGAAAATAGTACCAAGCGCTCTCCTCATCCTGATTTGGCAATCATATTTCATCTGAATTCATCTTTCTGATTCGATTACACTTTGCATTACTATACATCCCGGTCAAATGCAATCATCTGACCAG
The DNA here is from genome assembly GCA_947369275.1 of Nemotelus nigrinus. Taxonomy (NCBI): domain Eukaryota; kingdom Metazoa; phylum Arthropoda; class Insecta; order Diptera; family Stratiomyidae; genus Nemotelus; species Nemotelus nigrinus. Next base: position 22,159,457 of record OX376372.1, on the reverse strand, counting down.
ACCTTTATCGAAACTTTAAACTTTTTCCCAAATCGTAGTACATCTGCTTCAAGAGCGCCCAATGCGGCATTCATGTGTATACTTTACAATGGATACCACCGATACGCGAATAGCCCTACGTCGTATCGTAGTTCCACCACATTTATCCATATTCCATCATATTTCAGCATATTTCCATACGTATGCATAAGTCCTTTCTCGCATTCGTATCGTTCCGCCATTCATTAATTTTATTGATTCACATTCGTTTCAGCGATATTTTTCCAAACAAAAAAAAAACACAAAATTGTCGCATCAAGGCATGGTGTGGAAAGATGTTCTGGAACTGTGCAATGTTGGTAGTGTTGATTTAATCATTGTAAGCATACATTCGAGTATGAGAGTCCCATATGCGAACTGGATGATTGCGTCCGGGGCGTTCACCCAGAATGTCGTCGCCCAAGGGTCTCATCCGCCGTTCCACGTACCGACCTCAGTCCTGCGATATTACACTCCAGACCATTTTACTGAGAGTCGATGAGGAGCAGTATGTGAAACGTAATGTGTAAAAATTTTGTTTTATTTATTTGTATGTAGTTTTATTTTTCGAGCAGTTGAAAATACTTTAAGGACATTGTCGTAATATGGAGCACTTCAAAGAGTTTTTTTCCGCCGAATCTTTTAGTTGCGGTCAGAAGCTTCAGACACAAATTGAATGTAATATGAAATTCAGCTTTTAAGTAAAAGAGAGCTTTATGCTAGAAAATAAAATATTGCATTTTCGGGAAAATTTAAGAAGATGATTTGCTTAAAAATTTTGAGAGCGTGATATCCTTTCATTTCAACTATATTATGAAAATTACTCACTAAACTTATGCTGCTTACTGTAAAACAAAAACAAGTTATATTTTACTTATGAAAATATATGCTACACTCAGTCATTGTCTCGTGAGTTTAAATTCTAGAGAAACCTCAAGTATCTTTTGATCACAGAGGGAAGTTTTAGCATGAAGTGTCTTTTAAAAGAGAATTCATACTAGCGCAGCGATGTCTACTTTGATCTTTGAGCAGTATATGTAGGTGTTTCTTGGCAGACAGCTCAAAATGTTCGACTCATGAATATGCAAGAGGGGATGTGTTGGCAGACTGTGTATGATTGTGGTATGCTGTTTTTTGAAGGTTTGTCGCAAGTTTCCATGGTGGATAACGGATAGCAGCACTGAAAGAAAAATCTTGGTAAAATCAACAATTTTTCTTAGTTGTTATGCATCAATCACGGACTATAGTTAAAATCACCATCCGAAAATCGTTGATTACTTTCTTTTATCATATCGTATGATGAATAAACAATTTGCATGGTGGAAAATAAGTAAGCAGCCACAAACTAAGATATTCAATCAAAGTACATCAATTATAGTCTGTATATCATTTTATAAAATCCGTTCATTTCAAAATATTTTTACTAATGTTCGAAGAACATTAGTATTAAAATCGCTTCGCCGAAAATTCGTCATGTATAAATATATATGTATATATCAGCAAAATGGTTAAGGGAGATAATCTCTGGAGTGGCCGATCCGATTGAGCTGAAACTTTCGGAGAACGTAGATGTATATAATAGGTAGGCTCAAATTCAGATATCTTAAACTTTTTCGCGGCGGCGGGCATTTAAGTGAATTCTCAGGTGCTCCTATATTTCCAAGCAGTGTAAATTATTGTTAAAAAAAAGTACTAGGAATGAAAACTTATTATGTTTTAAGTTTGCTTATGATAAAGAAGTGGAAATTTTGAGCCTTGTGTAGGCGCTGAAAGCCTAAAAGTAGGCAAGGATTTTTTTTCAAATTTCGATTTGTCATAATTTCTAAGAAAAACAATAAATCATCGTGAAATTTTTAGAGCGTATTGATATAGACTAAAATTTTACACACATGAACTTTCAAAACTATGCGGGCAAATCTGTAGCTACAGCAGGCTCCTGAACAAAAATCCTTCAAATCGTTGACCTTCCTGAAAATTTTTTGATTTTTGAAAATAAATTCAAAATATTGATAAATTTTGACTTTTGTCCACCAAGTCAAATAAAATATTTCAAAATTCCGCGTTAAACAAGAACGGCAACCCGTGATGAAATTACCTCTATTTTCAGCACCCAAAACTTCTGTGTTCGAGAACTGACGATCGGATTATGTGATCAATATGAAATTTACAGGACATGTTGGAATTTGCTAGGACCAGATCTGATAGAAGTGATTTTGAAAAACGCGCAACACTGTGGCAGTGGTGCCATTTGGAAAAATCGCTGAGAAATATAGCTTACGATTTAGCCACCAGATTTTAACGAAATTCACGCAGTAGGTGAACCTTACTCTAAGATAGATTATAAAGAAATTTGGTTGAAAAATTAGTATAGTGACGCCAGCTACGGCAATTTTTGTCTCCTAAATATTGGAAATTTGCTCAGGAAAGTAAAGATTTTTTTCCTTTAACTTCCGATGCAGTGATGAAATCAAAACGAAATTCATGTGAAAAGCATACCTTGTTGCGTTTTTAATTCTGTAGGAATTTTGTTGAAAAACCGTGAGAGGGTTGCCAGCTATGATGAATTTCGTAATTTATTTACCTTGCTTTATCGAGCGATGTTGCCATGAAATTTCCAAATGGGAATGATCCTGCAATGACAATTAACAACAAATATTTACGTTTCAAAAATTTAAAAAGTTTGGACGATGGTAACCCTAAAATTTAATTCACTCCTATATTTTTTAATTTAAACCAATTTTTCCTTTAGAAGCTAGATTTATTTTTATTTTGACATATATCGATATTTCGAGGGTAATCTGCCCTCTTCTTCAGTGTCTTTTGGTCTGATCTTAAAATAGCTTAGATATCTTATTTAAGGTGCTTGCTTTTAAAGTATTTACTAATACTAATTACCTGCTAATTACCCGCTAATTATCTATTGATTATATACTTAAATACATTTTACTATCTATTATTAATCACATTATCATCATAAAGTATCTGTTTAAATTAACCTAAACAATGGTGATACACAGTTTCCTTGGTCTGTGTTTAGTCGCCTATCCATCGGGGTTTTCCATATGTTCAGGCTTTCGTATGCATCCAGTTTTCGTACCTGCTGTACTTCCTTAATCACCTCCACGTTGTCCCACGTTATGCTGTGCTCCTCCTCCAGGATGTGTTTCGCTGCTGCTGATCGTACTATCGTTGAGTTCTTTTTCCTTGCTGAGACTGCTTCGCGCTTATGTTCGGTTAGTCTAACACCAACTAACCGTTTCGTTTGTCCAATATATATTTTGTTGCATTCTGGGCAAGTAATTCTGTATATTCCACATTTTTCCTTCTTATCTTTTTTGTCTTTCACGTGACATAATATTGTACTTAATTTCTTAGCCCTACTGGTTGGAACTGCTTTAATATCAAAGCGTTCAAAGAGTTCCTGAATTTGCTTAAATATTGACGTAAAAATAATTGGAACTCTTATGGCTGGTTTTTGTTTTTCTTGTATAAAGAGCGTCGTTAACAGATCACGCTGTATTCTGTCCTTCTTCTTTTTGACAAGGTTTCCAATTATTTTCTCGTCAAATCCATTTTTTCTCGCGGTGTCTTTAATATATTTAACTTCTAAGTTAAAACTTTCCTGATCCATGGGTACTGTTAATAGTCGGTGGATCATTGAGTTAAAGGGCGCCATTTTTTGGGAATGCCAATGATCAGACGTAGAAGGTGTTGTTCTCTGGGTGTGTGTGGGCTTCCGGTAGATATTAAACCTAAGAGAACCTTCTTTCCGTACGACCATTAGATCCAAGAATGGTAGTTTTCCATTGTTTTCGACTTCCATTGAAAATTGGATATCCTTGTGTGCTTGGTTCAACTTTTTCAAAGTTTCTGCCAAAGCATCCTTTTTTACGATAGCTAGAATGTCGTCCACATATCTCATCCAGACACGAGGAAGCGATCCTTCTTCATGAAGTTTCTTCTCCAGTCTGTCCATAAATATCTCGCTCATTAGTGGGGACAAAGGATTTCCCATGGCAACACCTTTCATAGCTTTAAAGTATTTCCCCCTGAAAGTAAAGTAACTTTCATTCATGCAGACTGAGGCAAGTTTCAAAAAGTCTTTAGCCCTCTTCCTCCCTTCCGGTGAGCTATTCTTCTCTAATAGCCAGTCCTCAAAGAACGCGAGTGCTTGTTTTACCGGCACGCTTGGGAATAGAGCCTTGACATCAAATGATATAACTTACAGCGCAGCCATTCAATAGGCTGCATCAAGTGCCTGCATCAAATAGCAACTGCATCAAGTTGTTTATATAATGTTATTTTATTTGAATAAAGCTCTTTGCCGTATAGCCTCCAGTACAGTCATGGTATCATAACGAATTTCATATGGCAAATTTAAATTATTGTAGATAGTATTCAGTAGAAATCTAGTTTGAAAAACAATGATAGGGCTGCCAGCTATGATTGTTTTTGTATTTTTTTACATAGATTTAGTAAGCGATTTTATCACAAAATTTTCAAATCGTAGTGGTCTTGTTGTGAAAATACACACCAAATACTAAGATCTAGAAAGTTTGAAAGCTCTTGCGAATGGTAACCCTAAATTTTTTTTATCCCTACAACTTCCAATGCAGTGATCGGATCAATACGAAATTCGCAGAGCAAGTTGACTTCAACGTGAGGCAGATATGACTTATTTTTGGCTTCGGTGCTAGCAAAGGACTGCTAGCACGAGGTGTTTTTGTTATTTTCGTACCAATAAATGCTTGCATTAAGTATTCACATCGCGAATATACAATATATAACAATATATATGACAATAAAAACAATATATAATATATAAGACAATAACAACAATATAACAAAAATATATAAGACAATATATAACAATACACTCAAAATCTACACAAATCCTGTACTGTTCTTCGAACATTAGTATTTCTAGCGGTTCTGATGCGCTAGGGTTTTTACTAATGTTCGGAGAAAAATTCGGTTGGAGCTGCCAGCTATGATAATTTTAGTATCTTAAATTTGAAAAAATAAAAATTTGGAAGTGACAACATTCAAACCATCGAATATCCTAAAAAATGTCCGTTTCTTACAATAAAACCAATCTGTATGCAAATCTTATGCTTTATCTACACGTTCAAAGTAAAACTTTGGAAATTTCATGTCGGACAAGAACGGTAACCCTTTCCCAGTTAACCTATATTTTTAGCATCAAAAACTTCTGTTCACTAGACCTCACGAACCAATAATCAAATACAGCTGAAATTTACAGAATGCATTGAACTTAAGTAGGACCAGATCTGGTAAAAGCGATTTTGAATTGTAGGCAACTCTGTGCCAGTGGTGCTATCTTGAAAAATCACAAAGAAAAAAACATGCTTTTTGCCCTATCAAATGTGAATAAGTTACCAGATTTTCATGAAATTGACACAGTAGCTGAAGCTTGCTCTAAACTCTGTTTGATATAAATTTGGTTGATGCTGCCAGCTATGGTAATTTTTGTGTCTTTGGTTTTGAAAATTCGCTCAGGAAAATAAAACTTTTTGCCCTATAACTTCCAGTGCAGTCATGAAATCAATACGAATTTCATACAATTAATGGAACCTATTATAAAAATTATTCAGGCCAAATTTGCTTGAAAAGCCACGATAGGGTTGCCAGCTATTGTTGGTTTTGTGTTAAATTGCAACATCTTTATTAAGCGGTTTTATCGTAGAATTTTCAAATGGTAATGATATTTTAGTGACAATAAACAGCAAATATAAAGTTTTCGATTATTTGAAAAAAACTCGCTGCAGGTAACCCTAAATTTCTTTATACTCCTATAACTTCGAATGTAATATAACAACATGAAGCAGATGTTATATATTCTTGGCTTTGATACTGGCAAAAGGTTGCCACCACGAGTCGGTTGTGCTACTTTTGTATCAATAAATGCTTACAGTTAGTATTCATACCAGAAACATTTACAATGAAAATAAATAACCGATGTTTCAATTCCCAAAGTTCTGCAAATTTTTCGGATCGCAGCCCCAAACACCAGCTTCAGTTACAGTGCTGCAGGCACTGAGCATTTTCTTCAGTGATGTTATTTGAGATCCTGCTTTCAAAATTATGTGAAATAAGCAACTGATAACGAATATAATTAACCCGTGTTTTGCTCTCATAAACGTTGAAATTCATGCCAGTGGTAATATCTGAAACCTTCCACCATATGAGTTATAATGCATTCTTGAGACCAAAGTAAAACGTGGCGTTTGAAACAGTTTGGCCGTAATTAGCAGCTCATGTGGTGGAATATGCACTCAAAACCTGCACGATTCTTCTACTGTTCTTCGAACATTAGTGTTTCTAGCGGTTCAGGTGTGCTAGAGTTTTTTTTAATTTGAAACTTTCTAGGAAGTAAAATCCCATTGCTGTCATTTACTTTGAGTGTTGAGTTAGAGCCGATTAGGCTGGATATTCGACTATTGATTATGTAATCAGCTTAGATATTTCTGTGTTTTTTTGCTTCGGTAGAAATATATTTTTCAAAAGTTTTCACCGATACCGCTTTCGTAATATATTTGATTCGTTTATTTATCAAACCGAATTTATTTCAGATCCATTCTTATCCAATCCAGTCCATCCAACTATTAAGTTATTTAATTCATGAAAATGTCCGACATCTCAACCGTTACAGAAAATCGACTTTTTGGATTTATTTCTGGAGAACTTTCTGGAGGCTCGTCGGCTAATGCACTTATTTTGATTGTAGAAAACAAATTTTTGTTTATATCCATTTAACTTTGTTTTATGATATGAAATTTGGATGTTTCTGTAGTAGAAGAGGAATTTTAGTAGGATCTAATTAAATTAGAAGATTTAATTCACATTCAAATATATATCGAACTTAGCTGTTAAAAATAAATGTTTGCTTTGATTTACATTGTAAGCCTAGCAGATTTATTTGGCGCAGTTAACTCGAAAGGACTTTCCAAGTTCACTTCTTCATCTTCGTCTTCAGCTTGTTATAGCTGATTATGACGTTAGCAGAATAGCTAAGCTGTTGTAACTGTTCTCAGCATCAATTTCAAATACCAAATGTCACTTTTTAGCTCGAAAGAATGAACTGCAAATGCTTAATTGTCGTGAAATTATTGGAAACATGTATCGATGCCATCTGCATTTCAATTCTAAAAGCAACTACTGACGCAAAGATGCAATTTTTCACGCTAAGAAGTGAGAACAACTCTTACTTATTTTCCAGCTAAATTTTCACCAAAACAAATTTCACGTGAAATTTTGTATGAAAATTTGACGTGAAATCAAAGACAGTACTAAGCTTGATTCTTCGTATGTTGCGACAGAGCTTTGGATAGAAAATAAAATAAAATGGTAAAAGTGGAAGGCCAACAAAAGCGACTCTGACGGAAACATGCTACATTGGGTGTCCAAAAATCGATCAGGCTCAGCGTTGAATTTGCTGCCTTCTTAGGTCGGTCAGACAAATATTTAATAATAACAAGAAAGTAAGTGCATTTTTATGAGTCTTTTAAGGAACCAAAACTATCGATGGGCATAATCTTGCAGCATTTAGTAACTGTAAACAGGTTTGCTCACATGTCTGGTTGTCTTGCTTTGTTGACAAGGTAGAGATTCGTGGGCTGCAGATGCGAGCGATGCCTTTATGCATCGACGGCCAAACGGTATTCGCTGTGATATGCTTTCATGAAGCATGCATACTGAGCTACGTCGTGTTTCAAGTGAGACATATGTATGTTTCTTGAATAAAAACCAGAGGATTGTGACGAGTTTTAGCATTTAGCTGCAGACCAGCGCCAATGGGGATGTATCAAAGGAGAAAGTGATAAAGGTGTTATCGAAAAAAAGAAAAAAACTAACCTTTGCGAGGCATTTGTGACATTTGCCGAAATCATAGTGATATATATTTTAGAGCCGCAAAAGATACGCGTTGGAGGGTTGCTGCCTCTCGGATGAGTGAGGAAGGAAGTCACGTTAGAAGTTCCATGAAAATTGTCTTAAGTATTCAAGTGCCTTTGGGATTTTGCTTCAAGAAATGATAAAAAATTCTTACAGGGATGATGGCATGATTTGATCAAAAGTTTTCTAATGGCACAAGTTTTTGGACGAAGAAAGAAAACAAATTGAGGACCGCAGATTCAGTGTCCGGATGGTGTCTGAATACAAACATTTGTCAAAAACTACTCTGCATTGAATTGTGACCGAGTTTTTCAAATTGTCTTGTGGTAGTAAGAAAAAAGTGTGCGAAATTGATGCCAGAAGTGTTAAAACAAAAATCGATAATGAATGAAAGTCTGCCTAAACGAGTCGCCACGTCCGCTCAGCAGTCACCGATTCCTTGAAGCTCCATCATGATGACTTCTCAGTCACACTGTCTTTATTGTCATAGTCAACCTGGCTATGTAATAGCTTCTCCAGCCACCCTACAGCTCGCATGTCAAGCCCCAACATCTTTCTCTTATTCTGACTGGAAAGGGCTACGAACGGATGGCACCACGACTCGGTCCAGGCCATTCAAGAAACCCTATCGAAAAATTTAAAGTTTTTTCTGGTTGCTGCGGTCGGGGGGCATTCCGTGATTGGCAGAGTCATTGGAAACACTGTGTTGGTGCAAAGGGACCCTACTTTAAAAAATATTAAATAAATGTACCAATATCATCAGCACATTTTTAAAGAAAACTTAGTCCAAATACTTTCCGGACTGTACATAGTTCATTCCTTTATTATAATATACGAGTGCATAGGTATTTACAATTGTAACCGCTCTTTGGAGTGTTTCTAAATAAACCGGTCGTCTCGCTGATTGGCTAAAATACATGAAAAACAATCAGTATGGTAGTCAGGGCAGCTAGTGGTTACATAACAAACATAGCAGTCAAACTGATAGAGACAAGATTCTCGATTGAAAAAATTAGCGGAACCTAGATGGAATCAGGATACTTTAGAAAGTCGTACATTTCTAAATTAATAAAAAATAAAATTGAATAAGTGATATAAAAATATTTTTATTGTTTATTCTAGAAGATAAAAAGTATACTGAACTACAAACATTAAAAGTTACAACTATCTTAGCCTACTTGGTGTTTGTTTGAAGTGTCAGGTTTTTGTGGATTGTGGATGTATAATTGTGCATTGTGTAATTATGTGTTCCCACACTACTCCATCCCCCCCCCCCCCCCAGTGTCAGGATGACGCTGAGATCGAGGAGGTGGAGTATAATGGTTTGTTAGCCTTGGCATGCCTGTACGTGCCGTGCCGAGATGGACGATGGCTAGTTCTCGAGGCCCAAAAGCAGCGTGCTCTCAAAGTTGAGGCAGTCGCCAGCAGCGCTGGCGATATGGTCAATGATTAGATCTCGGGGCTAGTGGCTGCCATCCTCGGTCGCGGTTGTTTTAAAATTGCCATGGCGACTGTCTGCACAGGACGGGTATGGTTGATGGCCAGCTCTCAGAGCCCGTATTCAGCGCATGTCGATATGGTCGATGGCCAGCTCTCGGGGCTAGACGCTACCGCTACCGATGGCAAATGTGTGATGTGAGTGTTAAAAATACAGTATTGGGGCTGTTCTCCATGTGTTTTTTTTTTAATTCTGTACCTAACACATATACAATTTTTCACTATATTGTAAATTTCACACTAAAATTCATTTTTTTTTACTACAATCCTTATTTGTAAAAGCTATTTGGTTTATGGGAACGACTTGCTCTGCAATTTCAGGAATATGCTATGAAGCTGGTGCTTCTTATCGTCAGCGCACCATCGTGAGTCAAAGTTTACATGCCCCTCTCTGGATCGTATCCGCGAGGTAGCCTGTACTTCTTCACGAAACGCCTCGAAATACATCGTTGCTTTAGATGCTCAGGTCTTCTGTGGATTAGTTGATGGTGATAAAGAACGTCTTTTTCACAACGGTATAGTTGTTATTGAAGGTTGTTTTTGCAGCTGCTGTTGCTGTTGTAAGACAAATGATGACGTACTCGGCTGCGCTGGAACGAATTGTAGTCGCCGTTCGGTAGGTTGGGCACCTAACTGCTGTACGGCGGACTATAGAAATTGTTTAAACGCGGAGTAAAGTCCACTTCTTTATAGTTATACTGCTAGTCGAATTGTTTGAAGTCGACGTAGCTATTACCATAACGCTCGCCTTGATTTGAAGATGATGCTTAGCCCGAGAACGTCGGGTGCTATGGGTTTATGTTGTTCTGTTGTCATTGATGTTGCATCATTGGTTGCGGAGTTGAAGTGGTTGACTGCATAGTTACGGCTGCGGTTCGAGGGTATGTCGCACCAGTTGTCGCAGCTCTATATTGCGTTCCATTGTATGTAAAAATTTAAAGAGTTATTTATAATCTGTTTTAAATAACTTGCGCGAACGTCGCGAAGTCACCAATTTTAGAAAGTCGTACATTTCTAAATAAATAATAAATAAAATTGAATAAGTGATATAAAAGATTTTTAATTGTTTATTCTATAAGATTAAAAGTATACTAAACTTACATGCTACAAACATAAAAAATTACAACTATCTTAGCCTACTTAGTCTTTGTTAATTTTGGTGTTTGTTTGAAGTGTCAGGTGTTTGTGGATTGTGGATGTATATTTATGTTGTGTATTAGGTGTTTACACAATATCATCCACCGAAGCATCGCGCACGATGACATCTTTTCTGGTAGTTGCTGAAATCCTTGAAGCAAGTGGCATTCACTATTCTACTACTAGTCTACTTTCAGCTCACATCTAGACCCATTGGGACTCTGATCTTCTTGAGCATGGAAAAAAATGTTGCTTCCGACAATTAAAAAACGAAGATGCGTCCCCGTTACCTGCCGATTGAACAATGAACAATTAAAAAAAGATTTCTTTTTAAAATAAGCCAAGAAGGCTTTTTTCTATAGTCCGGCTAATCTATCACCCAGAACAATCACGCAGAAATGATACTAAAGTAACAGAAATCCCAGTTTTCATTTTGGCAATGGCAATATGTTAATAATAATTGAAAATCATGCAGACTGTAAAGATTTGAAGTATTAGGTTAGCGAAATCTGTGAAAGTACATGAATGGTGTAAATTTTTTTGCAACGAGACAATAGTCAAGATATAAATTATGTTTACTTCCGAAATATTGATTCAAGAGAAGATTCAAAAAATATTTTTACAATGAAAAACGAATAATAGCAATAACTGTTGGTAACTCAACATTGATGCATGCCATTCCACTTGCGGAACTGCATAAGCCTGAACGCGTGCCGACGCCTTGTCTGCTTGTCTGTTTTTCCCTCCGTTGCCCTAGACAGGTTTACCCAAGGAGTCTGAATTTGTATCGTAACGGCGCTTTGGTGGTAAGCTCTCATCATGGTTTGCACTGTAGTCCCAATTTGCAGCAATGGAAATGCCGAGCCTACTAAATAATTTTGATTCAACTCATACCAACTAAAGTCGCAATTACATAATGCATTTTTACGAACATCCTGTCTGTCCAAATAATACGTTCTACTCAAAGCAAGAATATTTCTTATATCTCTATAGTTTGTACTCCTTTCCTCTCCTTTAAAAATCTTTATTCTCATTACTCATTTTCAACCATATTTTCATTCGTTCATTTTATTACCGCTTGGACGTACTACTGGCTCCATAAGTATATCTTGGAAATGGGTTTCCTAATGAATGCTTTGAATATGCGACACAGTCTACAATAAGAACCGTTCAGAATACGAGAATTCACCACTTTCAACCCCGTTCGTTCCCAGGACAATTAAGACCAGATAAAGATATCAAGTGCAACGGTTCGGTGAAGACGGAAAAAAAAGTTTCTCGAGAATCAAATGAAACGAAGGCGACCGACACTGAATGTCTTTTTATTCGAATTTGTTTTTCCTACTCGTCTTATAAGTGTTTACAGATGTCTGGAATGAATTACAGTGGTCGGTCGACATTTGCCGTCAGAACTGCTATTCTAGTAAAACCGCCTTCCATTCCATGTTTGAAGTAATGCTAAGAGCAGTGCGATTTCGAACGAGGACGTAAACGACAACGAATAAAGTGAATAACGTGCCGAACAGCAATGAATTACGTACGTTTAAGCAACGATCCTTTAAGTAGTTAAGTGGTATCTTATGGGTTTATAATCGTTATTTAAATGCATTTAAGTCTTGCTGTTTCTTTTTTTTCATTTCAAGTAAGAAAAGAGTGAAAAAAATATGGTTGGTGTTTTCGTGATGATAGTTTGTTTGAAATAAACAAAATGATTTGAATGTTTGCGTTTGTTTTAAGTAAATTATTCATTCGCCATTAAAAGAGTCTAGATTTTTAGCTTGAAAGCCAATGCGAAGTATTTTTTAGATTATTCAGCATCATTTGATAAATTTGATATGTTTTTTGTTATTTTAATGAATTTTGGATATTATTTTGACCCACATTGGGCGCAAAAAAAAACTTTAAATATTCTACTTTGTAATGCCTTTTGTACTCAGTTTTTATCGGAAGATTTCCTTTTCACAATCAGTTTTCTTCCTCTGGAATGTGGTAGATATGAGCTTCATAGTAACTCGTCAGTGCAAAATAGAAAATGAAGATAATTTTCTCGGACTACTGACATCTTAGAGAACACAAGCAATCAAGCGAATAGAATACAAGTTAAATTTGAAAACCGAGACGTGATTCCATGGAAAAAGATGTCTCTGTAGAGCTCCCAAAACGGGAAAAACCGATTTGAATTACTGTAAAAATAAATCTTGCTCAGAAAACCTTTTCACGATTCCCTGCGCTCAACCAACGGTCCACCATTCGGCGTGCCATTTCTTTTCATCTCTAATGTACATCTTATCGTACATTTCGCTTGGGAGCTGCCATCTTTATTCCTATTCATATCTAATTTTCCTTTTTCGTTTCTCGATTGACTTCATTCCGATGCGTGTGGGTATTTTGAAAGCGAATGGCAAAACAGAAGAACTGAACTTATGAAAAGAAGTTTTTTGCAAAGAAAATGCGACCAAGCAAAAAAAAGGGAAGAGGCTACTTTAAAGTCTGTTTGTGTGTGGAGTGAGATTGTGACATATGTACGAAACTCTTAAATCAAATTTCACATCTCTTCGTCTCGAACGACCAGAAGACACTTTTGTGCGTTAGCATTGCTTTGGCTTGGAGTCTGCCTTGCCACTGTTTAAGGACACATGTGTAACAGAAAGGTATAATGTTTCTGTCATGCGAGAAAAAGTGTTTCAAAATTGTTTACTAGAGCATTAAATTGAATAAAAATTTATGGACCTTCATAACTCATAAGAAACGAAATATGAATTGTAGTGGATAATTTTCAAATATGATCAAATGCCGTGAAAATGTTATGAACTAAAGGATTCAAGTGTATGAAAACTATACCTGATAATGTGTTAAGTCACATTGGTCAGAAAATCTAATTATTTGGGCAGTTAATGGCACGCGCTTTAATATTGTCAAAGGCAAAATATATATAGTGATTTTTTCGTTTATCAGACAACTCGAATAATTTGCACATATGATTTTCAAGGATATAAACGTATTTATGTCCTGAGTCTGTTTAATAAAATCATCAAAAAAAATCAAACAAGAACATCCAAGATAGACTTTTCACCTGGACTTTAATCAAAAGCAAAAACAAAAAAATATTGCTATGCTCCGTGTTGTTCCCAACCAATCGCTTTGAAATATTACACTGGCAATCTCTCCATCCTCCTGTATATGCAATGCACCCATCCACTCGCAACACAAAAATTTCACCCATAAATCAAAAGCAAATCACCGCTTACTCGCTCGCTCGTCACTGGTCTCCCTCTCTCTGTAAGGTAATATTTTATCCTGAGATCAGATTTCACGAAAGAAAAAAAAACCAACCAAAAACTTTTGTTCATATTGAAAACTTTCTTAATAAACAGCACGCTAAAAGATTTAATATATTGACAGTAGCTGGAATTTAATTTGCTTCGTATGCAGTATCCTTTCAATATGTTCACGATCCAACTGTTTCTGTAAGTTTTGCGTTGCTTTGCCGCTACTCTTCTACTCTGAACTTCCAATTGGTCTCTCTTTCAACTGATGAAACTCCACAAATAGTTACGTGGACCAATTTCAGCGGAAGCCTGATAAAAAATTCAATCATTTCAATCGAATGAAAGGATGTTACAGCGATACGATAGGATTTTATTGGAATTGCTAAAAGCTGTGCACAGTTGATTCGTTCGCATTTGCTTGCTCATTTCAAAAGTAGCTCGGCCGATCTGAGTTTATATGCGGCGCAATATAATTAGACTTTAACATGACATTTATTAGACGATTTATTTTAAATTTTCAATCGAAACTAAAACTAGTTTTTTTTTTCTATCGAATTTATGCAAGCATATTAATCGAAAATAGAGTCTGAAAAGATGAAACTTCAAGTTAAAGAGCCTTTGAACACAAAGAAAATGTAAAATCATTCGAAACCGATAAAACAGATGCATGGTGTAACAGAAAACTATTTCACCAAGCCAATAAGCAATGCTTTATAGAGAACGATTCATTACTTTACACGAGTCAAAAACTACAATTCGACTTATTTTATTCAGCTGCTTATTAATATTTTCGGGCGGATGAATTTTGTGAAATGCTCAGAGTTAATACTATCACCTCCGTCCCGTTAAAACAGCGTCACCAATAAATTAGTGGTGTTTGTTATGTTAGTATCGTCACCAATAAATTAGTGGTGTTTGTTATGTTGAGCTGGTCTGATTGATAAGTATTGATAACAGTGCCCATATAAAAGTTTGAGCAAATATTTGCATGGCCTCTCTACTTGCACAGTCAACCACAGGGTGACAAAGGTGAATACACATTAGAGGTGGGATTAGATTTCGCCTACAGTTGCCTGGTAAGAATCCCATTACCTCCTCAAATACCAAGGAATGACCTAAACCAGCTTTGCTACCAGGGGCAGCAAAAACTGCAATATGCGGAAGTATAACAAATGAGCCAGCTTTGCAGACTGTTGGCAACCTAGCTGGTAAACCTGCTGAAATCAGTGGAGATATGACGAACAAGTCAGCCCAACAAGGTCGACGTCAGTTTTGTCTGCTCTCATTTCGATTGAACTAGGGGCTTTAGTCTTCAAACTCAGCCCAAAGAGAGTACAGGAGCCTATATGAAACGAAAGTGTTTACCAAGTTTCGGCAAATGGGTCGGCTTAGGGTACAGACAAGACGGAGCGACGAGAGCGTCGAGTCAAGCATGGAACAGCTCATTGAAGTGCGTTTATGTAGACGCGACGATACGCAAAATTGTAAACAAAATTTTACACTGGCAGTCAAAACAATGAGTTCTTCAGTGCCGGATGAAGAGATATATATATAAATCAATAGATTTTTCTGATCACTGGTAAAAATCTAATTGACTGTGTGCAATTCTGCACCGTTCAATCATACAAATGTAAATTGGAATTGTTTTTGCGGGATGATTAAAATTGAACAACTTTTTATTAACAGGCTGAGGCTGATTCCGCAAAACGATCGAGTTTCCCGTTTCAATATGCTCGTTTCAAATATCTGCTCTTTGCCGTCTTTTGAATGAGTGGAGAGTAATCTAGGAGTATTCGTTCTCTGATCAGAGGGCATGTCCTTCAATGTGAATGGTCGTTACTCAACGGAGCAATTAATAGGAAAAGAACAGGTAGGACCAAGTCTCAATCCCTGGTTCAATTATCACAAGCAGCGTCTTCAAGGAAGATTCATTGGATCTGTCGGTTAAATCCTGTGATAGTGCTCTCAATTTGGCAGCCATGATATCGTGCAACTTTTGCAAAGCCTAAGAACACTCAAAAACTTCATGTGGGAACGTGTATGTCACTACCCTCCGGAGATATTGGTGAAAATTGTTAAATTTTGCGAAAGCATCAAATTACTGTAGTTGAACATTGTGATAAGTACTTTTCTGAGACAATTAAATACGGATGCCTACAAAGTTGTTGTTAGCGTGGACGAAATAGGCATAGCTGCGTCAAGAAAGTATAGTTCTATACATTTGGAGTATAGTTCTACCAAGTATAGTTCTACAAATCATTCTTTTCCCATCTCCAACGTGAATGTGGTTTGAATGTTAATCCCAGTAAAATAGAACTTGTAGTATTTACAAGAAAGCTAAAATTTTCTCTATTACAGAAATTGAATGGAGTCTCCATTAATCTAAGCCATATTGTCAAATATCGGCCTTTGCTGTTATATTGAGTTGTGTTTTTGTAGCAGCCTGATCTTAAGGTTGGCTACCAACTTTTAAAAGAAGACGATGTTTGGCCTCACTTTTGGCTACCGGTGCTATCCGCACCACCCTTACTAAAACACTTTTCATGGTGTTTCATTGATTACCTTCAAGACTTTCAGTTCCAGCAGACGTTACAGCTCGCATTCATGGTAATAATGAATGGATTGTTGGTGTTAGTTAGCTCATACACGTGTATACTGCTAAAAAACTCTGCTAAAGCTCATAAACGTGTATACTGCTATTGCGGTAGTTGTTAATAATTAAGCTTACATTTGCTGGGTTTTTTTACAGTGTCCAGAATTCTTGCAAAATGCTGTGAATGTCGAGATTTTCGGTTTCACAACTGATTTGGATGCCTGAATATAGGGGTATTGAGGGTAACTGTGTGCTTGATGCCAAATTTCGCTTTGTTATCAGATTTCCCATGTCCCTTCTCTATAGGAACACCGAAACCATCGCGCAAACCCGTCTTCAGACACAAATGCCTCAAAGACACTTAGAAATAAGAGAAAGCAGGCGATCTATTCTTCATAGATTTAGTAGGAATAGAGCAGTTAAATAAAGAATCAAGATATTTTCCTGATGATAAGTAGCACTTATGATTCCAACAGGTCTTTATGTATTTTGTTTAGATTTCTCCTATTTACAGACACTTGATCTACCTACCCACACACAGCTTCACTAAACTAAAAGCGTCAAGAGTAATTTCTTCAATACGAAGCCTCTTTTCAAACGAAATGTTTAAACTCTAAAGATGATCGCAATCGATGCCTCAAAACAATCGAGGTAGCAATCAAGGACAATCGATATATTCGAGTATTCGACTCAATTGTCCAGCTATTGTCGATTGCTGCGTTCAATTGCTGTGTTCAATTGATGCTATCTATGAGTTATTCGATTGACTACAACTAGACGTTGATGACTTGACCAACCGAAAGCTAGATTGCGAGATTTTTAACTCGATTGTCTTGATTTTTACGATTGTAAGATATTTTAATCGATTATCTCGATTGTACATCACCGTCGAGCCAACAGTCGAGGATAGCCCCTTTTCCCCGATCATTGATCTTGAATTTCGTTAAGAAATCTGGGAAAATATGGTATGAGCCTAAGTGCCAAGAGAGGTGCCAGGCACCTCTCCCTCAATCCACCATACACGTTGCATCTCAAAAAATTTATGATATCGCTAAGTATGTAAGGTTTACCTTAGTTATACAATAGTTCACCTGCAAATACGAGACCTTTGTGAAAAACATACAATTCAATTTCATAATCAAGTTCATTGAACATGAATTTACCCAAGATACGTAATTTACGATTTTAATGTTCTTGAGACACTTTAGATGCTTTACATATTTTCAGTGCAAGAATATGCTACAATTTTGCCTTTGATTTATTGCCATCATTTTCTTATAAAGAAACATTTTCTGATTTTCAACGCTTCTTATTGGCGCCCAGTATGGGCACTTCAGCTTCAATTTAACAAAAAAAATGTCCCATACAGTTTTTTTCAATTCCTGACGACACTTTATTCAAAATATCGATCTTAGTCCTCCCTGCTATTCATACATAGAGCTCAGCCACCTTGAATCGAATGGCAATATGTAAATTACGCAAATACGATGCTAATATTTCGTATTGCTCATAAGAACGAAATTTCAAGTGAAATTCAATTGATGAAGGCAGAAAGAAAAATTTGCATCCATAATTTTGCATGTCTCGTTTGTGCCACCATCACCCCTACAATTTTGCTTGGTATCAATTGTAGCTTCAACGTAACACCATTAGCGTCATTTACTGCTGGGGGGCTATCGAGACGCATCAAAATCGTCTCAATGCCTGCTGTTTTGTCATTATTTATGTGAACCGGGACTAGAAACGATCCGAAAGCTCAATAAAATGAAAGTGAATGTACTGGTGTACTGTTGTTGAAAAGACAGAACTGATAATATTATGGATGGTGCTAGTGTTTGTCATCATTTTATTTGAACCTTTGTAAGAATATTCGACGAGTAGATACAAGAAGCGGCTGGCTCAGTGATGAGTTCAAGCTGCGCCTTGTTTATATTCGGGATATTTTCATCAATTTGTCTTAGTCGTACTGAGAGTGAATTAGTCAAACTGGATACGGAGAAAAATTACTGAATACTTAGAACTACACACTAAGTATCTCCCAGTATAAAATTGATAGCTGAGGCTTTAAATCTACACAGTTAGCAGGCAAAATCAATGCAAAATTCACTCATTTGGGATAAAAAGATTTCCAACTGTGAATAGAAGCTGCTCTAAAAGTCATTGCAGTTTTCATCAAAGCATATCTTTAAAAATCAAAAAATTTAAAAACCTAAAACTGTTGGTGAGAAGAGCCGCAGTGATTACTTTCACAAACATTTTTCAAAGTTCAATTAGCAGTAAAATATAAAAATACTTGTAAAATATAATACATTAGAAATACTTTTCAACTGAAAAAAAACTGTAAGCATAATTTTAATAGCAACAGAAAATCAAACAAACAACAGTTGCCCACGTCCAGTTTAATTTCTCACAACATGAAACTAAAAGCATTCCAAATATGTATCGAAATTGTAATCAATTCCCAAAAGAATTTATGTTGCTCAACCTCAAACACAGCTAATAGGATTTCATGCATTTCATGGATTCTTAATCTCTTAAAACTACATTGTCCTTTACAAAGTTGCATTGCAACTTAATCATATTATCCTTTCGTAGATACATATAAGAACTTTTTTCCAGTTCATTGTGCATCGTTTTCCTCTATCGTTTAGTCATACCGATTTCCACTATTGAATTGAAAAATCTACAGAGAAACAATAGAATTAAATTCTGCTCGTCTTTATCTCTATCTGCATTTTATCCCTTCACTTCATTGTCAAAGCAATGGAGTCAGAAGATTTAGCACAGCAAGTCGAGTTCTTAGTACCATATTCATTGTTCGAAACACTTTCTATTTACTATGTTTCAAAGCTTAATCGGTTCTCCGCTATCATGACTTTGAATAGGGACTGGTTTGAATGACGTATGTAAGTATATTTTGTGGTTTATTTTAGAGACATTCAAACTATTTTGTGGGTGCTTAAAAAGAGAACGTATTGATTGTTGATTTTTTAATGCAAAAAGGCAATTCATTTAAGATGTGGTGCTGAATGTTCTGTGATTTAATAAGCGATTCACAAAAAAAAAAACCACGAGGGTCGTCAAGCTGTTAAGACACTCGCCTTATAGTTTTGGTACTCTATCATCATCCTTAAAACCCTCAGGACAGAAAAAAAATTCAGCTTAACATCTTTGATCTACTTGTTACAACCTAAATGAATCGCCAATTTCGAAAGACACCTCGTTTAAAGTATACTTATTTAATATATGTCAAAAATACTTGGTGAAAATTTTGCTGTCAGAGTTCCATTATCAGCAGAAATAATTTATTTATTGATTGACACATAATTAAGAATCACAATAAATAACAATTTAAGTTACTTTCGATTTATTTTAAACCCTAATCTGTAAAATAAAACCAAACAAGTGGTCAGTATTTAAAGCAATGGCTGAGAAGCTGATTTTTATGTATTCTCATCTTGAGAAACAATCTTGATTTCAGAGTGTTTTCCATCACAAAGCTCCATTAACAATGCTAAATTGTTTTTGATATAATATATAGGAATTATAAATTTTTTGAAACTATAAATTTTACTTAGACTGAAAGTTTCATTAATCCAACTAAAAAATTTAATTGATTTATTGAACAATTCACTAACAAATACCAGCTAAGAGAATTGAGTGTGCTTTTCAAAGTAGATTAACTAAATTATATTTTATTTTATCAACTAAATTAGTTTTGAAGTAAAGTATTTTTGTTTCTTAATTATCAAATGTTATCAAATTTACAAGTAACGGAGACCTCAAATTATATGTAATGAAGAGTTAAATAATCAGGCGTTTTAATCATCAAATTAAACCATGTCAAAAGCGACCATCTTCATTAGGAAAAATAGGAAAATACTTCTATAACGACTATCAAGATGTGTTATGTCATGAGTATTGTTGCATACGCATGAGAGGATGTAGTTTCGTCCTCATGACTCACCTCGGGAGAACCAATCCCCTCCCTAACTGCCAAAATAAACCTTTTTGGCACGAAGGTTTATTTATATCCTGCCATAAAATAAAAATTCTAATGTTTATTAACTTTTTTTCTCTGCCTTAAAATAAACATTCTTGGCACAATGTTTATTTAAATCTCGCCAAACCTCACATAAACATTTTTAGTGCAAATGTTTATTTCACTCCCATCTTTCACTCCCATCCTTATAGTTTACTTGAAAACGAGATTTTTCTGGATGGCAATATAAGAAAGAACTGATTAGAGTTGAAAGAGATAAGAAAAATTTTGGGAAGCAAGAAACCAAACAATGTTTGGGTCCATTGTATGACTTACTTGCCCAAAACATATCCTTTTATTCATCATATTCACCAAATCACCAGTATTCCGATAGCTTTATGGTTCCTTTTAAAGCCGAAGAATATTTTTTTTTTAAATTTAAAACAGCGACTTTGCTTAAAAATAATCAGCGCTCCGTATTGATTTCGTGAAAATTTTCAAAAATTTTTACATTCGCAAAGAACCCATATTTTATTTTGTGTGACTTCAATATTAATGGCAATATACAGATGAAAACAAAGAGCGGAAGTAATTTGTGATATTTTTTAGGCTCTATATTATTCAATAAATATAGTATGTAGCTCCAAACTAATTTTTTTTAAATTTATAGTTTCAGTACCTCGACCCAAATACACCTTTGGGAACCTTTTGATACATTTTTACCAATATTGATACACTTTTTGAAGAAATTTGATACAGCTGAAAATTTGAAAGTGGGAACACTTTTCACCTTTCCTGGAGGTGCCTCAACTGAACCGAAGTCCAGAAAATGGCCTGCCAGGCAGGTAAAAGTGATGGCGAACCCTTTAATCCGACCCCCACGGATGCTGGTTTGCCGCTTTGCTAGCTCTACGAGGCTGGGGTGGGTCAATAGAAAATGGGGTTGATTCGCTCCCAGAAAACAAAGGGGACGCTACGTATATTTCATACGTCACAAATGCAAATAGCCGCAAATAGTATCATCAAAAGGGAAAAGGGGTTTATCCGCAATGGACCAGATGCAGCTCTCAGGCAAGGGCTGTAAAACAGATCCAGCCGAGACGTGACGAAGCACGTGCTAGTCATCTGAAAAAGGCGAAACGAGAAAATCTACATTTTGGGCGAAAACTGCCTCTTTTTAGTAGGCCCAAGGATGAAGCAGACAGCCTCAGGCCCCTGATGTTGATGGGGCTAAAACCCCAGATGGTAAGGGGTCTAGCCGCCTACTGACCTTGGCTGAAAAAAACTAATCAAAACAAAGAAAACTAACATGGCCAAGGTGACTCCCATTATCTGAAAATCCAAGAAAAGAAAGCACACTAATTATTTGTCAGCCAGCCAGGCCATCGTGACCCTGAAAAGAAAATTCTTTACGGGTCGGCGCGCAATAAGAAGGCCAAGGGTTTCAAAATTTATAACTTCATTATTATTCAGTACTTTTTTTATTTTATTCTTTCAGAAATGATTGATATCATAAAAGAGGCGTTCGGCCAGTTAGAAATATGTTTAACAAGCACGCAATCGTTTACAGTAGAGAACATTTTATGACATATGACTATATTTTACTTCCTCCGTTTGTTTAAAAAATAATAATTGACATTATTATTTCTTTATCTCTTTATTAATGTCTTACCATGAATTTTTATCATTGATGATTTTTTTGTTGCAATAAATTTCATCACATGCAAACAGTCATTCTAAAATGTTTTTCGATTAGAAATTGTACCTCTTAATTTAATATCTTTTCCGCAATCGCTCAGTTAGCAGCATCAGAAAACTGCTCGTTCACTTGCAGGAAAACGCACTTAGTTTTGATTTTATCGCTTAATAAGCTAAATAGTCCAAACAATTGTTTAAAATCCCACCTTCGATGACAATTCTCTCGAGAAAGCAAAAACAGTCCGGGAGAATGGGCTGTCGTACGTGATACGGCCGCTCGTATTGATAAAGCCAAACACAATCAAATTGCCAAATCACCCTCAGCTTTAACCGAGTATGCCGCCGACTATTATACGCAAATTATCGAATCACATGAAGTTACTTTTACTTTCTTTAATCTGTTTCTTTATTTCTTGAGCGCGTGTGATTTTCGAGTCCCACGAGGTAATTCACTAGGGAAGTTTGCCCACGCAAACACTCTTTCTTAATCAAACAGAAAAAATGCGGCGATTAATTCGCGTAGAACTTCACTGACAGCAAGGTTTTCATGTACACTCGGGTCGCCAACTGTTCTCCTATATTTGCTGCTTGAACCGCTCAATTAGAGCTCTCCCGAGCGATACCCGGCGACTTTACTTTCGAATTTAATCTCGCACGATCATATGTTTTCGTCCGGACAAGCATAGTGCGTGAGCCTTTTTCTTTCTTTTTTCGAAATTATCGAATAAAACTCGTGCCAGACATACGGCTTTTTACCACTGATGACGGCCATACACACACCGCTACTTCGTTGACCAACCTCGGTCACGTTTCTACGTCGACTGCCCAGAGTACCGCTAGTTTTTCGGTCTCGAAAAATAAAACCCTACGGTACTTCAAGTTTTGGATGGTCGAAAATTGAAATTCGATTGAAATTTCTGAATGCTACAACCTCTTGTGAATTATTATCGATTTCCCCTGGAAAAAAGTGAACAATTAGATTTTTTATTGTTGGGTTCAAAATATAAGAGGGTGAATTTTGAACGGTTGTGTTTAAAATTGTTAAAAATATTTTTAAAAAAATTGAAAAAAATTGTTAAAATTATTGAGAAAAGTAAAAAGCTAGATTTTGGATTGTTGGGTTCAAGAAAGAAGAAGAGAAATTTTAAACATTTTAAAGTTAAAAATGCTAGATTGTTGGAAAGAAAAGGGATACAAGTAGTAGTTGTAATAAGATAGAGACGGGAAATTTTGAAGCTGCGGTACAGGAAATTTTTCTATGGTGGACCTTTAATTCATCTTTTTTTCCAAACCCAGAATACCCTTAGAAAAACAATATTTATATTTACTCTCCCGAAACAAAGTTGTTGCTTGAGCCGAGGAAAGAGATAGAAGTCACTAGGAGCTAGATGTATCAAATAGAGCGGATGCTCAAGCAATTCAAATCCTTTTTCTTGAATTGCAACCATAGCAACTGAACTTTTGTGAGCCGGTGCGTTGTCTTGATGAAACAGCACTCCGGCTTGCAGTTTGCCGCGTCTTTTTTCTTCAACCGCAATCTCCTCATTTGGTCCGTGTTGTAAAAGCCTGCTATAGTAGCTATCTTTTCCAAACATGTCATCATAATATTTCCTTCAGCCTCCCAAAAACTAATGCCATAATCTTTTCCGTTAAACTCGACACTTTGAGTTCCTTCGGTGTCGGTGAAGAGGGTCGCTTCCACGTCATCAATTGCTGTTTGGTTTCCAGATCAAAAAGGTGGATCTAAGTCTCAACCATGATCACGAAACGCAACAGAAAATAATCCTAATCTGCCTGGAACTTTTCGAGATTCACCCTCGAAATGTCGACTTGTTCCTCTTTTTCCTCGTTAGCTAGCATTCTCGGCACCCAACGGGCAGCGACCTTCTTCATATGTTATTGATGGGCAACGATTCTTTGAATACTGTCATAAGAGATCCCTGGGACCTTTGCTACATGCCTGATGGCCACTCTTTGATCTACCAACACGATATCTTCAACTTTTTTTACGTTGTCTTAACGACAGCTCTAATTTATTTTCTCCATTTTGATGTCCTGATGTCCAAATGAATGTATCTCCTGGGAATAGTGGCCTATTTATATGTTTTTTATGCTGACTTAGTGGGTATATGAGGTAGTAATTTTTTTTTTAATTTTATGCAAACTGAAAATAGCCGATTATCACTACTTTTGGATCAACCCTCGTAAGATAGAGTTTTTCTTGGCGAATGGTGAACTCAATATTGCGATAACGATTATTTTTTTGTTCAGGATAAAAGATAACATTTTTATATTTCCCTTCTAAGTTTAATTAGTATAATACAACAAGAAAAAGATAAAGTAAATAAGGGAATTCATTTTATATAGATAATTTAAGTTCTAATTCATAGTTCAATTTAATTCATTTTTTAATCCAGAAGAGTAAGATAAGAAAAACTAGATATGTTTCTACTTAATTGTGTGGGTATTTACATGAAGATTATTTTTGTTTCAAATTTGAACTCCTTTTTATATTTGTGTGTATAATCTTTCATATATGATTCATGTATGCTTGGTGAAAACCAGTCCCGGCCGGGTTTTGTTAATGGGTCCCACATCAAACTTTTAATCTATTTTTGAAAGAATTTATTACTGCATAAATGTTTGTGAATTTTCTTTTGAAATTATTACTTTGTTTGTCCTATTCAACCTTTAGGAAAATCATTGTTCATTGCTATGTACACCTTTATATTTAAAAAAAAAAAAATTAGATTTGTTTTTGAAAAAAATTATGTTTTTTTCTCGGAATTTACTTTCCCCCTCTTATTACGTGTGTTTTCCAAAGATGAGTTTCTAGCTAACTGATAACTTTCTAGATCTTAGTGTTATATTTTTTCCAAAGCTTTATGAAAAGATCATTTTATACATTACTGCCAGGGCCTCTAAATTATCAGGTTCTATATCAGGATCCTCTTAATCTTTCGTTAGCATTTTCACCTGTGTACACCTTTTTGTTTCTTTTGTGCGTAGGGTCCTTGGATATTGCTGTCAAGTGTGGTGTTCTCTTTATATCTACTTAAATACTGCGTTAAAGTCTGTTCAACGCATATTCTTTAAATTTTGGCTTCCCTACCTTCCTGGCAGTGATCGTCTCTTCTTCCTACATCTTCCTCTCCTCGAATCATGAAAATTTATCCTGGATGATGCGTTCACAATTCTTTTAAAGACTCAGTTATTAAAGGACGTTAGCTGGTCTAAATTTTAGTGGAGCTGAGTATGCAGGATTTTTTTTCCATTTTTTCGTAACGAGAATACTATTCTTGACCTAAGCTTAAATGTTGTGGCTTTCAAAGCTACAGCCTAAGTGTTTAGATATTTATGTCTCTGATTCTTTTGCTCTTGAGTTTTTTTTTCTTACGTCATAATCACGGGTATTTTTATAAATTCATGATATTTGGTTTTGAAAATTTATTCATTATTTTAATAGTGTTTTCACATACAGATTTTATACCTACCAGCTTTTTGTCTTCACCAGATCTTTTGATCCAGCATCGTTGATTACTTGCTTTTGCTGCTATGACCATGGTCATACGCTTCTGAATTTTTGCTGGCAGTCTTTCGAGTTTCGGTTTTCAAAAAGCAAACAATACTAAGGCTGTATAGTATTACTGATGCTATTGATATTGTAGGTATTTTGTCTTAACACGAAAATTCAGCATCAAGTGCAAGTAAATTACGTCAATAGTAATCGTTACTAATTTTCGTTTTTAGCTCCGTGAATACATTTTCAGATACCTAAAGATGATTTACCAAGCTTGATTAACAGGTAAATGCTAAAAATATGCCAATAAGCATGCATTTCAGTTTCTACACAAAAGTTTCAGTTCTCCGAAACAGACTTAACATCTTTAACATCTCTCTCATCATCGATTTAATGATACTTCCCATTTGTTTTTTCAAATATTAACATTTTATGCATTCATTCATGTAGTTATAGCTTGCAAACATCTCAATTCATGTTTTTAACACACCAACATCATTTTAGAATAACATTTTTAGAATAACACCACATTCAACACATCTTTGAAATCTAACCAACCATCAAACCATTCTACACACGAAGCAATAGAAACACTCATTAAACATACAAAAATTATTTTCAATAAAAACATTTGAAATGCTCACCAACGAACAACCAACTGATCGCCCACATGAAGAAGCCAAACGGAGCTCAAATGCAATTGTATATTTATACGATGGGACCGCAAAACTAATGACTCAAACGCACAAGGCTGCAAATATCCTTTCACTCTTTTCTTTCTCCATCCATCTTCCCTGGAACACTTCTGGACCACTCTTTCGGGTGTTAGCTGCTCTCGAGTTCGTTGGCTGGTTGGTTGGCTGGTTGCAATGATGAGAACAAGCTGCTTCCGAACGGGAAACGTCTTGCACAAATTATCTTTTATCTAATTTATTACATTGTTAGGAGTCATAAAGAAGATGCAATAATTAGTCGAGAACAGGACACTGCTGCTGGTGCTGGCGGAGGCTGTGGAAAATTTGCGAAAGATCCTTAGTGACAATTATTATAAATGGTGAATAACTTGTTTTCGAATGGCCGAGCACAGAATTGAATATTTTACGACGGCAAGAGTTGTAACTTGGAGATTTTATTTCAGCGAGCGAAGAAAATAGCAAACGCGGCATTTTGCGAGCAGTTAATTAGTAAATATTTTTTGGTTTTATGTGAAACTCGAATTTCGAAACGTCAGTTAATAGCTAATTGGAATCTTAGTCCTGGTTCAAACATGCTGTGGCTTAGTACGAAAACGATGATTTCATGAAAAGAAATATTGTTGTACGGCCAAATTGGATGATTTCACAGGAAATAAATATAATCCACCTATCTGGTGTCTTGCGCCCAACGTGGGTAAAATAACTAAAATCAATGGTGGACATAAAAATAGTATATAAATGAACCTATAGCGAATTTAAATTAAATGTATCCACCATAAAAAATTAAATTATTTAAAAGCCCGTACAATTTACACAGCAGTGAAAAAAAACTTGACAAATTCTGTTTCGATTAACGATGCGCATCAGTTTTGTAAACAGACATAAAAGTCAGAGAAGAAAACTCAATTTTTTCCCAATATAAGGAAAAGGATATCAGCATTCGGAGGAGAATACATGCAACGAAATTCGTTAGAAATTCAAAACCGAAAAAAAACTCTAGCGCACCTGAACCGCTAGAAACACTAATGTTCGAAGAACAGTAGAAGAATCGTGCAGGTTTTGAGTGCATATTCCACCACATGAGCTGCTTATTACGGCCAAACTGTTTCAAATGCCACGTTTTACTTTGGTCTAAAGAATGCATTATAACTCATATGGTAGAAGGTTTCAGATATTACCACTGGCATGGGTTTCAAAGTTTATGAAAGAAAAACACTTGTTAATTATATTCGTTATCAGTTGCTTATTTCACCAAACTTTGAAAGCAGCATCTCATATAACATCAATGAAGAAAATGCTCAGTGCCTGCAGCACTGTAACTGAAGTTGGTGTTTGGGGCTGCGATCCGAAAAATTTGCAGAACTTTGGGAATTGAAACATCGGTTATTTATTTTCATTGTAAATGTTTCCGGTATGAATACTAACTGTAAGCATTTATTGAGACAAAAGTAGCACAACCGACTCGTGCTGGCAACCTTCTGCCAGTATCAAAGCCAAGAATATATCACATCTGCTTCACGTTGTTATATTACATTCGAAGTTATAGGAGTATAAAGAAATTTAGGGTTACCTACAGCAAGTTTTTTCAAATAATCGAAAGCTTAATATTTGCTGTTTATTGTCACTACAATAGCATTACCAATTAAAATTTCTGAGATAAAACCGCTTAATAAAGATATTGCAAACAAACACAAAACGAACAATAGCTGGCAACCCTATTGTGGCTTTTCAATCAAATATGGCCTGGACAATGTTTATAATAGGTTCCATTAATTGTAAGAAATTCGTATTGATTTCATGGCTGCACTGGAAGTTATAGGGCAAAAAGTTTTATTTTCCTGAGCGAATTTTCAAAACCAAAGACACAAAAATTACTATAGCTGGCAGCACCAATCGAATTTTTCAACCAAATTTCTATCAAACAGAGTTTAGAGTAAGGTGCAGCTACTGTGTCAATTTCATGAAAATCTGGTTACTTATTCACATTTCATAGGGCAAAAAGCAATTTTTTTTTCTTTGTAATTTTTCAAGATGGCACCACTGGCACAGAGTTGCCCCCAATTCAAAATCGCTTCTATCAGACCTGGTTCTACTTAAGTTCAATGCATTCTGTAAATTTCAATGGTATCTGATTATTGGTTCGTGAATTCCCGTGAACAGAAGTTTTTGATGCTAAAAATATAGGTTAACTGGGAGAGGGTTACCGTTCTTGTCCGACATGAAATTTCCAAAGTTTTACTTTGAACGTGTAGATAAAGCATAAGATTTGTATACAGATTGGTTTTATTGTAAGAAACGGACATTTTTAGGATATTCGATGATTTGAATGTTTTCACTTCCAAATTTTTATTTTTTCAAATTTAAGACACCAAAATTATCATAGCTGGCAGCTCCAACCGAATTTTTCGACCAAATTTCTAGCAAAAGTGGCTTGAGGTAAGGTTCAGCTACTGTGTGAGTTTCGTCAAAATCGAACGATTCAATCAGAATTTATAGGGCTAAAAGCAGTTATCTTTTTTAGTGATTTTTCAAGATGGCACCACTGGCACAGAATCGCCCGCATTTCAAAATTACTTCTATCAAACTTGGTCCTATTTAAGACCAATACAGTCTGCAAATTTCATATAATTCTGTTCATTGGATCGTGAGTTTCCGTGAACAGAAGTTTTTGATGCTAAAAATATAGGTAAATTGGGCAAGGGTTACCAGGCGTACCCGTTATACCATATCAAATTTTATTTTTTGTCTATGTAAACAAAGCACGAAATTTATATATGAGTGGCTTTTTTTTGAAGAAACGGCATTTTTTCAAGAGAGACGATAATTTGGAAGTTTTTACTTTCAGTGCTTGCCCTAGCTTCAGGGTTGCCAACACGCTCATCAAAAGCTACACGAGTTTACAACTAAATATTACCAATATGTTCTGAAAATTTGATAATGATTGAATAGCTCTGTCAAAAGTTATCGCAATTTAAAAATTTTCAATTTTTCCCGATCTCTTTTTAGGCACCCAGCGCACACATGGGGTTAAAAAATTCCAAAACATTATCCGATTCACATGTAAAACACGTTCAAAATTTATTTTGTTAACTTTATTTTTGCAAAACTTATTTGTGTACGGAATAATAGGTATATTAAAAATATCACTAAAATGGCCGCCGGCGCCAAAGGGTTAAAGATTTTTAACTTTTTCTGAAATCTGGCACTATTCTGTATATACACCAATGTGTCCTGAAAATTTCAGCTCAATCGGATGGCGCGTTCCTGAGATTTTTTCACTGAAATTTTTTGATGATATATATATATATATATATATATATATATATATATATATATATATATATATATATATATATATAGAAATATGAATTTTTGGCCAAAGTGATTTTAATACTAATGTTCTTCTTCGAACATTAGTAAAAATAAAAGATTCTGATCTATTCATGGTATTGCATAACAGACGCTGAATTTAACGGAAATTTTGAACCCAAAAATGACAAAATTGGCTTAGTTCAAAGAAATATCGTATAACAGCCATCGCAATAAGCTTTAAATCAACTAGGTTGGTGAAAAGCCGGAGAAGTAAATATTAAGAAAACTAAAGATCAAACTATCTGGACTAATAATCATAAGTGAGTTAAATTGATTCAAGCGTACCTGAGAAGAAACATAATGCGGCTCTAAGTGATGAAGATGGAAAACAGAGATTTTTTTTAAAAAATAATAAAACTAAAAAAGTAACGAGAAAAATCTGCGAAATTTTCGCAGTTGAGTGCGAAATTTTCGCAGTTGAGTGTGAAATTTTCGCAGTTGAGTGCGAAATTTTCTCAGTTGAGTGCGAAATTTTCACAGTTCTGTGCGAAATTTTCGCAGTTTTTTTGATGCATGTGTGTGTACAATTCAATTACATGCAGACATTTTAAATAAAGTGTTTCCCACTTGAGCATAAGGCTTGTGTGTGAGAAATTGAGCACACTGAAAGAAAAAGAAAAATCTTGGTAAAATCAACAATTTTCCTTAGTTGTTTTTGCGTCAACTACGGGCTATAGTTAAGACAACCATAAAAAAATAGTTGATTACTTTTATGCACCATGACGCGTGGTTAATAAACAATGTCCGTGGTGCAAAAAAAGTAAGCAACCACAAACAATGGTATTCCAACAATATACATAGTACATAATAGGCGTGTTGTTTTGCTCCTCTATCCAGCAGAGAATAGAGTATATGCATTGGAAACAACAACACTCCTGTACCAGTGAATTCACTAGTACAGAAATTCTATTCCTCATTTGTAGTTCACGTGCTGAACTATAGAATGTGCTGATAGAAAAAAGAAAAGCTATTGAGAAGTTGTCTTTTTTGCTGTGAGGTGGCTTTGGGTTTTTCATGGTTATGTAGAATGCTTTGGTAGTTAGAAAATTAGAAAAAGCCCTCATAATGTATAGAAAGTTCAAAGAAATGATTTTCTGTTAGTTCTTTTTCTATTTTTTTGAATTGATGAATATTTTTCTATTGATCAACTATTTTTCGTGATTATGAAACAATTACAACAGTTGATTTCATGAACGTTGCGATATTTTTTGTATAACCAGAGCCAACTACTTTTATATCGTTAAATCAACTATATTAACATAGTAAAAATAACTATTTTCCGTAGTTCGTTTAACGATTTTGAATGAATCGTTAAAATACTATTAAAAATAGTTGAACCAACCAAGAGCTTTTCTTTCAGTCATCTACTGGCACCAAAGCTGCATCACGTTAAGGCCAACCCAACTTGTCTCGGCAAGATCATAATCATTTGAAAATGTTATGCAACTTAAACGGCCCACAGACACGGATATCTGGTTGCCGACTTGGTTGGACACTTGCGATATTTGCGAACAAACTAGATCTGAGACTAGCCCACAGACAGTGAATTCGATCGCAGATATTGCATATCTGCAACCAAGTCGACGGACGACCAGATCTCCGTGTCTGTGGGCCGTTTTAGTGAAGGCATGACAACAAATTACAACAACTATCACAATTGACAAACTTTACATGGTTTTTCAATGGAATCCCAACCAAAGGTCCGAAAATAAGGTCCATTTATTATCTGAATTTGGTTTTGATTTTATTACTACGCTAGAAGTTATAAAAGATTTGTGCAAAAAGTGTTGATTTTACTGAGCAATTTTCTATATACACTCATACCCTCCGAGAATTTTAGCCAATCAGACCACGCATTCAAAAAACTACTGAATCTAAAAGGATTTTATTCAAACATTATTGAAAACCTCTTTTCTATTTTATTCAGCCTTCTAGCACAGCCTTGCGTTTTTGAATCGCGTATACCCTTGTAGACTGTTTAAAGTGGATATAAAATAAAGTAAAAAAATTCTAATGCACTATGACACGGAAACACGCTATTATGCTGCTAGAAAGTGCTTTTAGTTCAATAGAGTGATGCTACATGCAAGGATGCATTACAGCTACTTTCCTGATTCACATTCTTCTTCCTGAAGCCATCTTTATCGCACTAAGCACTTTCGTTCGCTGAGCCAATGTAAAGTACATAGAGCAGTACCTTTCTGCATGACACTACCGTACATTTTCGGAACTCACTTTCGTTCCGAGTGAGATATGCAGCGTACAATTTGAGCAAACTGTAGGGAGTGGAGGCAATTCATGGCATCGCCAGGCAGAGTAAAAAAAAACATGAGAAAAACGATACACGAGGACGAAACCGAAAAAGAAAGTAGACAACTTCAAGCTTTAATGGCCGTGAACAAAATTTTCCATTTGCAAGTGTACATTCTTTCCAGCGTAATGGGAAATTTTCGTCGACACACATGTAAACCGACCGACAGACCGGCAGGAGGACACTATGGACGACACAGGCTAGCTGAAGAGTAGATTCCCTGTGAAACGCTTTTTGCTATTTACCAAGGCCATCTACATTACCTCTCGTTTCGGCGTTAGACCCTCTATCCAATGCTGATGTTGGTTATCATGTACTTTTTTGAGGTGTTATTGTTGCCGGTGGTGGAAAATGAGGACTGAGAAATACTACCTCGATCGTAATCGTAGTAAGTGTATATTAGCAAGGTACATACAATTAGGCCAGCATGAAAGCACACCTGAGTAAAGGAGTTTATAAAATTTCTGGTATATGAAGCAGCAAGTGAAGTGCGGTATGAAGTACATTTTTTAAAAAAAATTATCTAGCACAATTCAATTGTATGAAGTTCTTTCAGGCTACTCGTTTTGGAATATGTGAATTCAAAAGCGACCAATTTTTCGGTAAAAACAAAAGCTCATTAACATTTTTGTTGGAATCAAATAGTTTAACGGTAGTACAAGTTCATGTACTACGATAAACTTATGTTGTACACGAAATTAAATCTAGAAATGATAGCTTTTCTGATTTAACAAACTAATCATTATTGCAAAATCAAAACTGAATTTCAAGTTAACATTCGAAGAAGTACATTTTTCACTGAAATGTTTTGGGAAAAATAATAAATATTCACATTTTCATTTCCTTGTTCATATTTTTCTTTCTGATAACTTCCCAAGAACGCGATGTAAACTATTATGCTTCTAATACTGAGGACAATATAAGCTTTATTGAATAAACGCTCTAGTAGCTCCTGTCAAAGCAGATGTCCGTACGTAACAAGGAAGCTGTTTTTCGAAAACTTTTAATGGACATTTAAAATTGAGTGTTCTCGTTTTTAAAAGTTCATTATTTATTCACCACCTATGGTAATTTATGAAACGACCAAATGTTCGCTACCATCCTTATCACTGAATTTTGCTGCTAAACTGTAGGTTACGTTAAACTTGATTTCATCTCGTTATAATATATGTGAATTATATGAACCTGTAATGCATGAATACACCGTTACTGATAAAAGCTCGGTGAAATTGCGTATGAATATTTAAAATTATTAAAGGTTATTGATGAACTGGATAATTAGACAACATTAAAAGAAATTTTTATGCTTTGAAGCGTGTAGGTGTGAATGTTTGTGAATTGATTAAATGCTTGAAAAAATAACAAGACAGCACGCAAAAATTCGTCATGTTTGCCAATTTTTGCTGTTGATAAATTTTAAAGCACTGAACTATACATTAGTCTCCTCATCAGTGACGAAGTATTCCCCTTACTTTCGACTAGTGATGGGCGTTTCTGTTGTTTTCAAAAAACGAAAACGAAATGTTTTTTTTTTTTCAAAAACAACTGTTTTTTAAAACTGTTTGAAAAAAACAGTTTTAATTAACGAGAGAAACAAATTTTATGCTGTACGACAATTAGAGTTTGGTCGTTCTAGGATTTTCACATACTAGGTATAACTAGTACGAGTACGAAAAAGTACCTGTTCCAAATACCTATTTGAAGTATGTACATGTATACATACAATGCATACGATTTGCAGTAATGTAATGAAATGGACTAATATGCCGTCCTCCACCCTCGAGACACAACGTTCCCAAGCAAGAATGGTGATGGTGCAAGATTAACTTAAAAGAATACCGAGTCATTAGTCTGTGCAGCTTGTCCGTAACTTTCCAATGGTCGGTCATTAATGTGGCAAGTCTTTCTCCAATCTAGGGGCCATCTAGAGGAAAACAATCAAATTCAATCAATCTAGTTTGTTTTTCTTTTTATTATATGCAGAAAACACCTCCTGTATTCGTTCAAATTTCCAAAGTAAAAAAATTACTAAAATAGGACCAACTAATCCTGTTGTCATCTATATTACTTTTCATTGAGCAATCTCTGATACCAAACTTTTTCTGGCTAATCTAAAACAGTCAGATTTCCACTTCACCTCACTGGATCATGAAGTTTGCCGAAAATTTTATTAAGAAATGATACAATAAAAAAAAATTTTCGTTTATTAAACATGCACCCACTAGGGGGCCAACCTCTTCCGTAAGGCTGGACATGAGACCAAGGGGAACCTTACCTCCCGCGGTTTCGTTTATTTTACAACCCCGGTAGGGTTGGAGACACCCTCGTGGCGACCTCCAGTCACGAGGAGGGCCTCAGCACACCCAGAGACGCCAACTGATGATCCAAATAGGATCTCAACCTTATCCTCCTTGGCACTTTAAGTGCTACTTTTAGTTTTTCCGGGGGATTTCATTTTGCCGTATCTTCGAAACTAGGCCACTTTTCCCCAAACTTGTATGGAAATTTTGCCCGAAACAATTCATGCTAGAAAAAAAAATTTGGAAAAAATGGACGTTTTTGCCCAATTTCCCCAATAAAAAAATTTTTTGCCCTTAAAATATCACTATTGTACTCCCCGAGCACTTTCAATCATCGAAAGCGCCGTAAAGTTAGTTTTTGCCAAACTAAAAAACCCCTTAAACCCAAAAAACCCCTTACTCCCCTACAAAACCGAAATTTTTTTATCACAGCAATAGGTATTGACCCGTTATGTCCCAAACCACTCTAACCCAAAATTGGCCGATTTTGTCCGATTTCAGCTCCTTTTGCCCTAAAAACTTTTTGAATATTAAATAAAATACTTGCAAGTACGAAAATGCTCGCAAGTACGAAAATATTGTTTTCCGCAGCTAAACAGTTTTCCACTCCCAAGCAGTTCGTTTTAACAAGCGAAAAACGGTTCGTTTAAAAAAAACGAAAAACCATTCGTTTTAAAAAAAACAGTTCGTTTTTAAAAAACGAAAAACGATTCGTTTAAAAAAAAACAGCTCGTTTTAAAAAAACGATTCGTTTGAGAAAAACGAAAAACGTTTCGTTTGAAAAAAACAGTTCGTTTGAAAAAAAAACGATTCGTTTGAAAAAAAAAACGGCAAACGTTTCGTTTGAAAAAAACAGTTAGTTTTAAAAAAACGATTCGTTTGAAAAAAACGACAAACGTTTCGTTTGAAAAAAACAGTTCGTTTGAAAAAAACGATTCGTTTGAAAAAAACGGAAAACGTTTCGTTTGAAAAAAACAGTTCGTTTTAAAAAAACGATTCGTTGAAGAAAAACGAAAAACGATTCGTTTGATAAAAACAGTTCGTTTAAAAAAAACGATTCGTTTTAGAAAAACGATTGGCTTTAGGAAAACTATTCGTTGTAGAATAGTTGGAATAATTGGTTTTAGAAATACTATTTGTTGTAGAAAATGGTTCGTTTAAGAAATGCTGTTCGTTTTAGAAAAAAAATTTCGTTTTAGAAAAACTATTTGTCGCTATTTGGAAAAACTGTTCGTTCGTTTTTTGCTACCAAACGTTTTTTTCAAACTGTTTGGCGTTTTTGAGCCCATCACTACTTTCGACAGTCATCAATGCGGGCATTAGCAAATACACCAGTTCATAAAATTTTTTTGACAGCGGAAAACGAGAATCATGTCAGCATTCAATGTCTTTAGTGTTTCAGTATTCAATGTCTTTAGCCTAATTAGCATTTGTAGCGGTGGCTCATTGTCCAACGCAAGGAAAGCAGCGTTTTGTTTGCATCACATTTTTAACGCAAGGAATAAATGTTGTAATTCCAATAAAATTAATTGAACGTATAAACTAGCAACAATTGTTTAAAATACAAAGCATTATAGGTAACTTTACAGCAATGCAATGAAAACTCATGCGCTCTAGTCAAAACCTTAAGTTTCGAGCATCATTGTAAGCCTATCAGTTCATTTCAGCGCATTGAAACATGCCAAATAAACATTTAATGGATTTGTCTGTGAACGCCGTTTCAAAATATTTTTTTTGTATATATCTACTTTGAACTTTTTGTATCTATCTACTTTGGAAGATATCAGAAAGATTTTGGTAAACTCGTCATAATTTGTGAACTATGAAGCATCAAGCGTAGCAACTTGCGATTTTTCCGCGCGCTTTTGCGATGCTAAAAAGGTCGATGTCTCCAACAAAGGGAGGAGAAAGTTGCGTTACATGAACATCTCCGAGGAGTGGAAAGTAAAATCTTCGGATTAATCGTAAATCTCATCTCACAAATCATTAAACGTGTTTTCCCACTAGGGCATTAATCCCGAGATTGAAATGAAGGATTTTATAAAAGAACTATATTAAGGGAATCCAAGCAGATATATTGTTTTATTCGTACTCAATTAAAACTTTGTTTCAAATATATATACATAAAACCGGAAGTTAATTTCATTATAATGTTAAATTTATGCTCATATGTACATGGGTGCTAGCAAGTAAAACATCAATCTATAATTGGTATTCCTCTTATCTTCTTGTCCAATAATTCCTCCTTATTGGGTCATGATAGTTAATCATAAAATTAGTTAAAAACGAATTGAAATTAAATCAACATAACAGATGTTACGATAATATAGTAAAAATACATTATTTTTTTTTAGGTGTTTACACATCAATTACAAAATAATATTCTTTTCAATGAAACAAGTGATAAGTTATAATATCGATTGGTTCAAACTGGTGATTTGTTTTGAAAGTGTGCTCTTAATAAATATAATTCGTCAAGAGTTTCAAAATTTAAACTAGATCTGATTTTGCTGCACATATATCCAGCTGCTAAAAAAGATATTTCGAGTTCTAGACTTGTTGGTGGGATTGTACGCATGTAATCATACGCCAGTTGTAATAATGAGCCCTTAACGCCTCCGTTTTCATAAACCGATATTTCTTTTAGTATTAAGTTGCTCATGTCGTAATGAAAAACTTTTCTAATTCTCAAAATGATTTGAATTTTATCGATCCCGGAATCTCGGGAGTCCCGATGAAAAATTCGGGGTCCTGAAAATGTCCAAAATGCGATTTCAAGTTCCTGAAATTTCGGGATTGCGTGCCCTATTTCCCACTTATCATGTTTCTCCAACTGAGTGAGAAGAGTTTAAGAAAACCATTAAAAGTAACGGCTCACATTTTTGTTGGTATGTTCAAAAAACATGGGTAATGGGTTTGGTATTTTTGGTCCTCTCATATCTTCATAGTCGTCCTTGCAAAGTTACTTTAAACTTTTCTATTTCTTCTCCTTTACATCCCCCATCCGGAGTTCTTCAAGGATATATCCTAGGTCCATTACTTTGTCGTTTACCTTCCTTCTCTTATCAACTCCTCCTGTTATATGCGGATAACTTCAAAGTATGCAGGGCAATGAAGTCTGCGGACGATTATCACCAATTGCAAGGT
The DNA here is from genome assembly GCA_947369275.1 of Nemotelus nigrinus. Lineage (NCBI taxonomy): Eukaryota > Metazoa > Arthropoda > Insecta > Diptera > Stratiomyidae > Nemotelus > Nemotelus nigrinus. Next base: position 22,122,004 of record OX376372.1, on the reverse strand, counting down.
GATTAGTTTTCCCTTAATCACTGGCACCGAAACAACTTCTTATCACAAAACATTTTGAAGACTGACCAGATTCCACTGCCATATGAAAATGGTCCACAAGTGTTCTCTTATTCCTGGTCTGGTGTTTTCCTATCAGTTGTCCAGCATTTTAAGGACCTTGGCGTGCGGTTTGATTTTAAATTTAAATTTGATATTCAAGTCATGAATATCACGGCCAGGGCTTTTGAGATTGTTGACTTTGTCTTTCGTTCTTCGTAAATGTTTACTGACATTTCCATCTGTATTCATTTATTTGTCTCCTTAGTATGCAGAATTCTGAAATACGCATGCCATATCTAGTCTCCTCACTAACGCGATTGAATTAGTTCAGCGTAGGCTCACTCACTCGTTGTTTTTTAAATTTAGCATCCCCTATTGTCCCCACATCTCTCGCCTTTCTATTCTTCATATGTACTCGTTGGAATCGCGTAGATTGTTCCTCAATGAGTGTTTTCTTTTCAAATTTTGCCAACGCTTTTTTTTGGTCAGACCTTGGTTCCCAAATAATTAGATGTGAATCTAGACGTCCTAGTCGATCATCATAGGTTTTTTCCATGCCGTTTGCACGTACGGAAGTCAATTTTTATTTGCTTTAGTCGTGTCTTTCTAGAATGCACAATGCTCGAGAGCTTCGTCCTCTTTCCTCTATCACTGAAAGAAAAAATCTTGATTTAATTATTATTGATAGTAATGGAACAATTCATTCAAAATTGTCGAATCAACTACGGAAAATTGTTCTTTCTACTACACTCAAAAAAATTTTGGTTGAATTTTACCCTTGTAATAGAAGGAAACTGGTTTCCTACCATTAAAGATGTAAATTTACAAAAGTGCGTAAGAAGAATATTTTACCTCTTAAGTGTTTAAATTTTTTCACGATCAAATCGTGTAATTTTACCCTAAAAAGACGTAAATTTTGGACGGAAATGGATGAAATTTATATAGTAAAGGTTGCTTTTTCAGAGTTTTCTAAAATAATAAGCGTCATTAATTCGTGAATTTCAACAAAAATGTGTAAAAATCACAATGTAAACACTGGTAAATATACACATCAAAAGTTATTTATTGTGACCAATTTTAAGAAATTCGCACTACTTAGGCGTGAATTTTATGATCTAAAGTTTAGCCACTTAAATCAGGGAAGTGCTGTAATATAAAATATTGCCTCAAATGAAATATAATTAACAAAAAACTGTAAATAGGTAACTTTAAAAGCCAAAAAAAGCGAGAGTCCTATCAAGTCAAGGAACTAAAATATAAATAATTTCAATATCAAATACAAAAACTTTTTCCTTTCAGTTTATAGTTTATTTTATTTTAATATATACAAATATGCACATAAACTTATAACATAATTACTATTCTACACTTCTACACTTGTTATGCACTGCACTGCTCACTAAACTGCAACTATTCAAATGTAATCAATGATCACCAAAAGTCATAATTGTTCAATCTTGCCAAATTACCGTTTTTTGTCGTATTACACCAATAATAAAACACCAGTTTGTATTACACCAATAATAAGTCAAATTCGAGAAAATGATGTATTTTTATGGCTTTGGCGCAAAGGTGAATAGCAAACTAGTAAATTTACAGTCTTTTTGCTTCAATTTGCAAAAAGCTGTGTATTATTCAGCTGATATGACTTAAAAGCAAAAAGTGCACATCGACTGTGCAAAAAAATTTGTGATTCGTTATTTTAAACAGAAAAATGAATATATTTCTTATTATCAAAGCATTGATTATAAACCCACTTTTTTAGAGTGTATGCTAAAATAGTTCATTTGTCCATACAAAAGTAGTTGACTTTGCTGATACAAAAAATATCGAAACCTTCGACGATTCAACTGTGTTAATTGATTCATAAGTACGATAAATAGTTGATCTATAGAAAAACGAGCATCAATTCATTTAACACTACAAAATATTGAATTATCAACAATTTTCATAGTAAGTGAACCACTCTACAATTGTTAAATTCAATAAACATAATTCCACACCACAAACTATAGTCATTTACTATTTCGCACTATGTACATTGTTGGAATACCATAGTTTGTGGTTGCTTACTTTTTTGCACTGCGGACGTTGTTTATCAACCACGCGTTATGGTACATAAAAGTAATCAGCAATTTTCTTATAGTTGTTTTAACTATAGCCCGTAGTTAATGCTAAAACAACTGAATGATTGACTTGATTTGACAACTTGATTTTACCAAGATTTTTCTTTCAGTGAACTTCTAACGTATTGCAAAGCTTTGAAATCTTGCAAGACAGAAGAAAACTGAGAATTGTTACAAAAATTACGTAGTTGTACTTTAAGATTGACTTATTCCTGCCTAGTTCGATGTGAAAAATGGAAGCTAGGTATATTACTAACATTGCTGGTATTGCGTTCAATACCGATACCTGAGTTTTTGACAATTATTTTCCTAGTTAACTCTACAACAACGTTGCATGTGGCTTGATCTGGCGGCGAAGTTAATTCCACCCAATCTAGCACCCAAGGTTTTACCCATGCAATTGCACAATTTGCTGTAAAAGCCTTTTAAAGATTTTCTTATACACTTCAAAGATAAATATTATACATAACATACGAGTATACATCTGCTCCAGTTCATTTCATCTGATTGTCCCGTTGGCAGCGGCAGAAGGTATTTCTGGTAAAGTAAATGCCTGTAATGTGTACACTTTAACAAACTGTCGTCGCGTGCGCATTTACTTACAGGTTTATGTATCTTTCCTAATTTTTTTTCATTTTTGATGTTTGTCAACATGGCACCCGCAGAGGATTTCAAAGCGAAAACCCCCCTAAAATTCAAATGCTTAATTAGTGGCTTAGCTCTGTTTTAGCAAATATCTTTTTAATCCCTTAATTTAACACAGTAGTTTTTAATGAAATGTCATTATTATCTTTTTTACCGTAGTACTATTTTTCTGTTTCTTCCAACTCTTAATTCGACTAATTCGTTCTCTCCGAAAATCTTTAATTTATCTCTTTTCCATTCTTTTACTTTCTTCTCACTTCCAACTTCGTCTTAAGATCCCTCTTGATTATATCCATTCATTTAGACAAAGAAAACGAATGTCTTCAAAACAATAGACCACTTTACACTCTAGACCAACGGACCGAATATTTTCGGACAATTTCAACGAGACAATAGCAGAAGATTGTTGCAAGGACAAATCTCGACAGTACACATGTAGCTCATCTAAAAACAATGTTCAAATACAAAATTACTTTAGGTGCAAAGTATTATCCATTGTTTCGATGTAATTAAACTAATATATATTAGTGGTAGTTTCTAGAAAAGTTGTAGTTTCAGATTCACCTTCTTTTGTTGTTTGATTTGTTAAGCACACGTTGTATGATGCACTTAGTTATTATAAATGTATTCTGCTACACTTAGACTTACTAGCCTAAGTTCATATTCGAGTCGGCTTGACCTTGGCTTCTGCGATTGATTAAGCTTATGAAGTCTAACGTTCAAAATAAAAACTTTTTAAATGATCCTGAGACTGGTACTATATGCCTATTTGATTTTTAATTTTTTATTCAGTATAAATCAATCTCATCTGCAACATCACCCAAATCTAGTCATATTCATATACTACTTTTCTGAAATCATACCACACAATAAAGTTTGACCTGGATCAAATCTCGTCTCATTCAAACTTTTGAATTAGAAATTAGTGAGCTAAAACTATTTGGTTACAAAACTATCTTTTTCGAGCATCAGCCAGTTCTCGTCCGATCACTCTTCACTTTCAAGCTGTAGTGGTTTGCACTCAACACACAACCAATATGGCCATTGCGAAACTATATGAACAAGTGCATACTGCTACCAGTGCCGTTGCGGGAGCAATAAAAGAACTTCTCTGTTGGTGGCCACCGCACCATACGATGGACGAAACGGAAAACAAGCTAGCTGAAAGCCGGAAGCCGAGCGCCATGAGTCCCAGGGCTGAGGTCGAGGCCAAGGAGCAACATCACATCACATTGCAACGATGGCAATGGCACCGTCGCGCCGGTAGCAATAGTGATGGCGGTTTGATGTGGCAAAGAATGACTCTGGGGCACACCAGACTTCTGCAAATTTAAAACATATTGAAGTCAAAGAGGTCGACATGCCCCACTAAGTTTTCAACTACGGAAAACTGTTCAACAAACTTCCACAATGCTCTGGAAAAACAACAAAGAATAACACCAGAGTGTAAATTCTTCCGTAGCCACGAACGCGACTACGACAAATTTCGCCGACATCCTTGTGGCAGTTTTTGGAAATATTCGCACTTTTGTCGAAGTTGCAGTTGTTATTGTTGTCATTGAATCGACAACTTACTCTCGGTCGCTTTATTGTTTACTCTCCTGGTTGCTTTTCACTTTGTTTGTTTATCAAACGACAGCTGGAAATTGTGGCAGGCTACTAACTTTGTGTTTACGAGTATCTATGCTTTTGATTGAGAATATTTCATTTCGACAAGGGCTCTTGTCTTCTACGGGCTCCTGTTCTTCAGCCTTGGCACATTTTACGTAACGCAATATTCCTGCCACGTTTGCAGCCTATATTCAACAGCTTCGCTGATCTCACTCCATTTCCCAGCTGGGCCAGGCATTAGAATCAACAAAAGTATGAAAACAATTCCTCAAAAAAAAGTGAACATTAGAAAAACACTTTGCAAAAGCTTAGCGCGAAAAGTTTGGAGCGTTGCGTTTGAATTCTTTCGAGTCAGCAAAACGAAAAAGCCAAAGAACGCAAAAGTGGAAAAACAAAACAAAATAAGTTTGCCGTTTTTGCGAGTGCGGAAAACAAGTTTTGTTTGCTCTCCGGAGGGTGGTGCGGAAAGTAATGCAAAACTTAAAATATTGTACTAAACGACGGCTCTGAGTGCCTTTGCAAACTGTATAATTTCGCTTTTAGTTTTCGTTTGAATGAATTAGAAAAGAAAATGTAAAAATTACTTTCACTCGGATTAACAGTAACTGGGCAACTTATTGAGTAGAGTGGAAAGCTTATAGATGAAAATAACTGGACCCAAGTAGTTATAGCTAAATTAGGTGAGTGTAATATTTTCATTGCTGTGTATGTTTCATTTAATTACAATATTCTTGCTGTCTCCATTAATAGGGTTGAACCAAAGGCAAGGTGACCGCGTAAGCGAAATACAGACTACGATCCCGGGAGTGAAATACAAACTTCGCATTCGGATCCGGATATGTCAGATAACTGATTAAATATGGTGCTGTTAAAGCATTATCACAGTCAGTAAAAGTGAAATGGAGGCAGGACATGAACTCTCACAAAATATGCAAAAGCAGGATGATGCCGTGAGTTTGGAGGCCTTTTTATTATTGAGTTGTGCACTTCAAAGCAGTAAACAAATGATTTTTTGATTGTTGATTGAATGTTCACGCCCCTATAGAAACAGAAGACTTTGAAATGAAAGACGCATTATAGAACGACCTAGAGAACCTTGGACCCATAACTTTCGACTACTTCAATATATATGTAAAGACAGTAGTGCACATTCTTTACATTGAAACTAATGACAACAGCCTAATCGACTTCATTTGTAGTAGAAAGATACATTTAAATATAAAATTCTTTCTATATCTACTAAAGAATACAGAGATAATCAGGTGGTTAAATTTTCCACCAAGCTGATCATGTCGTTCTTTATTCATTCAAACGAAAAAAAAAGCTTTCTGTCGTTTATATTCTTATCTGAGCTTCATGAAACAGCAAGATCACAAACACAGAAGGCATTTATCTTGCAGCTGAATCAGGGGTGTGTTCAATGTGCATGCTATAGCTGCTCCAAAAGCATAGCGTGATGGGCGATTGCGAGATATTTTAACAATCGAAATAATCGCAATCGAGAGAATCGCAATCGATGCGCCAAAACAATCGAGACAATCGAGATAATCGAGACAATCGAGATAATCGAGACAATCGAGACAATCGAGATAATCGAGACAATCGAGATAATCGAGTCAATCGAGATATTCGAGGCAATCGAGACAATCGAGAGAATAGAATAAACATCTCGCAATCGATCATTCGGTCGGTCAAGTCATCGACAATCGGTTGACGGCAATTGAGTGAGCCATAAAGCACGTTTCGTTGGTGCAGCCAATAAAAAAATGTTCAAATATTTCAGCAAAAATATTAAGTGTTATTATTTGATCAAACTGCAATTTTTTGGGAAATATTGATGTATAAAAGGATATGTTTATCTTGAGTTAAAATTAAGATATCTTGAACTCTTTGGTGGCGGTGGGCATGTTAGTGTATAAGCACACCAGTATACACAGTACGCTTGTAGAACCGCTTGTGAAGAATAGATTTGAATGGATTGGATATACTATTTAGCAGATTTTTTTACGTGTGCATACATATGGAATGTAATGATCAGATATGCATGGAAATTTGTATTGCTAGCATTTATCATGTATAAAGGGCTGGTAGTTTTGCTAAAACTATTAAGGCGACATAGCACCTTCAGATTGAAAAAAAAATGTTATTTTCAAAGGCTTGTTTTTAATTGAATAGAAAGACATATCTTAATGAAACTTTTTACACATACTTTATATGTCTTAGACTACATAAACAAAATTGTTAAAAATGTTTTGTGGCCCCCTGTCGCCTGTTACAATTTTTTGGAAAATACACCAAAAAAACCTGGCGTGCATGATAACTGCCCTCAGGAAAGTCTGAAAAAAAAACAAAAACGGGGTTTTGACCGGCATCAAAGCGGCCTTAGAATGAACTAAAAAAAAAAAATTTGGTTGAAAAATAACAAAATGGCGGCGTTTTTTCGAAAATCGAGTTTTTTTTCCCCCAAAAATCGGCTATAACTAAAAAAGTTTAATGCCGATTTTTTCATGCGGGGTTCATTCTGAGCATTAACATGTGCAGATTAACGTGTTAAAATTTCAAAACGATTGGATAATATTGTTTTTCTTAATCATGCACGCCAACTTGAAAAACGTTGTTTCGAGAAAATCGCGTTTCAAGTTAAAATTCAATATTTTTTGCAATAAATCTTATCAAAAATTAATCTGCGATGCTTGGACCATACAATACACCTTCTTCTTGCTCATACTCCTCCTCTTCTAAAGATTTTTGCTCCCTTCGAGCAGTTCTGGCCTCTTTAGATGCCTCAGTCGAGTGTTTTTCCGCCTGGTTAATTCTTGCAGCATCTCTATGCTCTGCATGTTCCAGCGCACATTGGCCAATTGTAATTCCCATGACTTGCATTTTTTTCAAGATGGCCATAAATCCTTCACTAAATGTACATACAGAAATATTTGCAGCCATATTTAGTACGTTGTTCCCACAAAAAGTATGTTTGGGGGCCAAATTCCAAACACAAGAATTATAGCTTTCGTTATTATTCTGCGCAAAATTGCCCAAGCAACGCTTTAATAAATCATCTGATGATAAGTCATCATAAATAGGCTTTAAAATTTCTTGTACCTCATCATCTAAAGGTGGAGGATGCTTGAAATTGTTTAATGCATTATCACCCGCTGCCTCCGCCTTGCGCCAGTTACACCAAGTCGTTTCTCCAACAGGACAATAACAGTGTTGAGGGTTCTCATCAGTTGAAATTTTGTGGTAATATGCTGCCCAAATTTCCTTGCGCATATTTTCAACTGAATCAGGATTTCGTCGTATTGTTAGGCCATAATGCGTGGCTAAATTTTTCATTAATTTTAGTGTCAGGTGAACTTTTTTCGGACCTTTTTTGGAGATTCTACACTTTTTTTAGAAACATCTTTTACAGCTATTTTTTTATTTTTTTTTGCCAAGGCTAGCTTATTTTTTGCTTCTTTTAAAGGAGATGACTCATTTATCTTTGTCTACACTTTGGCTTAAGTCGATGTAGCGATATAGCGAAGTGAACGAAAATCATAGAAAAAATGATCTTGGGGCGCTTCGCTATATATACTCATAAAATTTTTTTGTTTTAGAATTTCAATTTTATATTATTAAAATCATGTTTTAAAACCTTCATTCTAACATATTCAATCAACAAACAAAAATCGATTTTTTAAAAATTTGGAGGTGCTACGTTGCCTTAAGTCTGATCAAAGTGTATGATCAAATATTATATGAAGTTGAGTTTTGTCATGCTGTTAAGTATGTTAAAATAAAATCTGCTTTTAGATAGTGCAGTTTGAAAGCATATTATGTATCGAATATTTTCGTACTTGCGAGTATTTTATTCAAATATTCAAAAAGTTTTTAGGGCAAAAGTAGCTGAAATCGGCCAATTTTGGGTTAGAGTGGTTTCGGACATAACGGGCCAAGACCTATTGCTGTGATACAAACATTTCGGTTTTGTAGGGGAGTAAGGGATTTTTTGGCCATAGTTTGGCAAAAACTGCCTTTACCGCACTTTCAAATATTGAAAGTGGTCGCGGAGTACAATAGTGATATTTTAAGGATGAAAAAATATTTTATGGGCAAAATTGGGCAAAAACGTCGAATTTTCCCAAATTTTTTTTTTTTGCGTAGCTTGAATTCGGGGACCTTTTTGAGTTGAATTCGGGGACCTTTCTGAGCTGTTTCGGACGAAATGTCCATACAAGTCTGAGAAAAAGTGGCCTAGTTTCGAAGATGAAATTCGCCGGAAAACCGACCGGAAAAACTGAAAGTAGCACTAAAAGTGCTAAATAAGAAAAGGTTGAGATCCTTCTGGGTTCGATGATTGGCTTCTCCGGCTGTGCATTATCCGTATCTTCGAAACTAGGCCACTTTTTCCCAGACTCGTATGGACATTTCGTCCGAAACAGCTCAGAAAGGTCCCCGGATTCAGCTCAGAAAAATCCCCGAATTCAAGCTACGCAAAAAAAAAATTTGGGAAAATTTTTGCGCTAGGAAAATTGGAAAATTTTTAAATTGCAATAACTTGCGATAAAGCTATTAAATCATTATGAAACTTTCAGAACATATTAGTATCATTTAGTTGTAAATTTGTGTAGCTTTTGATGAGCATGTATGCAACCCTGTAGCTAGGGCAGGCGCTAAAAGTCAAAACTTTCAAATCATTGATTCTCCTGAAAACATGTTGCTTTTTGAAAAAAAGCCATTCATATATAAATTGTATGCTTTATCTCCATAGCCAAAGTAATAAATTTGAAATTTTACAACGGGCACGACTGGTAACCCTTTCCCAATTTACCTATATTTTTAGCATCAAAAACTTATTTTGACGGAAATTCAATCAGAATTAGTTGAAATTTGCAGAATGTATTGGTCTCAAATAGGACCAAGTCTGATAGAAGTGATTTTGAAAGGTGGGCAATTTTGTGCCAGTGGTGCCATTTTGAAAAATCACTAAGCAAAATAACTGCTTTTGGCCCTATAAATTATGATTCAGTCATTTGATTTTGACGAAATTCACTGAATCTTACTTTAAACCACATTTGGTAGAAATTCGGTTGAAAAACTCGGTTGGAGCTGCCAGCTCTGGTAATTTTGGTGTCTTGAATTTTGAAAATTCCTGAGTAATATAAAGCTCTTTGCCCTATAGCTTCCAGTACAGTCATTGAATCATAACGAAATTCAAATAGCAAACTAAACTTACTGTAGGCAATATTCAGTAGAAATTTAATTTCAAAACAATGATAGGGTTGCCAGCTATGGTTGTTTTTGTATTTATTTGGCGGACCTTTAGTAAGCGATTTTAGCACAGAATTTTCAAATTGTAGTGATCTTGTTAGTGAAAATAAACACCAAATATTAAAATCTAGAAAATTTGAAAACTTTTGCGAATGGTAACCCTGAATTTCTTTTCATCCCTATAACTTCCAATCCAATCATCGGATCAATACGAAATTCGCAGAGCAGGTTGACTTCAACGTAAGGCAGATGCGACATATTTTTTGCTTCGGTGCTAGCAAAGGGCTGCCAGGACTAGGCCTTTTTGATATTTTCGTTCCATATATTTTCGCTGAGCGAAGGAAAAATCAGCTTCAGTATATTCAAACTGAAATCTAAAAAAAAAAACACTAAAATGAGCAGTGTTTAAAAATGAAATGGAAAAATCAGTTCTTTTCGTTCTTAAAAATTCTTCATCGTTTCCTTATTCGTAACTCGAATGACTTTAAACCTTGATTTAAGGATCCAATGAATTAATTTATTTGCGAAATATTACAAATTTCTTTTCAAAAACCTTAACTTACCTAAGTCTTCCTGTATCCCTTCAAAGCGAACCAAATACTCCTGTAAATATATTCTCCTATTCCATTATTTCAAACACATTATAATTCTTTTCGCAATCCTAACCGGATTTTTTAACTTTTAAAAAATACGCCTAAATCATTCAACATGTCTTAGAACCTAGTCCCAGATATAAACTTTGCCAGTCATTTAGGCAAAATAAAAAGCCTCTTAAGCCGAGAGCTTGAGTTTCAGTGTGAAAAAGGTTGAGTTCGAAATCAGTTAGTCCATAGGCTAATGCTCGCATCTACAGCGTGTATGTAAAACACTTTACCCAAATAATGTTTTTTTTTTCTACGGTGCTGACGGTGGAAATAGAAGCGAGTCCTTGCATACTTTTCTAAAAAACACAGCATCCACTAGCAAGCGCTTGCTCTCTTGACTTGCAAAGACAAAGTGATCTGCTGTAAGTGAGCCATAAATCCCGGAACGGAGGTTTATCCTGCTCACCTGACCTTTTCGGACCGACACCACAGTTTCTGGATTGCCTGGCTTCCACATACAAACAGCTCGCTTCCATCCTAAATACAAATTCACAGATGTGGTACTGGAGCAGACTGGATTTCGGTGCTCACGCGAGCGATACGCATCTTAGCGTGTTTTACAAAACCTACCTTCCCTAATCGAACAGGCAAACAACTCTTTCTCATAAAATAACTGAAATCCCGAAAAATAAATGGATATAAATCAGCTTGAAAATTTATATGCTCCCTTCGGATCAGGATACCTATCCAGTCGAGCTTTCGTTCGCTATGTATCCAGTCCGACAGTGGAAATGAAAACAGGGCACCAGATATTGGGTGGAGTACATTTACATACGTTGTTGTGGTGGTACATTGTGTTCATACCTAGAACGAATACAATGTGTTCGAAGAAATTGTTGAGTTTTATCTTATAAAAAGCTTTGATAATCAAAGTCGTTACATTTAGCACAAAGCACTCACAAATTGTGATTAAATATTTGTAGCATTAATATTTCATACAAACGAAGTGCTTGGCTCATGACACTTGGTATTCTCGAAGTAACACTGTAGCAAGAACTTCACCAAAACAATAAAGTTCTTCTACTTAAGCCTTGCATGTCTTCTCGTCTTTCTTTCAACACACAGTCCATTTAACTTCCAAAATAAATCCATACCAATATCTACAACAATGTGTCAAATCGGGCCAGGTTGAACGGGTTGAGCAGCGATGGCTCCCAATCTCATTCTTTTTGCTCCAAGGATTTTCCTGCCTCGAATCCGAGATCAGATCGGACTTAAATGTATGCAAAAGCCAATCCTTGGGCCTGGATGAGGATATGATAAGACGATATCAAAATAACAACTTCATCATGTTTGAACCTATAAAAATCTCATCGAAAGTCTGCTTCGACTCCGCTGGGACGAGTTCTGTGAGTATTGGATCAAGCGAAAAATATAGTATACTACATATATCGTATCGAGCGTTTGTTGAAATTCGAAGCGTAGGAGTAGTCATTTCTTGGATGGTTTGGGGTTTTTTTTCAAGTAGCAGTTCCTGTGCTGTCGCGATATGTTTTTGTTGATAACGGATTTTATGCGTAAGCCTTTTTAGTTAGCAAACAAAGTTTCACCAAGTGAACGTAACAGATTTTACCTGGCAGCCTGGCAACATAACGGATGAGAGATTAAAGATATATTTATTTACATCGTTCAATTTTATGAGGATATTTGCCTAGGAGATGGTGTATAAGGAAAGCAAGGATTTGCATTAAATTTGATAGAGTGTCATAAAAACTTCAATTCTTCAGACCCATCGCTTTTTCGATGCCTCATAAGATTGCCTGAAGCAAATATGTTTAAAATAAGCTGACGACATTTATTTTAAATATACTAATGTTATTATTGTTTCGACCTGGCAAAGTGACTATCAGCCCTATTCTGAACTGGTGACAAGCAGGTTATAACTGACCTCGATGACAATAACAAACTTTTGGTATTCGTTGTCACCGAAAATGATTACCTGCTCTTGAGGAGGTAATAAGCATTGAAACAAAATCAGATTTTCTGAAAAAAACCTAAAATTTTAAAGAAATCAGTTTGTTTTTGCACACGTGTTTCTTGTTTGGACAGAAAGTCTTTGAATAGAGTGTAAAGAAGTGCTGAATAAAAAAATGGAAAAGGAATTTTTTACAGCAACATTCCTGGAGGTGGAAAAATACGCGAAAAGACGTACTCTGTTAAAAAAATTGCGAGAAAAGGATGACCCGTTTAGCATGGAGGATAACCTTTTTGTCAAAAACTTCTGTCTGTCGTAGTTAATTTGCATAAATTTAATCGCTGAACTAGAACCGCACGACATGCAACAATTGAACGTCCCGTTTGCTATTCATTTTCTTGCTTGTCTTTATTTTTATGCGCATGGCTCTTACCAGAAGTGTGTCGGAAATTTTGTACTTCATATCTTTGAGCCTACCATCAGTTTTTAGAGCTCTTGAAAGTATTTCAAAGCTCATATTTCGGGTAAAAGGCTCTTCAATCCATTTCCCACAAACCAGCATGGAGAAAACAAGATTAAAGGTTGGGTATATGTGCTTGCATAAAAATGAAAAGTATAACAAAAAACTTAATGTGAATAATTCTTTGTTTTAACAGATTTTAAAATGCTTTTAACATAGAGGGCACAATCGGTGCAGTTGATTGTACGCATGTTGATATAGTTGCATCAGCATCAAATGACCCACAAAACCCACTATTATTGTATATGAATAGAAAGGGTTATTAAAATATCAACGTAGAAGCCTTAAGTATGAATCAATATGACACTATTTAGCTGAAAACCTGTTTTCCATCTTCTTTAGATATGTGTGCAGTAAATGCAAAGTTTCCTGGGTCATGCCATGACTCAGGCATATGTACACCAACTTCTGCACGATTGCACTTAATTAGCCACTGTAATTCTGTGGAAGACACGTGGCTCTACCGTTTGGAACCATGGTTGCTCACTCCAATAGCACAGCCAATAACACGTCAAGAATTGAAGTACAATGCAATCAATGCCAAGGCTCGAAATTCCATCGAGAGAGCCTTTCGAGTACTGATGTCCCGTTTCCGGTGTCTGTCAAAGCAACGCATTTTACACTGCAGCCACAAAAAAGCATTCAATATTATCTATGCCTGTGCAATTTTACACAATACTCTTGTTGGAAAGGGATTAGACTTTGAAATCTATGATGGCGAACTTATAACTGTCGAGACTACATCTGTCTAACCAAATTCAACTCAGTACCACAGAGATAGTGAACGCATTCGAATTCGTTATGTGCATAGTTTGTGAATTCTTTTTGAAGTCTTCTAAAAAAATCATAAAGGAACACTTTTTGGAATTTTAATATCTCTTTATTTGGAGTTCAAAATTAAAATTAACATAAAAATTCAACTGCACCTGTGAAGCACGCTTCCTGGAAGTTGTTTTAAATCAAAAAATGTTTCATTTTTATACATAATACATAAATGCTATAGTACTTACGGTTTTGATTCTCTCTTTTCTATTTCTTGCTTGCTTTGCTTTTCATATCTTGAAAAGTAGCCAGCAGTTTGCCAAATGGTGAGTAAAAAATTCATATACTTGTCACTAGTGGCTGAGAATCCCAGTAAAAAGTAAGGGTGACAAAATATCGTTGTATTGACGAACCGGTTTGCTAATGTCACCTTGTTCGAAAATAGGGCTGCATACATATTTAATTCATTGTCACGAATCATTTTAATTATTTTATTTCAATTACTTTTAAAGAAATTTATTACTTTATTGTCGTCTTTTGAACAGTGGAGCGCGTTCAAGAACATTGATATTAATTTTTTGTCTTCTTTGACATCGTTTGTCTGACAACGAAGTCTTACAGAAGGCAATCTGGAAAATGAAAATTTGCCATTGAATTTTATATTGTAGAGAGGGTGTGATCATTAATAAATTCAATGATGTAGATCTCTTACTTGGGGTTAAGAGGTCACTCAATAGAACAATCTGAACTGGCTTTCAGTCTTCGTCTCGCGTTGAATATATTGTCACTAGAAAATCTTTAATTCTTTTAACTCACCTCTTGATTGTTTTTCTCTGAATTTTCCAGATATCTAAGCAGCATTTTTCCAATCGCTCCACTCTTTGTACTTGGAGATATCAATATACTAGATCTTCAATAGAACTCAACATTACGTCAAATGTACAAAAAAAACAATATATTTTTATCTATATTGTCCTTGTTTTCACTATGCTCCTTTTTCTAATAGTGTGGTGCGTTCGTTCGCCAATAGATCAATTGGGATTACTCCCGCCATCAAAAACACGGCGTTTTTTGAAACTGCTCTGTAGCTGCTTGCAATTCGCAGCGCTCCCCTACGGTGAATGCTCACCATCCAAGCTCGATACTTTTCAATTCTTAACGCGCCATACAGCAGCATTGAATAAGCCAACTTCATAAGGAGCTTACGTTTACTCGGACTAGGACCGGGAACGTTTGCCATGAGTTTCCCAAGCAAGATAACAGCCAGTGGCCTCCTATCGCATACTTTTTGGATGTGCTCTCCATAAGCCAGCTTCAAGTCTAACATCACTCCAAGATACTTAGCCGATTTTCTGGTCTCAAGTACTTGAGAGGCAACCGTCATGGGTATAATGCTTAGTATCCTCCTCTTGGTCAGCATGACAATCTCAGTTTTTGCAATCGTCAGCTGGAGACCATGGCTTTCTATGTAGCTTTAACCCTTCTTATTACTTGATTGAGTTTGAGTTGGGCGAGTTGAGGACTCTACACGTAATAACAGCGGCTATATCATCAGCATAGCCCACCAAGAGCTCTTCTTCTGGCATTTTGAGGCATAAAAGACCATCATACGCAATATTCCATAGGTCTGGCCCAAGAATAGACCCTTGTGCTGCTCCAGCTGTAATGGTTTTGCGTACAGTACCCTGATTTGTTTCATAAATGAAATGGCGATCTTTTAAGTAGTCTCGTACCATTGTCAGCAAGTATTCCTCTATTTGAAAATGTCGCTGAAGAGAATCCAATAAGTCTGTCCATCTTGCCGAGTTAAAAGCGTTACAGACGTCCAGCGTTACCAAAAACACTATGGGTCTAGCCTCTGCGCGATCTTACTTCGCAGATGGCACTTATTTTTGAGTGGTCACTGCGAAATCCATGTTGGTTTTTTGAGAGGTCTCCAGATCTTCGTATAGGTGCCCTTAGTCGAGGTTTCAGCAATCCTTCCAGAAGTTCCCCCGCAGTATCAAGAATGCAAAGAGGTCTATACGCTGATGGTGTGTTAGGATCTCCCTTTCCCTTTGCAATTAGGGCAAGTCGCGCCACTTTCCAGGGTAAAGTAATGCCAAAGCGATTCCTGGTCGAATTACCGAGGTAGTCGTGCAATGTACTTTAGTGAGAAGGTCACATAATCCTGTATCTTTCGTAGGAAACCTTTTGAAGGTTTTTCGACACTCATTTAAAATATGTTTGTGTTCATGTATATATGTATATTGAATTGCTTTAATATTTGGTCATCACTCCTTCTGTAAGTTTAAATATAAACTTAGGATCAAAAAAAAATTGCAACGATTTGCATGTAGCAAATCATGGCTAAAATTATGTTTAATAAGCAACATTCCAATTTATCTTAATGTTGCTAATAAATTCGAACAGCAAATAAAAACTGCATTCCCATTATGGACAGAAAAATAAAGCACTTAAGAGGGACATGCACTTTTTTGAACAAGCTTAAATTTATTCAAGATATAATAGTAGTTAGTTGATTTTGGCACCCAAACTTTCATACATCAAATTTTGACAGGATGCAGTCATCTGAATAGCAGTTGAAAGTTGACTTGAAATTCAAAATCATTTGCCGTTTTATTGCCTCTGCGTTCATTCCGTGCACGATCAAGCAGTCCAAAATCGTCCAATCCATCATAAGCTTAAATCCAAGAACATTTACCAATGCACTGTCACTACTGTCACTATGTCAAGGGAACATCGCCAACGCGCAACATTGTGTCTCTGCGGACTCGACAATGAACTGATGTCCGAATGCTGTGACATTGAGTAAATCTTGCACATGTTCGTCTTTAATTGTTCGTTTTCCCATTAGTCATTTCGAACGCGAGTTTATCATTTGTTGGATAAGTTTTGAAAATTTTCAGGAGTGCATGAAGTAATTTGATGTATCGAATTCAGTATTTGAAATAAAAGCTAAATTTTACTCCTTACCCAGTCAGTAATCAGTTTCACAAAAAAATATTTTGAAATTTAGCGTTTTCTTAATTTCGCTTCTTTTTGTAGACATTACATGCGGCATTGCATTACATACATCAACTTTTCATATAGATTACAGCTAGTAAATATCGATCAACATGAAGTGGAAATTTATACCTCAAAACAATTTTAGAAAAACGGATGCTGGTCACCTTTCAGTCGAAAACTACGCGAACAGTTCAATATTTTCTATAGGTGCAGTCGTCTGAGCTTAATTTTCGATAGCAATCTCAGACCTGCATTAGCAGCTCGCATTCAACTCCTCTCCAAAACTCTCAGCCCTGCTCCTTTTATCATTTTAACGGTCGACTGATCTCAACCAGTGGCGTACTCTGCACTCATTCATCCCTCGTGCTATGCAAATTTTACATAGCTCTCATCAATTAATAGACGGTCCTGAAAATAAGGATAGCGGCAGAGTGCGCTACGCGCTAGTTTAGACGAGTGTACAGGCAGTAGCAACAATCCGACTCTTAAACTGACAGTTGTGTTGGCTGTTCGTCATTTTCAGGAATGGTGTAAAACATGAAAGCATCCATGTTCGAGGCCCGGATAAAAGTCAGAACGATGGGCGACGTGCGATAAAGTGAACCCGAAATTCGGGTTGGATCCCGCATCTCTTCAGCTCGTCAGACCAGCGAATTGCACCAGATTTCCGAGATTTCGTGCTCGCATAATAATGTGACTAGTGCCCTTCATATGTTTGCTGAGTATGTGAAGCGGTAGCATTGTCATTCCGATATCAACATTGCGGACGGACAGGATTGGAAAAGGGTTCCCAAGTGCTCTTACTCATGAGTGTTTTGCTTCTGATGTTCTGAGTAATGTGAATGGGTTTTGACAGCAAAAAAGTCTCGAAGGAAATTGAAAACAATTTCCGTCACATATTACAAGGATTAAGTAGTAAAATGTGGATCCTTATGATGACTCATTACAGCCTTTAATCAAACATTTGAAAAAATTATGCTTTCATCTGATTACCTTAATCTGATAACAGCAACCTGGGGAAAAAAGAAGTAATATTTACAGTCGAGGATGCTCTCTAGTGCAATGTAATTTGCGCTCGTTTAGCGAATCACAGCTCGGAATCAACAACACCGCCAAACCAAAGCGCTGTCTTACATGAAGCCAAGATGTACTCGTTCAGCGAAACAACTACGATAAACCGTTATGGAACTATGCACCAGTCTGACATGGTGACGTAATGT
This sequence comes from Nemotelus nigrinus, assembly GCA_947369275.1. Lineage (NCBI taxonomy): Eukaryota > Metazoa > Arthropoda > Insecta > Diptera > Stratiomyidae > Nemotelus > Nemotelus nigrinus. Next base: position 22,104,260 of record OX376372.1, on the reverse strand, counting down.
TAGTGGTACCGAGCCAGTCATCTAGCCAGCCAGCCCCTTGAATGTCTTTCGTGTAAGAGGAGACATCGGAAAAGTAAAAGGATGTCGGAGCATATGTACGATGAATAACTCTTCCTTGGAGATAATGTCGTGTCAGGCTGTCCGAGCAACGAACAACGTCTATTTTTTACTCGGTCGTGTTCTACTACTTATTGCTGTGCTGCATTCGGGGTAGTTCCGTCCTTCGTATCCAGTTCTGCCTTGGACCATTTTTCCGCTGCCACCACTTCGCCCCTTTGAACTTTACATTTTAGATATTTCCATGGAAAACTACCCGCAAGAATTCAACACTTGAAATATTTGTTTTAGGTCTGATTTATTGCATGATTCTGTTGGATGTGGATATTATTCTACTTACAGACTACTACGAGAAATCTACAATGTGGAAGAAAAAGGAAAAACATAAGTCGTTTTGGACGGGGTCTATTATTTGTTCTACAGAAATTTCAATTTTGAGTTGATTTCAAGCTTCAACTGTGAGTAGATAGACGTGATGAACGTGATGAAGACAAAAGTTTCTTATTTAATTTGGTAATGGATTAACAGGGAAAAATGATACACTTTTATTCGAGTTGAACAATGAGCTTAAGCTTGAGCAATGTAGTTTAAGTGTTAATCTGAGATATTCGATGATCCGAGATTCTTATTAAAATAAGACTTAAGTTCTAGCAAGCACATCATTTATATACACTTTACTATTTTAGCATAATTTTGATTTTAGTTGATTTGCATTTTTTTACATTTTTGCAATATCTTCTAGTTTGTATACAAATTAGCTAATGAAGCTTTTGCGCTCCTGGCCGAATAATTTTCATGACTGTAAGAAAGCGACAAAAACGAAATCATTTTTTATTTGTTTAGTAATGAACTACCCCAGGTATATTATAAAAAATAATAGAAGAAGTTAATTACACAATAACATACAATTTCAAGAAAATTTAAAAATGAAGAATTGCGAGAAAATTACTGTTTTTTTTTAAATTTTTGAATTTGCACATTGACTGGGGACAGGACTAACATTAAGATTATTATGATTTCTGAATATTCGCAATAAAAACGAGCAGAGAAATAGCAAGCAGATTACAAATAGTACTTATCGATGACACAGTTTCGAAATGAGGTGTTTATCAAGGAAAAGTATAGATGATTTATAAGAAGGACCAGAAAAAAATATTAGGCGTTCAGCGTACGCAACATAAAATTATTGAAGCTATAGAATAAACAACGCGCTGACATGCGTCCAAAGACTTTCAAGGCTTCTAGAAGATACTTAAAATGAGATAACCAGACTTAACAACAGTAATCAAGGACATCACAGGCTGCCTCCACTTGCCATTTCTGATGTCATGCCATTCGACTTGCCATCGAAATGGCTAGAGGAGGCCACCTATGGCATGCCATATGGTATATCATTTGCTTGGCTATCAACCTGGCCACATTGTGACAGTTCTTGATATTCAAAATGGCGTTGAATCGTGGTCATGCTCCGTTTCTTATAAGAAAATGTAGGCATTGATTATATTTTTATTCTTATAAGAAAATGTAGGAATGAAAGATCTCGTTAAGCAATCAAAATAGATTACAGAATACGGAACGGTGAGAAATTGCGAAAAAGTCGAATGATAATGGGGAAATTTTGAGCAATAAAACTAAATACTTGCTATTTTTGATAGAGATATTTTTCAATTTTTAAGGATGAGTAAATAAATGTAACTGCCTATTGATGATCGCCTGATTTTTTTAATAACTTCTACCCCATCGCCCTTCGTACCCCAGCAAATCATCTAATAGTTTCACGTTCATCTGAATTTTCACCCGCTTATCAAAAAAAGGATTTATCCTACACGAGGTGTTTTCATCCACAGCAGAATTATTTCGCTCTCCACTTCAACTATTTATTTATTTATTTATTTACCAAACAAGGTATAATAATAAATAAATATAAAACATAAAAAAAACTAAGCAAATTTAAAAATCGATTCAAATAAGGTATAAAATACAAACAAATACAATATAAATAAATAAACACTCGATAAATAAATACATAAAGCTAAATTACAAGTAGGTATTAAACACGCAAAACGCAAAACGAAATTAAATAATTAATTAATCAATTATAAAAATAGTCCTAGGTCATACGAGGATACTACGCCGGTAGACTAGGAAGGGTAGGATAAGAGAGCCTTAGTAACTTTCCTTTTACAGGACACTTTGGATATCGTGGGGGAAAGGTGTTGGCACATACTGTTGAATATTTTGCAGCATCTGTAAATTGACTCATTATCGGCATATGCGATGTTATGCTTATATTCAACTAGCATTCGTCGGGATCTAGTGACTCTCACGGACTGATTAAGCACAAATCTTTCCTGTATATAGTCGACATTAACAACGCCTCTAATGAACTGAACATTAATCTTCTGGATGCATGAGGTGATCAGTTTAGAAGTCTAAGGTGAAATTCATATGACGGTAAATTGCTAAAATCACTAGGATAGTAAAGACCTCTAAGAACGAATGGCAAGAATTGCTTCTGAATAATTTCAAATCTCTGGCTATGAATTTCGAAAACTGAGTTCCAGATAATGCAAGCATACTCAAGAAAAGGGCGAACGAGCGCGGTGTATAGTAATTTTGTAACCCAAAGGTTCTGAAACTCCCTGGCGCATCGTTTAATGAAGCCAAGTCGTTTACTTGCTTGAGAAATAATTTTGTCGTAATGAAAATTAAAGCGCAGCTTTTCATCCAGCACTACAATGAGGTCTAAAATATTGCATATGACACCATCTAGTCGCTCCTGTCGATGCCAGTTTTTCCAATATTGTACGCCATTTTCGCCAAAGGTTTTATTATTGGAGGACGACCTTCGGAACTAAGCAATGTATCATTTATAATGGGTCGAAAGCTCTGCAAACGTAGATAGTTCACAACGCATGGAACTACTCGAGTTGCATTGTTGGTATTTCCACTTACCTCTCCGTTTCCGTTCTGGTGCGCTGACAGTAAAATTTTGGCCCGCGAGAAACTCAACCGAATCACGCTTGGCCCCGAACGTGTTAAAAGGTACGTATATTGTACGAGAAAAGCTTATCACATGACATTTCGCGATGTTGAGAGGTAGGTTGTTCATGCTGCACCAATGTTCGAGCGAATTTAAAAAAATAGCAACAGCAATGGAGGTTGAAAAATAGATACATGCAAAACTATACATATCAAGAAAGAAGCGAGCAGCAAAATATTTTTAACCCTTTGGCGGCAGCAGGAATTATAGTTAATTTAAAGATACCCTACATTTTAGTTGGAACAAAATATTTGAAAAAAAGTATGGCAAATTACAATTTTTTATGTTTTATATTCCATTAGCATGACTAAAACCGCGGTCCGGTACAGGCCTTTTAGAAGAATTTTTCAACCGGTCCAATTCGCGTGCCGATGCCATCCAATTAGGAATCCGTAACCTCCTTGGCCAACACCATTTCTCTAGCACAAACAATGCACATGAAATTTGCCACTAAGTGCTACATGCCCTACTCACCAGAGTCTACGGAACTTCACCTTTATATACATTTCATACTTGTAAAAGTAAACTTTAAAAAACACACACAATATTTGGAAAGTTATGTAATTTTTATTTAATTGTAAAGATTGTTCCTTGCCATTATATGTGAAATACAACATTGTTCAAATGTTTTCCACGGGATTTCCTACAGAACTCAATCCTTTTGAAATATTTTTTAATGACTTTCCGGCGCATTTCCGGAAATATCTCGGTAATGACTTGACGACTATTGGGTTTCAGTTCGTCCAGAGTTTGGGAGTTGTTTGCATAAACACAATCTTTTGCGTACCTTGCACGAAAAGGATCTTGGAGGCCAATTCACATCAGCCAAACGCGAAATTCCAAGTACTGGAAATTTCTCTTGCAAAAGAGCTCGATTTGCTTGTGCTACGTGACTTGTTGCCCCATTCTGCTGAAACCACATATCATCAAGATTATAATCTTCGATTTTTGTCCAAAAATAATCGTTTAATATGCGGAACGAGCGCTCAAAATTGACGGTGATGGCTCGTCCTTGATCGTTCTCAAAAATACGGCCCATTCACGTCCATAATGCGCACCACACAGTAACTTTTTCCGGATGTAAAAGCTTCTTTATAATTTACAGTTATGCTTATTAACGTATCCACAAACCGAGAAATCGGCCTCATCACTGAAGAAGTTTTTTATTCGAAAAATCAGCTCAGTTCCCAACTGTTAAACGATACATATTCTAAAATGGCAAACTTTCAACTAAATAAACGACAGCGTGGTTGTCGTGTATCTTTGACAAATGTCGGTTATGCAAGGTTTTACTTTTACATTCTATTTCTTGTCCGTTTACTATGAGTTTCTGTGTAGTTTATTTGCTTTGCGTCTGATAAAAATCGCTTGGTTTTTGTCTGGGTTTATTCTTATCTTCCATTTTTGGAAGTAATCCAGAAGCGTGTTAATGGAGGATTGAAGAGCCGACGTGATGGTGTCCGCTATTTGGTATGTGTGGAAGATGAAACTATCGCCTACAAACAGGTATATTTTTGTGGTGGGCGATTTAAGGATATCTCTAGTGCATAAATTATGCAAGAGTAATGGTAAGGGTGAACCTTGCGGGACTCCAGCTTCTATTCTAACCCGAAAAGTGCTGTCCTTTAAGAATGATTCTACAAGTATGATTAATAAGTCTAATTTAATTGCATGCATTTTGAATATCAGTCGTGTGTGGCAGCCTTTGTTGAACGTTTTGGCTACATCAAACAAAATCAAGCCGGTCAACTTTTGTAGTTAAGCGCTGTGCGAATTTGTTGGGCTACCCTTGCTGGCTGGAGCTCCATGGAGAGAAGTGGCCTCCATCCAGAAAGATGTTATTCTCGAACACAATTTCGTGTAACCGAGATAAAAAAAAAATGCAATGCACTACCTTGGCGATTAAAGAGAGTAGGCTAATCAGCCTTCAGTTTGAAGAAAAGTGAAATGTTTGCCATGTTTACACAGCAATATGATGGCAGCTCGTCTCCATGCTTCTGGATATGTCTTTAGTCAAAAGGACGCATTGATGATGTCTGTCAAAGTTTGTAGTATGTTGTTTGGTGCGTGAATTACTCAAAGGTGGCTGGTTTGGTCAGCTCCAGGGGATTTACTTCGGCTTAGGCTAACAACCACGCTCTTGACTTCATCCAGGTTGTTTGATATATTGCCTTCCAGAACTAAGAGTTCAAGATCAGATCAGACCAATACTTTGTATCAGGTTTTCTCACTGTTTATTCTGGAAATCGCTTATTTGACTGCTGATAGTAGCAGGTTCACTTTCCGTTTTAGTCTAGGGTACCCTGTGCCTCTAGCTCTTCTCATGATTTAATTCCTTTTCTATATAAGCATCTTGATTGACTTAAGGAGTTCATAAGGATTTTGTTCGTCCTTCACCGGAGTATTGATCATGTTGTTTTCTTTTACCTGTATTATAGCGTCTGATAAGAGTTCTACGAGCTCTTCTAAGTCGCTGGCTGTTTCAGGTGTTTCAATGACATTTGCTTCTGGCAGTACGACTTAGAAAACTTGGTGATGATCTTTTGCTTTACCGGCTTATGTAACGCTGGCAGTTCGTCGAGGACATTTATGTGCACGTTTTGATTAATTCTGTGTGAAAGCCATATGTCAAGGATATTGCTGCTCCTGGGACCAAAATGTGTTGGCTCATTGGGAATATGCGGGCATGTTATTCATACTGTGATGAACTTTTCCAACTTGGTTCCACCTCGGTACTTCTTACAGTTCCCCAATGTGCGTTTGTAGGTAATGGAATCTCCTGCGAGGAAAATTGGGCCCTCGTGATCGAAGAGTGCACGAAGGTTTTGAGTGAAGCCCTATTGTTTGAAGGCCTATATACCGATTTCACGATAAACTCGAGAAAGTCTGTTGGCACCTTTATGAGTGAGGCTTGAGGATGGCGGCTGCGATGGAATGATGCGTGATGTTCTTTTTAACAAGAATTGCGATACCTTTCCCTGTACCAGGTATCCTATCGTTCATATATAGGATTTTGTTGAGCATCAGAATAGATAATTTACTTAATGGATTCATGCTTACAATTTTCTTGTATTAAAATATGTACTTAGAGTAACTTCATTTTTCCATACATATTATTTCAATAAAATAAGTGTTATAGTATAATTTTAGCATAGGATCTGTTGTATTTTGTCCACCTTGCATCGAAATACCATCATTTTCTTACGGAATAATTCGACGTCCAAATTAGTGGAAATTCGAGATATTACTAATAACTAATATTTTTGATATTAGCAATATCTTTTCAAATATGAATATATTAGTCTCACTTCTATTTTTTGGAAAGTATTCATTGATTATGTTGCTCAAAAAAGAATGTGCCTCAAACTGTTGCTGGTTTATAGATTCAAATGTTGAAGCTCAACTGACGCTATAAACCAGTTTTATTTCAGATGTATTTCAACTTCAATTACATTTATTTTAAAGCTGTACCTCTTTCGATGCCAGGTTGCAATATTAAAACGGTGGATCAATATTCAAAGCTCTCCTACTTCAAACACCCAAATACTACATATCTCCTTCCAGACTCTTATCGAAAAACTTTCACGCACATACTTATGCACAACTGGAAATAAATATCCAAAATATTAGAAACTATTTACATACACCAAATATCCTGGCATCAACCTTCTACAACAACTTGAAAATTGCGAAAATTAAAAACAAAATATCCTCACCCTTTGTACTATCACCACATACTACAAGATAACTTCAACTTTGTTTCGCGCATTACACATTACGAGTAGGTACATTCTACAACAGCATGCTTGAGGATGTTGAGCAGGTATGTATGTAGAGTAGTAGGCAAGAGAAACTATTGAAGCCAACGCTGCTAGGCTGCGGAATAATTAAGAAGTTTGCACATTATATAATGAAAGTTTTCACGGTAGTTCAGTTATTTAACACTAGCATTAATGGGCCGGGAGCATATATTTTATGATTGCCAGACGTTCGAATGTTAAATGCTAGAGCGAGGGTACAAGTCTGAGTGGAAGGTGGTTGGTTGGTTGGGTCGCGTGACAGAACGCTACGACTTTCACCAGTAGAGAAGACGCTCGCCATGATATATCGTGGTGACCGAGTATATTTATGTGTATTGTTGTGGTTTTGGTGGTTTTTCTGGTAGCAGGGTGGTCGATTTTCCGTGTAATTACACTCATATTTTACAAGGTGGAATTTTCGGCGGTAAGTGAAAAGTAATTGAGTACGGTAAGTTTCGTGTACAGTTGCTTTAGAAGCATTAATTTTTGCATTTTTTCAAGCACAAGAGAACTGTATATCATCTCTCTCTCGGATGGCACGTTTTTAGTGAAGCAAAGTAAAAAGGGATCAAAGGTTTGGTCATCATATTCTTTCATAATTGATTTGTCAATTCGTCCAATCCCACTTAACTTTGGATTGAATATTCATTGCATCTTACCAATATGATATTACTATATGTTGCAACGATTAACAAATCGAGTCAAAACACAATTGATGATAAGCCAAAATTGGAACGGATCACATCGGATCAAAATTGAAACATTAGTTTAATAAATTAAATTAAATTTTAAGTATAAAATAATTATTATTATTATTACGAAAAGGGTTAGAATGATCAGAAAACAGATCAGATCGGAAAATCTATAAAGTAGAAGAGTGATGCCGGCTTGTTTGCAAGCCCAATTCAATGATTTTCATTAGATTCACACCCAAGACCGCTGAAAAACCACATGCGGGTAAGACTACTTAAGAGTTCTCCGGAACGCAAGCTTCCACCACAAGAGACCATTCGGAAACGAACGAGTTAACTAATGTTAAATAGATTCCAGATCATAGTTGAGCGACCTTTCGGAGCAATGCTCAACAATACTACAAACCAGCGAAAGAAAAGGTGGATAGCAAATGTCAAGCAGGAATAGCGCAGGATGATGCCAGCTAACTTCCAATACTTTGGATTGGAAGTTCTTCCAATACTTTGGATTAATAAGGACTCCAAGGTTTCAATTTTCAACTAGGCAGCCGGACAAAAAGTAACCATAGGTAATCGGATTAGGCTTGTTGGAAAAAACATCACAAAGCGTTTGGAAACATTTAAAGCAAGGGCGCTCATAGGACATTTCTCATTTAAAGGAAAAAGATTCGATTGTAAATGAAAACAATCATTGTGTAAAGCAACAGTGTGAAAAATCTTAAGATCAAAATAGAGTAGAAAATGAAAGAAAAACAGCTATTAAACACAACACGACAGCTGAAATTTAAGATTTAGAAAGACCAAAATTATGGACTTGTTCTAGTATTTCTAAATGATCTACTCTCTAAAATGCTTTCTGTGTTTGGTCCCCATAATTGTCGCAGAACGACCCATATTGATCACATGGCCTTAGAAAACAAGTACTATGTACAAGTACTAAAACTTCAAGTACTATGAATTCAATCATATAAAAGTACGCTTAACCAATTTATAAAATTGGTGTGGTGGTAATATTACCAATTTCTCTCAACTTTGAAATTGCCAAAAGCATTAGCAATTTTGCGGCTAGCAGAAAAATCATCCGAAAAAACATCAAAAAGCATTAAAGTTATCGAAATTAAGTAACGCTCAGAAAATAAGTATGCTATAAAAAAAAAATTACTGTACACTTTTCTAATCTTTGATCTTCTCAATAAAATTCAACAAGGTCGAAACATATCCACACCACTAAACCCCTGAGTTTGGTCCCCATACCTCAAATAAGGGTAGTTATATCCAATCGAAACGCCATACGCCAGCAGTGCCAACTAACTTGAGACTATTTGAGTGAATTAAATAATTCGGCAACCATGTAGCGTTGACAAATTCAAAAAACCATCGTTACGACAGCATAGTGGACTCGCAAGAGAAAGGCTTCAAAAAGGTAACAGCGCAAAGCCCTCAAGTTCAAATCACGCCACCATCTTCTTCTCCATCCTGGAAAGCGCTCGTTGGTATTTTTGGAGAGCTTTCCACAAAGCTAATTTCATCACTATGGACTTAGGTAGCACTGAAGTAGACCCCATTTTTAGAAGTTCTGCCAATATGTGATTTCTACACCCCCGCTCAAGTTTTGAAGCCGCACAGGATTCTGAAGCCTAAGTAATCCTCTACGAAGACAAATTGCCCATTATACTGTTGAAGAACCCTCATCGATGGGAAATCAAATCACTATGTTTCATTTACAATGAATGCCTAAAAGCCCGCATCACAAACAGTCAAACGGCCTGAGCCCATTTGGCTTGAGTCCGTTTGGTTTGACTCCAATTTATCTTGCCACTCACGATAGAGCCTCGATCTAGTCAGTCCATTCCATTTTCTGCTATTAATTTAGAAAAAAAATTAAAAAACATCTTGATGAAAAAATTATTGTTTATCAATATATGTACGATTTGTTTCGAAATGCAACTTGCATTTACAGAAAGCAAGGAAAACTAAAAGGAAAGTGGAAAATAAGATAGCATGCTGAACGTAAATTTGACGAAAGAACTCACACTTGAGCCTTCTGATTGGCAAAATTATTTAAGGGGGTAGTTCCGGTTAGAATGCTAAAAAACAGCCTAATTTTCAATAATTTGTTTTTCGCCTCCTTTATTTTGTATAAATTTTAAATTTTGCATGGGTAAAATACACATTTTTAAGATTACAAAAATATATTTCTTTATTTTTCTACTTATTTATAGAGGGCGCCAAAGTTGACGTCTCGAAAAATGCCTCGTCATACTGCGGACAGATAATCTCAGAAATGAGGAATCTGAAACAAAAAAACACCAAACCGCATTTTAAAGTGGAATGTTTCTTACGTTTTAATCTACAACAATATTTAAAAAAAAAATGATCAAAAAAAATGCCGGTTATTTGAAAATATATTTCGAAAAATCTTATTTTTTTACAGTTTGTTTCGCTATCTTAAGCACTTTTAACTAGAAAAATGTATCAACTTTATTTTCTTGGCCTGCTGGCATTTATTGTTTTTGTTATTGTTCATTATTTATTGTTTTTGTTATTGCACAATTTTATTTTCTTACTCACTAATAGTCATACCCAGCCTCTACAGTGGCTAGAGACACCATGGCAATAACTACTTTAAACTACCCTACGCTACGAATTAGATCTAAATTATAACTTATTACTAATAAATTAGCCTAAGTAGACCTAAATCTTAGTCTAGGCCTTAAATCTAGCCCCTATTATCCGCTGGAACGCCTACATGTCTACCAAATATTGCGTTCCTGAAGACATGCCTCAGGGGTCACTATTAAGCACACACTTTTTTTGACTACCGATCTGCAACGTTGCACTAATTGTAAAATTGCTCTATATGTAAACAATGTCGTTCGTGTACCTGTTTTCCAGCTCAATTAAACCCCGACAAATTTATCAACATACTCCAGTAACAAACTAATCTTTTAAGCGAATAATCCAGCAAATGGAAAATAATGATAAATTCTGCCCAAAACGCAAGCCATATATTTCAATAAAAAGTAAACTTCGAAAAATCTTCCTAATCGCAATATGAATATTTAAAGAGCAAATGTGTCTTAGAGGCATGCTGTTAAATAGCTGTGCGTTCACTTCGACATGAAATTAACTTTTAAAGAACACACCAACTTACACTCAGAGAAAAATCGTTGTCTAAATTAAAAAAATAGATATGAATCAAATATTTTCAAATATGATTTGGCGTCATATACGTTTCTTTTTAATTCAAATAATATACTTTCATTTTAATAACGCTGTATCAATGATGAAAATTATATTTAAAATAATTTAAAAAATTTAAAATAACTTTTGTATAATAAATTGGAACCATTTTTATTGAGTGTGGGGGGTTATTTAATTCAAATAAGATACATTTTTTATTTAAAAATGTTTCAACTTTTGATTTAAATTTGATTCTATTAAATTTTAAGTGGTGACATTTTTCTGAGTGTAATAGTGACTAAAGTAACCAAGAGCATCCGAGCCAGTAACCCTCCCATTTGCCGAAATTCTAAACTTCCGGTTGAAAACAAAATTATGTTCTTCGGACCCATAATGCAAACAATTATTCTTTAGGCAGCCTCCGTCTTGAGTAGGTGTGTTTCATGCCATAAAATGAAACTGGAAATAGTTAAGAATAAATAAAATCATCCTTGACAAAATAAACTCTCTGAATCCAACATTTCTACCAACCAACTCATCGCATCTCGAAGCAAGGTTTAAGTTTAAATAGCCATAATAATCTTTTGAACGTATATAAACTAGACATAAGTTATTCTAAGCTGGTACGAAAGTTTTCAACTCAAGAAATAAGGTGTTGTTTATTTTTTTCCTTAATCCGCACAAAGATGCATTAACTATTCTATTTACATTACTTAGGCTTTCTCATTATTGTAGTAATATAGATGTAAGGACACGATGTTCATTATATTATTATTATTAGTAGGTTTTTCAAAAATTATCCTGCTTATTCCATGAAACTTGCAGATTCTTCACCGATACATGAACGATTTCCATATTAAAATTAAGACAGTTCAAATTCTTGCTTTCGAAAATGAAATGTTTTGTTTTGTTCTGACATAAAAAATCTGTTGAACCTTCATGGTTTCTTTTCTTTTCTTTTCAGCAAATCCATCAGCAACAAAACAGCACACACAATAGTGAATTAAAATCTTGTTTACAACTTTTCTTTTAAAAAAAATTGCACACAAATATAGATTTTAAGTAGAGCGAACAGGTTCATAATGCTTTCTTGTCTACGCCACAATTATTATCCCGTAACATACTACGTCTGCAAGGTTTCTTCAAAACTATCCACCCACTTTGTGCTTGATCTCCACTATACCACCTAAACCCAACCACAACAGCTTTACTCCCTCTGATAAAACTCAGATCGAAAGACTGTTCCGGTAATCTCACAGAATTGAAGAAAACCTACAAGTTTGTAAACTCTACGAAAACTTTATCTGAAAAGATTTTTCTTTTGTTCTTAATCTACTGCTAAAGTAGAAACTGAAATCTCCCAGATATGCATAATCAAGTTCTTTTTACATAATGTTCGCTTTTGTCGGACTAGACTGTAGATTGTAGTCAGTGTTGTAGATACGCGGCAAATCCTCAACTATGGAAATGAGTTCCACTTTGTCATTGCCGAGAAGGTGACAACGACGGACTGAGGTACGGTTCGTGGGAATCATGGCAAGTCATTCGGTGGTTAATGATAAAAAATGAATCTCAGTGGGGTATTCGTAGGATCCCTAGTGGTAAAATCATCGTGATAGCACCGAAATGCGTTCACATGCTTGCTCACATGTTGACATCCTACGGCGGCAAACTTGAGCTTCACGAAATTATCAAGCTAATTAAATTTCACGGAGTTGTTTTCGGTGAATTTGCGGTACTGAGTTCAGGGTGCTTGCATTTGTCGCTACCGTTGAAGTTGCTGTTCTTTTTCGCCGCTCATATCCCTGCTGCTACTACTGCTTTCAACCCTTAAACAAAAAGTTAATTTTCAATTAAAGTTTTGTAAGAAATTTTCAATTAGTTTCAACACAAAAAAAAAATTCGCAGTTCCGTTCTCGTTTCGTCTCGAGACCGGTCCTGTGATACTATTCTCTCTCTCTCTTCGACTATGTTTGCTTAAGTCATGCAATTCAGCGCGGTGTCAGGCAACGTAGAGAAAGGCAACAGCAACAACGGAAGCTAATACAAAACTTTCCCCATTCAAAGTTTATATTTTTCCCTGGGAAAATAATAGAATGAAAAAGGGCTTTTTATATGCTGCCTGTCGGATAACCCGAATCTAATTAAGGACCCTCACTCTGCACATAGATACTACGTAGATTAATTCAATTTTGTTGCGGTTTAATATCCTCTTTTTGCTTCATCGAGTGAGTATCGACTGTGAAGGTTTTTTATTTACTCTTCTTTTTTCGGTTGTCAAGAAGGAGACTTTAGTGAGAGATTTCGAGTGATGCTTTTTGTTGATGATTTCTACAGAAGTGAATAGTTTAATTGAAATTGATTGGTTTTTACAACTAACCCAAAAACAAATTTCACGGCACAATTTTTCTTTGAATTTGCGATTCTAAATCATTTTGAAAGCTTGTGATAAATTCTCAAAACTGCAGTCGGTTAAAGCTTAGTATGCAAATCGAGTAAAATGTCAATTTGCATATACATTTTACTAGCGATAAAGTAGAAAGCAAAAATTTAGCCAATGATTTCACCAAATTAATCCGGAGTTTCAAGCAAAAACTTAAAAGTAATAATAGATTATAGTAGACTGTGCTATGTAAAGATTTTTAAATGATCGATGCAATAAAATCGAAGTAAGTGTATGAAGTTTAGCTAGAGAGAAGTGGCCATCATCAATTTTGGTGTGAATTTCATGGTGTTAATCATTATATTTTCTTGTATGATGAAAATATTTTACATACATTTTACTTATATGAAAAACACATTTGACAAGGTATTTATTGACTGTCGTCACAATACTTACAGCACATAAATTTGCCGCTGTATCTCTTTGTCTTCGATTTTACTGCTGGAAGAGATCATGGGTTCGTTCGAGTGTTTAGAGGGTTCCAAGTTTAAAGTTGAATAAAACAAAAAGTATCAGTCGGATCTTATTAATTTTTCCATTGCCGAATTTGAGTCATTACATTTACTTCTTGAAGATGATTTTGTGCCAATAACCATCGCGATTACCTCTCAAGAAGCCAATTCTGGAGGTTCGATTTTCGAATACTTTTTGAAGCAACTGGGATCGTATATTGTCAATGACGCGAGCTATGTCAGCTTTTAGAGAACCAATAGTCACTGGTTTGCCAGCGTAGACCAACAATTTCTACATATTCTCACAATATGTAATCCAACGGCGTCAAATCACACGATTTCGGGGCTCAATTGACATGTCCATTTCTCGAGATGGTGCGATTTCCTGATTTCGTCTTCAATAATTCATTAGTATAGTTCGTTGTGTGACACGCAGTGCAGTGCCGTCTTGTTAAAACCGCATCTCTCAACCAAAACTGGTTTATCATCGCTCTGTACCGGCCACCACTGACAGTAACATGCTCGCCGTGTTCATCTTTGAAGAAGTATGGTCCTATGATGTCACCAGCATGCAGTGCGCACCGTATAGTGAATTTTTGTGAATGCAACGGTATTTATATGATTTGACGAGGATTTTCTTCACTCCAGATGCACCAATTTCACTTATTGACGAGGCCATCGAGCCAGAAATGAGCCTCGTCAGTGAGCAAAATTTTCCTGTAAACCAGAGGGTCAACTTCCATTTGATTTTTGGATCATTCTCCGAACTTACGATACATCCGATTGTCAAATGGTTTTCATTTTTGCACCAATTCGATCTTGTTAGCCTTAAGATCGAGATCCCTTGGACAAAATCAACGGACAAGTCCCAACTTTTTACGCACACCTGCGAATCGACAAATCTTGGCTGCCAGTCTGCGATATTCTCTTTTTTGCCGGCCTATGGTTCGGCAGCATGAAGTAGTTGCAAAAATTTGCAACCACATGGCGAATGGCAAGTGCTGATGGACTTTTATGCAGTCCATAAAACTCACAAAGCGATCTTTGAGTTCGCCCCACTGAACACTGATTTCAGAAATAAATTTCCCCAATTTGTAGACACTTCTCCGGAGTAAATATATACAAGGCAATACGCCAGATCTTACTGAGTAAAATTTATGACGACATTGACAGCTGTCATCAGTTTATTTGACAGTGTTGAGTTTCAAAATGTGACACCTGCTAAAAAACACCCTCTACAAGCAAATATTAGTTCGTGGGTTTTTTTGTAAAGCGTTGTTTCTGACATTTATGCTTCGTTCGATTTCATCCTTTTTGATAAGCATTGGCTTCTAGAAATATGAAGTTTTACACATTTTCAAGGTTGTAGTCTCCTTCAGTCAAGTTTTGTCACCTTGGAGTGTAATTCTTCGTTTGAGTCATAAATTTAGTTTTAGTTTCATTTACAGATAAGTATATTTTGTTTCCTTTGGAAGGACTCAAAAATGTTATATTTGCATTTGAGGTTGAGCATGCCATAATATAGACCTCGTCGTATGTATACTTGGTGTCAGCTTATCGTACACTTGGTGCCAGCTGATGGCTTCCTGATGCAGTGTTGCAGAGAAATATCGAAGAGAGCTAGGACAAGTCCATGATCTTCTTTTAAACCTGACTCAAGTTTGAAGCTGTCCATTAAAACACCATTAACTTTTACCTAACAGTTCGTGTTCAACATTGTAACCTTGACAGTGCACCAAGCATTTTTTTGTACAGCGCATTCCTGTTCGCGCTTTCCTATGCTTAAAGTCTACAACTAGTAGGTGTACATCGAGGTTGTATTTCCAATATTTTTCGAGCACCTTTTTTACTGAGAATAATTGATCAGTACTAGACCATCCACTTTGAAAGCCATCCTTATGTTCCCTGATAATACTTTCACAGTAGGGCTTTAGTTTTCTTTCTATGGTTTTGGTGATCACTTTATTTGAAGTGTAGAACAAAGCGAAGCCTCTATAATTTTCACACCTCAACTTGTCTCACTTTTTATGCATAGGACATATTATACTCAATCGTCAATCATTTGGTAATTGCTGCTTTAACCATATTTTGCATAGGGAGGGTTGTATAGAAAAGGGACCTCCTCTCTGAAGCAGTTCTGTAGTTAATAAGAAGAATAGTGCTGAAAATAAATACTGGAAGTATTGTAACCATTTGTTGTTGATCTCGATTGGGTTGCCTATAATGGATCTTCGTAAACTTTTGCATAGACTTTTTTTGTGATTTGAAACCCTCTAATAGTTGTTTAATAGAAGCGTACTTTAATCTGGCTTCATTTAGCGTCATATTCTTTTTCATTTGCTGGACTTAGAGTTTATGGTCAGTCGTTTCTTTCTTCTACACACTTTCTTTCTTTGTCGACGGAGGGTGCTATAATTTATTTGGTGCGTATTCAATGCAACAGGTAAAACGCCCTTGTTACAGATAGGATACAATCAAAAAATAAAATAACAAAAACTAAATAAGAATATATAAATATAAGTATTTAAAATAATTAAAGTTAGAATAAAATAAAGTAAAATTAGCGAAAGCATAGAGAGAAAAAATCCATTACAAACACAAATACCAAATTAACAAGAAATCAGCCCTATAAAAGATAGGATACAATGAAAAAATAGTAAGAAGTAAATGAGTAAATATAAATATAAGTGAATAAAAAATAATGAATATGGTAAATGAAATAAAGTAACATTAACAAGAACAAAATAAAGTAAGAGTCCATTAAAAACAAATAGAAAATAAAATTAAATAGAAACAAACAAAAACCAAGAAGAAACCCAAATCAAATTAGAAGTGGAAGAGCAAACATATATATAAGTATATAGAAAAATAAAAAAATACAAAAAATTCTCAAAGTATTAAATAACATAGTAAAACTAAGTAGAGCAAAAAAGAAAAGAAAGAATCCATTATAAACAAGAAGAGAAAATAACATTAATTAATTAGAATCAAAAATTTTATTACGAACCATATTTTTGAAAATGACAATAGATTGTGGAAGAGGACCAAATTGAAGACTATTGTGAGTGCGTAAGAGTCGCGAAACGGAAAAGTAGAGTAAAGTGTCAGTACGAGCATACGGTACTTCAAATAGAATGGAGGACCTGATTGGCCTTACGGATTCCCGCGCAATGAACAAAAATGCTTATGAGGAAGATAGGTAGCCGCGACAGATTTTGGACAGGAAACTCTCATCCAAGTAAACTCTGCGCTGCTCAAGGAGAGGAATGTTAAGAAGAGATAGACTTTTACTGTAGGGTGAATACGGCAGACTATATTAAAGAAGTAAAGTACGTGGCAGCCTGCGCTGAACTGATTCAATAGCGTCAGAGAGGTATTTGAAACGAGAACACCACATTTGACTGCAGCATTCAAGTACAGAACAGATTAGGGTAGTAAACAGGTGGACACAAATAGAAATACTAAATGGATTCTGGCAGAAACAAACCACGAAGCCAGCAATTCACGTGAACGTGAATGTCGAATTTCAGTTTGTGATCAAATGTGACCCCAAGATCTGAGAAATGAGAAGATAGTGGCATCAATAGCATAAGGAAAGACATGAGTGTGAAGCTTAAGGAAAAGGACATAGAAAAACACTTGGAAACATTAAGGGACAAACAATGTTACGCTCTAGCCTGAGTTAAACGCTGAGCGCATTCTTTGTTGGCTATTATCAACCGTATTCTTACATTCCGTATCGTACTAGTCGTTTCTACCATTCCTTTTACAGTCTTCCACTTAATTTGTATATCGTCCCTGCTTTCTTCCGGCTTTCCGAAGGGCTGTGTTTACATGACTTTTCAGCGCAGACATACGAGTATATTTAAACATTACTGAGCTGTCGTTTAGCTTATATGGCTTGTATCTTGGCGTGACTGCCTTTTCTTGTTTCCAACTCTGAGAGATGTGCCATTGGAAAAGACAGTGCCACAAAACGAACACGCGTCAAAAATGTTGGAGGTGCCTCGATTTCATAGGAGAATGTGGTCGATTATGTCAAATGTGTGACCTTCTGGAGATGCCCACATTCTCTTGTGGATGTATTGGTACGGGAATCAAATGGATATTAATGCGAGGCCAATGTTTGAAGCGAAGCCTTTTAGGCGCTGGTCATTGTCACTGGATTGAACATGTACGCTACGATTACCAGTTGCTGCTCTGTGCACCATTTCTCGGCCAATTTTTGCTCTGAAGTCACCTAGAACCATTTTTATGTCATCGGTTGAAAGCAAAACATTAACGGTTCATTCTAGGGTGGTGTAGAAATCGTCCTTGATCGCCTCCTCCTTGTGTTCTTTGGGGATGAAGCAGTTGACCAGCCAGACGCTAAAAAAATTTGTAGTGATGCAATTAGCACAAATCCGTTCATTAATGGGATTGAATTGGGTGATAATTTGTTTAAACATTGGTAAACTTCCTTGTGATTTTCCACTTTTCATTCGCATGTCAAACATTTTGGTTACGATACTATTCCTGTCATGCACTGCGAGATTGTTCATTTTATATAATTTTGCTTTATCCGGAAGTTGCCATACTACACCCGGCCTGTGCAATGATCTTACTTTCCAAGTACCAAAAAAAACAAGTTGGTTATTCGTTGCGAAAGTCGTTGCCACTTGCCCAATCCGATCTAAGACTTTTGTCCTGTTTCTATGACAATTTGATTTTTACGAGAGTGGATTGTTGATGCCCTGCTCAACCACTTAGCCACCAAATCACTGTTTTAATTGGATTTCAAATACTTTCACTGGGGGTTTAACATACAAGATGTATTACCCAACATCCGTGCAGGGTTAACTCCATCGCTGCGAAAAGGCATATAGCAGAAATTGGAAATTAGAGATGAGGGGAGGGAGTCATTTCCGTTTGGATCATCTATCAAGCTACACATCATGCCCCTTCAGATTCAAAACTAGAAAAGAGTCGAAAAAAGCTTAAAAAATAAGAAAACTATGAGCACTATTCCCACACTGGGCGCCAATAATAATGTGCATTAGTTACGTATGTTTTGGCTCCAATTTGCAAATTTTAATAGACATAATATATATTTTAAGACAATGTCAGATTCGCAAGCCTTTAATGGTCAGGCAATGGAAATTTTAAGTTAAAATTCTATTTCACAAGAGACATGCTAGATTAGAGTAAGACATCTCTTAATATTTCAATCACAATTGATTTTATAATCTCTATTAACTGCACTACAGTTTCAATGAACGGCACTGTAAAGAGATTCCATCCAAAACGGTTTACTTACTTGAAGCGAAACAAAACAAATCATGCACAAATCGCCATTTGCTCTGCGACAACAATGTAAGAGAAACTTAATCGACAAGTCTATTTCAATTTCCTGATTCGAAATTCCAAACCACACAGCCAATCATTTGTTCCAGTTTTCATCAGTTTCACGTTGAATTTTCATGAGAATCTCACTCAAATGGAATTTTCCACACCACGCTACCAAACATAATACACACCGTTCTTTGGTCATGTTTATGTTTGCGTGTTTGTTTAAAAACAGCAGCTTCATTCAGTGTACTTCACAAGTATCTACACGATTTCGTTTCAGCTTTCAAACAAAAAACAATGCACCTGAGCATCTCATTCGCATCCTACGTACAGTACAAGCTCCTCCTGATTTTCATTTTGCATAAAACGGGGTTTTTTGAATGCGAGTAGAAATGTGTAGTGGTAGCTTTGTGCTTGTTGCAGGTGTGTTTATTCTATTCAGGGTTGATATAGTTGTGATTTTAGCAAGCACAAAAACCATCCGAAGAAGTTCCGCAAAATTACTCTCGAACAATAAAGTACTAGTATTGGTGAAAGGTTGCGAAAGTTGTTTGCTTTTCTTCTACATTTGCACATAAAATTAAAGCTGCATTTTGTTTGAAATTGTATTGAAAATAAACATGTACGAAAATATCTACAAAAATGTTAATATATACAAAAATCTATAATTGCAAGGAGGAAATAAATGATATTTTTATTTTCAGGTTAGCTAGTTAAACTTATTTCAGTGCAAACAAACAATTGCAAGCTACGACTAACTTAGTTTAATTCAATTGCTTGGAACAAACCGAAACCAATTCACTCATGATTGCATATTCAAATAATATTATTTCCCAACTTCCACCAGAACATCATTCTCAGACAAAATCAAAATCACCCATTTCAAAACCGACATTTTTGTTTTCGTTTCCTCTCACAGATTAAAAATTCAATTATAGAAGTACCCGCTAACAAGCGAGGTTTATTCAGTATTATGCAGATAATATAATTAACTATCCAGCTTGGAGTGCTCTCTATCATCGACCAGAACATGTACGTTGATGACCCATTCGAAGGACACGATTGACCCTTTTTCGCAGGACTACGAATTTACAACGCAAAAACCAGTGACAATGCTACCGAAGCTGAGAGCTTATCCAATTTGTCAGAATTACAACAGATATTGCTTCGCTGTTTTCGTTCATCCTGTGGACACAGGAGGTATAAACGTAAGCATACTGTTGTTGAAGTCATTGTGAATGTTAATTAAAGCTGGCGACAGGAGCAAATATTTGAAGTGAAGCATCTTTGTCCAATGTGATATTTACTGACAAGCATGAAAAATGTGAGCAAAGTGGAATATGATTGCATTTGATAGAATATGGTGTTAGGAAAAGTTGCAGATTGTGATTTAACTGTGTGTGATTGAATTATGTAGAGTCTAACAATCTGTTTTCTGTCAGAAGTGAAATAATCACTAGTCTATTTGTAATATGTTGGTCTACTGATTTTGTTTTTATTTATTAGTTTGTTTATTCATTAATAGCCACAACTTATTTAATTGTAGTTTCGGATTTTGTGAAACAATTTTAATAAAAATATGATTGTGATTAATGATAAATATGATTGTGATTGTGTGCACACGATAGTTTTGTATACGTACAAAGAGGTGTGCAATATGACGGCTTCTGACGATCGCTGTTCACTTCGTGTGAGCGTATACATGCAAAGAAATTTCCAACATAACTGTCTCGGGCAATCGCTGCACCCTTCGCGTGAGCGGTTGTACATGCAAGAAGAAAAGCGATTTTCAGAGGCCGCCATCTTAAAAGCAAATCTCAATCGATGCGTGTTTAAGCCCGACTGCCGAACAAATGTGTACCATCATCATCGGGGCACTACAGCCCGAATTGAGCCTTAGCCTCCCTAATGCTTCGCCTTCATTCATCTCGGTTCAGTGACCGCGTCCTCCAGTTCGGTGCTCCAAAAAGCGACTTGCTGTCAGTATCTATCGAATCCTCCCAGCGCTTACCTGGTCTACCGACTGACCTGTCTCCGCTCGCTTTCGCTTTGAGAGACCGCTTGAGGACTCGATTGTCGCTCATTCGTTCGAAGTGGCCAGCTCATTGTAGTTTTTGAAGTCGTATGACGGTAGAGACTTCCGGCTCGTCATATGGGTATTCAACTCGTCGTTGTATCGGATTCGCCATCCATCTTCTTCCCGTATTGGACCGAGGATCCTTCGCAATACCCTTCTTTCAAACATCTGCAAGGCTTTTTCAGATGCCTGGGTCAGCGTCCAGGTTTTGCTTCCGTAGCATAGCACACGTCTAATAATTGTTTTATAGAGGCGAAGCTTCGTATTCCTGTGTACGCATCGAGATTTCAAAATGGGAAGCACCGAAAAGAATGTCTTATTGGCTAATTGAATCCGTCGTTTGATTTCATCAATCTCATTCCCATGCTTCGAGAGGTTCATCCCTAGGTACACGAAGTTGTCTTCGTTTTTAAGGTTATATCCCCTATTGTTATATTTTGTCTTATTGGCGTCCTTTTCATTGATCGTGTCATAGCTTTTGTTTTTTGTTCGTTAATTTGCAGACCAACTTCTTTGGCGGTTTTGTCTAGAGCTACAAATATTTCCTTGGCGTCGTTAAACGAACGTGACATAATTTTGATGTCATCAACGTAAGCTTCTAGCTGTGTCGACTTAAATAATAGAGCTCCTCTCGTGTCAACGGGGATTTTTCTGATGACATACTCAAGCGCTAAGTTAAAGAGTACCGGACCTAATCCATCCCCTTGTTTTAGCCCTGTATTCGTCGAAAACGAGTTGGTTGTATTATTCAAAATCAGCACTTGTGACGTGGAGTCAGTCATGGTCATTTTCACCAGTCGTACCAACTTTGCTGGGATTCCGAACTGCAGCATGATGTTTTATAATGCCGTTCGGTTGATGCTATCGTGCGCTTGTTTGAAGTCGACGAATATTTGATGAACATCAATGTTGAATTCCCAGCAAATTTCCAAAATTTATTTGACTGTAAATATTTGGTCAGTTGTCGATCTTCCACGTCTGAAACCACCTTGATATTCCCCAAGAATTTTCTCAGCGTGATGGGAAATCCTTAAATCTAAAATCTTTGCCAAGAGTTTGTACGACGTACAAAGTAGTGATATGCCCCTGTAGTTTTCACATAGCAGTATATCTCCTATCTTGTGAATGGGACATATATATATATATAACACTTTTTCGCCACTCATCCGGCTTCGTTTCTTGTTGCCAGATGCCTGTCACTAATCCATGGGTTGCCCTTAAAACGGAAATCCCGCCTGTCTTCAGGAATCCCGCGGGGATCCCATCGATGCCCGGTGCTTTGTTGAGTTTCAAGCTGTCCATGGCCTGTCGGACTTCATCTAGTGTAAGAGGGTGAGATGAGGCTCTGTCAAGGTATGTGCCAATTAATGATAGCGATTCGTCGGGTGCGGGGACATCTCCGTTCAGTAATTGCTGAAAATAGGACGCCCATCTTTCCTTATGATGCTTCCATCAACAGCCCTACATAGACTAATTCGTGGTTTAACGCCTTGTTTTAAGTGCCGCACTACTTTGTACGCTTGTCGATTGTTGTTTGCCATAAAATTCTCATTCATGTTATTGAGCATGTTGTCAAAATGCTTTTGTTTCTTACGTCGAATTATTCTATTATCTACTCTCCAAAAATTGTCATATTTTTCTTTCTTGGCTCTAGTCGGTCTTTCAATGTTGATATTGTAGGCCGCATTCTTTTCATTCAACGCGGCTTGACATTCCTCATCGAACCATTCATTTCTGCGTTGCCCAGCTGTTTATTCCGCTACTTTTTTGGCTGCTGCGTTCACTGCGCTTTTGATAGTAGTCCAGACATCGTTGATAGACGTGATGTTAGGCGTGGAAGCTAGTTCCATTTCCAGAGCATTGGTTGGTGCCTTGGTATACGTCAACGTTGTATTCCTAGCACTTTTATAAAATTAACTTGACCGTGAAGAGCTGGTCGATTGTGGAGCGACCAGATTTGAAACTGCCTTAATACTCGCCAATGATTTCTTCCATGAACGGTTTAATCCTATACTCCAGGATTTTCGACAGAATTTTGTAGGCCGTACAGACTAAGGAAATGCCTTTGTAATTCTCACACCACAGTTTATCTCCCTTTTTATGTCCGCGACAGATGATGCTTCTCCGCCAATCGTCTGGGATCACCTCATTCTCCCATATTCGCAGCAGTAGTTGATGTAGCGCACTTAATATACCCGCCCCACCAGACTTGAGTAGCTCAGCTGGTATCTTGTCAGCACCCGGCGCTTTGCTCCTTTTTAGTGAAAAGGCGAGATCAACTTCTTCTTCTGTCGGGAGATGTGTAGATGGGGGCTGACCAACGGTATCATCATGGAGCTCAACTTCTGCTGCCAGGATGTTTGATGGCGGATTCAGAAGCTCTTTCAAGTAAGACGCCCATCGTTTGCTAATACTTTCGGTGTCGCTGATAATAATTCCATCTTTGTCCTTACAGAGGCTAGTCCTGGGTTGGTAGCCATTTTTGATAGTGTTTACTAGTCTGTACGCTTGTCTGGTGTTCTAGCGAACTAGGTTGACATTAATATTCAGCAACTGCTCGTCAAAGTATTATCGTTTCTTACGCCTACTTATTCTATTGGATATTCGCCGTAGCTCGTAATATTTTTCCTATTTGGCTCTGGTTCCACGTTGGATCCATTGTCTGTAGGCCTCGTTATTTGCGTCAAGTGAGTTTCTGCATTCTTCGTCAAACCATTCATTTCGTGCTCGTCAAACTTTGTATTCCACAACGTTTTCTGCCACATCCTTGATTGTATTTTTGAGCTCTTCCTAGAACTCGTGGACACCTACGTTGCTGGAGTCGAACAGCATTGGTGAAATTCTTTCCTCAAGCGCGTTCGTATATGCCTGAGTCGTATAATCGTTCAGCAGATTCTCAATCGCGAAGAATTTGGGAGGGCTGAATCTCGATTGGTGCACTGAGGAAGTTCTGCACCGGTATGTTGTTTTCACCAGGTAATGATCGGAGTCTCAGTTAGCTCCACGGTACGATCGAACATCCATAACACTTGAAGCACATCTCTTGCTAATAAGGACGTGGTCGATTTGGTTGACCGGTATGTGCGTCTGGAGAATTTCATGTATGTTTGTGAATGCGACGGTGTGGGAAGCAAGTTGAGCTTACAACAAGGTTCTTGCTGCAAGCGAAATCAATTAGACGATGGCCGTTATCGTTGCATTCTTCGTGGAGGCTGTGTCTTCCAGTGGTCCCCCGATGCCAACTTTAATTCCCAACTTTTGCATTGAAATCTCCCAGCAGCATTTTGACATCATTTTCTGGAAGTGAATCGAAGAGAGTTTCAAGGCAGGCATAAAACTCGTCTTTTACAGAGTCTGGCATAAAACTCATCTTTTCCCTGTTCAATATTACACAACCAGAAATAATAGCCTTACTTTTATACGTAAATAAAAATGTTTAAAAAAGAGTTTTCGGTGTAGTTCGTATGTAGATATATACTATTTCGCTTATTAAAACAGTCACCGACTTGAAAAGAACGCGATGAAAATTGAGTTAAATAAAAACCAAAGTTTTGAGTGTCAAACACACCACATAAAACTAATTTTCCGTGCTCCTCCTCTGCCAGCCAAAGAGAAATATAACATCGTGATCTGCAATTAAGAAAAGAGTAGATGGTTGGAAACAAAGCGGAAAATGACGATATCGATTTGTTTATGAAAAGTATGGATACATTGACACACAAGACAAAATTGCCCGTCGAATATTTATGTCTCCCGCTCCAAACCACCTCCGCTTCCAACAGTACCATAAATATTTGCCGAGAACAAAAAAAAACAATATTTTCACCATACAGAAGGCTCTATGACATTTGACATCAATTAGAATGAAGTAATAGACATAAAAAAAAAACTCTAGCGCACCTGAACCGCTAGAAACACTAATGTTCGAAGAACAGTAGAAGAATCGTGCAGGTTTTGAGTGCATATTCCACCACATGTGCTGCTTATTACGGCCAAACTGTTTCAAATGCCACGTTTTACTTTGGTCTCAAGAATGCATTATAACTCATATGGTGGAAGGTTTCAGATATTACCACTGGCATGAATTTCAACGTTTATGAGAGCAAAACACGGGTTAATTATATTCGTTATCATTTGCTTATTTCACATAATTTTGAAAGCAGCATCTCACATAACATCAACGAAGAAAATGCTCAGTGCCTGCAGCACTGTAACTGAAGTTGGTGTTTGGGGCTGCGATCCGAAAAATTTGCAGAGCTTTGGGAATTGAAACATTGGTTATTTATTTTCATTGTAAATGTTTCCGGTATGAATACTAACTGTAAGCATTTATTGACACAAAAGTAGCACAACCGACTCGTGCTGGCAACCTTCTGCCAGTATCAAAGCCAAGAATATATCACATCTGCTTCACGTTGTTATATTACATTCGAAGTTATAGGAGTACAAAGAAATTTAGGATTACCTGTAGCGAGTTTTTTCAAATAATCGAAAACTTAATATTTGCTGTTTATTGTCACTACAATATCATTACCATTTGAAAATTCTACGATAAAACCGCTTAATAAAGATATTGCAATTAAACACATAACCAACAATAGCTGGCAACCCTATAGTGGCTTTTCAACCAAATTTGGCTTGAATAATGTTTATGATAAGTTCCATTAATTGTATGAAATTCGTTTTGATTTCATGACTGCACTGGAAGCTATAGGGCAAAAAGTTTTATTTTCCTGAGCGAATTTTCAAAACCAAAGACACAAAAATTACCATAGCTGGCAGCACCAATCAAATTTTTCAACCAAATTTCCACCAAACAGAGATTAAAGTAAGGTTCAGCTACTGTGTCAATTTGATGAAAATCTGGTAACTAATTCACATTTCATAGGGCAAAAAGCAGTTTTTTTCTTTGTAATTTTTCAAGATGGCACCACTGGCACAGAGTTGCCCACAATTCAAAATCGCTTCTATCAAATCTGGTCCTACTTAAGTCCAATGCATTCCGTAAATTTCAGCTGTATGTGATTATTGGTTCGTGAGTTCCCGTGAACAGAAGTTTTTGATGCTAAAAATATAGGTTAAGGGGTTACACCACAGTAGAGAGCGAAATTTTAACGTTTTTCTGCGATTTTTTTTTAAGTGGAAGGAAAAGTAAAAAAGTAGTTCTCTTTAAGGATGTTAGTTAAGCATATTTTGAAGTTTTTTAAAAAAATTTGTTAGTTAAAAAATATTACAAAATGGCTGCCCAACAGCCGTTTCTGCTGAACGGTTTTTTTTGGAGGGGCTCCGCGGCACGCAGTAGAAGTGCACCAAAAATTAATCTGGAACAAAATAAAAAAAATTTTCCTAAAGAACATTAGTATAGCTAGAGAAATACGTAGGGGATTTTGAAAATATTTATTTTTGTAAAATTGGCGAGCATTTGAAAAAAAAAGTGCATTTTCCTTCAAAAAAACCCGCACTTATTTGTAGCTAAAAAATCGATATATTTACTTATTGAAAATCGGCTACGTATTTCTATGCGGAATGTTGTTTTAAAGATGTGATGTTAATTTGGAGTGAAAAAATAAAAAATTGTTTGAGTAATGCTGCGTGCCGATTTGAAAAAACGTGTTTCGAGAAAAACGTGTTTAAAGTTTTGACTCGTGTTTCAAGTATGATAAAATAAAAAATTTTGATCATTTAATTTTTTTTACCTTTAATCAATAACCAAATTTACTTTATACATGGATAACGTCAGAATCCACTTTCAATTTTTTTGCCGAAGCGCAGAATCTTCCTCCGCCTCATATCTGTTCAACGGTCGTCGTTTCGTCACGTTGGTCCGTCGCCGCGTCTTATACGATATTTTTGAGCTTTTAGGGCTTGCATACACTTTCTTTTCACTCATTGTAACTCACATAAATGTAAAAGCTACAAATAACGTGTGAGAAATTAGCACTGCAAAAAAATCGTAATTCGAATAACTTCCACGCAAAATTTACGTCTTCTCTCAACGTCAAAGGACACTGTACTACTGAACTTTGTGTTCAACATGCTTGAAAATGTTTCTAACGACTTATTTTAGTGTATTAGAGAAGTTGGAAATCGTATGATAAGACATAATGCTGTTCCCAATGAGCAGGGGTCGTATCTATCGCAGGTAGTCATTTTCGAGCAGTCGGGAAGAGTCGAAAAAGTGCTCGAAATTTCTTTGAAAATGATTTCCAGCAGGTATGAAACCGTTTGCCTCTTATTCTAGAGGTTTCAAAGGATATTTTAAGCCAGTAAAAAGAAAATCAATTTTCTCAAATTTCTACTGTGGTGTAACCCCTTAACTGGGAGAGGGTTACCGTTCTTGTCCGACATTAAATTTTCAAAGTTTTACTTTGAACGTGTAGATAAAGTATAAAATTTGTATACAGATTGGTTTTATTGTAAGAAACGGACATTTTTTAGGATATTCGATGGTTTGAATGTTTTCACTTCCAAATTTTTATTTTTTCAAATTTAAGACACCAAAATTATCATAGGTGGTAGCTCCAACCGAATTTTTCAATCAAATTTCTACCAAACGTGGTTTAAAGTAAGGTTCAACTACTGTGTGAATTTCGTCAAAATCGAACGATTCAACCCGAATATATAGGGCTAAAAGCAGTTATCTTTTTTAGTGATTTTTCAAGATGGCAGCACTGGCACAGAATCACCTGCATTTCAACATCACTTCTATCAGATCTGGTCCTATTTAAAACCAATACATTCTGCAAATTTCAATTAATTCTGCTCATTGGATCGTGA
This sequence comes from Nemotelus nigrinus, assembly GCA_947369275.1. Lineage (NCBI taxonomy): Eukaryota > Metazoa > Arthropoda > Insecta > Diptera > Stratiomyidae > Nemotelus > Nemotelus nigrinus. The sequence goes on along the minus strand of OX376372.1, from coordinate 22,076,408 downwards.
GTTTCCGTGAACAGAAGTTTTTGATGCTAAAAATATAGGTAAATTGGGCAAGGGTTACCAGGCGTGCCCGTTATACCATATCACATTTTTTTTATTATCTATGTAAACAAAGCACAAGCTTTACATATGAGTGGCTTATTTTTGAAGAAGCGGCATTTTTTCAAGAGAGACGATGATTTGGAGGTTTTCACTTTCAGTGCCTGCCCTAGCTACAGATTTGCTAGCACGCTCATTAAAAGCTACACAAATCTACAACTAAATAATGCAAATATGTTCTGAAAATTTCGTAATGATTGAAAAGCTCTGTCAAAAGTTATCGCAATTTAAAAATTTTCAAATTTTCCCGTTCTCTTTTTAGGCACCCAGCGCACACATGGGGTTAAAAAATTCCAAAACATTATTCGATTCACATGTAAAACACGTTCGAAATTTATTTCGTCAACTTTATTTTTGCGAAAATTATTCGTGTACGAAATAATAGGTATATTAAAAATATCACTTAAATAGCCGCCGGCGCCAAAAGGTTAACAATAACCATTTAGTGAGACGTGGACCTATTCTGCATATACACCAATGTATCCTGAAAGTTTCAGCTCAATCGGATTTCGCGTTCCCGAGATTATCTCACTGAAATTTTTTGATGATATATATATATATATATATATATATATATATATATATATATATATATATATATATATATATATATATATATATATATATATATATATATATATACATATATATATATATATATATATATATATATATATATATATATATATATATATATATATATATATATATATATATATCTATATATATATATATATATATGGAAATATGAATTTTTGGCCGAATCGATTTTAATACTAATGTTCTTCGAACATTAGTAACAAGAGTAAAGTGTGAGAGTCCATAAATGTTGTTAGATATTTTGTATTCTCCATTTATGAAAGATGTCATAAAATTTGCAGCTGCTCTTTTTAAGCTCCCTTGACCATGATGTTAGGATAGGAGTCTCCTAACCAGTCCCCAACTGGCAATTTTTCGTGGTGATGAAAGTTTCAAAGAATATACAAAGCGGTTGCAGTGGACAATCGCAACACGCCGACGGTCTGCTGTTTAAGTCACCTACTTAGTACCTTAAGGAATACTGAAACGTATCACCATAGCACCCAGAAGAAGGAAACAAAAATACAATGCCATCAAATTTATCTTCACTCTAAGAACACTCTAAACTTACTATTCTACTTCTTATACCAGCTCACATAAAATATATACTCTTCAAATACAATTCACTTCAAAACTATAGAATTTAAAATTCCTACAAATTAAACCCAAACTGAGGGTAAAAATCGAATATGTTAATCGAACCTTCGACAGTCCAAACCATACAGCTGCACTATGCTCTGGCAAGAACTACTAATAAACTACGAGAGTACGAGCCGAAACGACTTTGTATAACATTTGGCCGTACGCCAACGAATTCAGCTGCGGTAAATTTGCATATTTGGTACTTATCTAGAGACTGTCATCTAATTCATTTTCTGTTCACTACTTTACCTTTGTGTCTCTTTTACTCCACCCACCCACATGCCACAGTTCGCTCGTATTAACCACATAACTGTGGGAGCGTTACAGAACTGGAATTTTCGTAAAATTGATCATAGAATGTATGGCCATATCCAGAGGAAAATATATGGATGGTAGGTTTGCATAATATATTTGTTATGGAATATCGTGAAACTATGATTTTGAAAGAAAATATATGGAGAAGGCTGTATAGTTTAAGGGGTACTTTTTTCACTTGTGAACTTCTTTAGCTGACCGTTGCTGTTCCACTTGTTGTGTTGTTTAGATGCTGCTAGCTTTTTATATATTCTGAATTCAATCAGCTCATAAATTCACAAAGCTTACTTTTAATGCCCTTATTTCAACTGACGTCGAGAAGAATTAACCCACGCAACTCAGATGAAGTCACAAAAGGAGTCACATGTATCGATTTAACTATTTCACAGGGTGCAAAGAGAATATATCTCTTTTACTGAACTTCATGCCATTCAAATTTCTCAACTTAAATTTATTTTCAAAGACTATGAAATAAATAATTTATCATTTGAACCATTTTTATTGCACTGATTTTTTGCTATTTCATTCTAAATGATCGAACGATATGTTTCTTTTTAATTTGTAGAGTTTTCTAACCGTTTTCTTTTGATTCATGACATTGATTTCGTTATAAGTGCTTTGATGGTATGAATTTAAACTTCAATAAAATATTAAGCACATAAAACATATTTTTCACAAGCTTCAACAAACAAACAACAGCATACCCACGTTGGGCGCAAACATTTTTACACATTTTAAAGCTATTCATCAATAAATTTTAGCCAATATTAACGTAATATATTATTATTTTATCGAACATCCATATTTGATAACTCTACGCAACAATAGCTTTCGTTACTAAGTTATTATTTGAACATCAAAATATCGACATGGCTATTTCAAAAACATATGAAATTGAAGGTCATAAAAATTACTCTCCTTGACCTCTGAAATCATTCACAAAAATCATACATCAGGCATTTGACTATCAAACAAAAATATCCAGCCTGCATACACATGATTTTTCCGACACATCCCTTTCACTCTTTCCACCAACCAACAAAAATAAATCCAAGCGTAAATTTATTCAAATCTCAAACATGAAAAAAATATCCATACAAGTTATTTATTCCTAGAAACACGAAGAAACGAAAAACCAAGAAAACTTTTTCATTACCTGCATAAATATCCATTCAGTTCGCCTAGTAAACTTTCCTCTTTCGCACTTTTCTCTATATTACAATTTATTCCCGTAGGGATAACATATCATTTCACACACCTCGCATATCTTTCTTTTTCTTCGCCTGTTTGGGATCGCTGGAGTCCTACCGGCTCGTACTACTTCACATTTTTTTTTCCTGGTTGCCGGGTCAGCGTCGCCTTCGAACCAATCTTATCTATCACATCGATGTAACCTTGAACTAAAGCAGCTACAAATGTGTGAAACTTATCTGGCACTCTATCGTCCTTATCTTTCCGCAAAAGATATCCGCCCCGTGGCTGGAATATATCGTCATCGCATAGTCTCCGTAGCCGTAGTCGTTGTCGTATCACATTCAGCAGTTTTTCCTTCAGAACTTTTTGTGAAGCTTCGATCCGAAGAATTCCTCCCTCTCTATTCCAACAACTGCCGTTCGATCGAAAAACATTTTTATTTTGTGTTGATTTATCATACATACTCCAGTTGAGTTAGAGAAATGATTTCTGTACATGCCCTTAGCACTATCGAATAACTTTTCTTCTCCGATCATGTGGAATTCATTCGATTCGTCTTTACTGCTGAGACTTAACATCCTGAGGATTTGATGGTATATGTCGCATTCCGGATAGGATGATAGTCAGCCGGTATGCTGACGTTTTTTTTTTAGAAAAAATTTAGAGACTCATTCGGAAATTACAAATTTTGATTCAATAGAATATTATTTCATCGTGAGAGATTAGAAGCTGTGGTCGATTGTTTGACAGCTGATGGATCCTTCTAACATAATGACTATGGCTTTTGACTTTTTAGTATCATTTCAAGGAAGCGTTCAGGTGAAGAAACCACTGGAAAATACAGAATTCCGCGAAAATAAAGGTGAAATGCAATGACGATATGAGTGTTTATTTGAACTACTTCATAAAAAATCGATTAAATAAAACTCGGAGCAGTAGATTAGGTTTACTTAGTGATGGGCAAAATGACTCTTTGCAGTGAGCCAGCTCCATAAAACTCACTCATTTTAAAGAGTTGCTCTTTAAGAGCCACTCAAAAGAGCCACTCAAAAGAGCCACTTCAAGCAACTTTTTTGTGGCTGCAAAAGTATAAAGTAAATTGGTTTTTTTTGTTGTTTTAATAATAATAATAAGCTTAAATCTAATATAACATAGCATTGCTTTAAAAATATAATATATCATATAAATTTAAAAATAAACCTTAAATTAAAAATCAATCGGATTAACAATAATCATATCTGAAAATCTTTCCATATCATTAATTATTGTGTAAAAATAGCACTTATGTTATTCGTTTTGGCGATAAATAAGATCTCTTTTCAGTGAGTACATGCCCACTTTTTGAAAATACTCGCTCGCAGAGGACTGGAGTGGCCAGCTTACCCAATCGTTGCTTCACCATCTCAAAATTCTGGGATATACATATATATATATTTTCCTTCCACCATTTGAGAGGGTCAGCAGTTCTGGGTATATTTACATGTTGTAAATACTTATCCGTTTCGTTAATGCCAGCAGCTACATAGTTTTGCTGGCTTCTTACACTGTTGACTTTGTCATCAAATTTTCGCCATAGCGAATTTTGCGTTCCTTGTGCTGTAGGTACCGAAATTAGATGTATGCAAGCAAGTTTGTACGTGGATTCATTTTGAAATGCTAGTCTTTTAAATCGTGGATCTAAAAGAACGCTCTCTAGGCAAAACATATTTTTTTTATATAACTTAAACCTGTTTGAAAGTTCTCTTTGGATCACATTTAAAAAACTGCGTACATCAGCAGTTTCATTCTCGTTCAGACAGAGCTCTGAAATGTAGCTTCTAATCGTTGATATAATAATATATATTTTCGAAATCGATACCGTTTTCTCACTGTTTATTTCTAGAGTAGCCTCATTGAAGATGTTCAAGATATCAGAAGCTCTTTTCATAATATTCCATTCATCAGGTAGATTTTAGTTCAGGACACCTAAGGTGGCTAATAGTGGCTCTTTTACTTCTTGTATGCGCACAAGCATAGAATACGTAAAGTTCCACCTTGTAACAACATTAAGCTTTAATTTAAGCTTTTCTTTTCTTTTGAAGTAAGTGATAATTGCTCGTATTTTCAAAAGAGTAACCTCTAGCTGCAAAAATGCGTTCTGAACTATGAGATTGAGTGTGTGAGCAAAACACGAAATATGTTTCCAATCGCATAAGCGGACAGTGGCGACTATATTGTACGCATTATCTGTCACAGCTAGTGCTACTTTTTCTAAAATACCCTATTGCTGAAGTACTTTTTTCAGATCAGAAGACAAATTATAAGGTGTATGTCGGTCATTGAGCTCAAAACAGTCTAAGAGATGTGATTTCAGTGCACAATTTATATCTACATAATGAACTGTCACTGCCATAAAACTTTGGTTATTAATCGAAGTCCAACTGTCAGTAGTGACTGTCATATCTTACCTTCCTCGGTTTCGTAAATTTTACACCTCCGGTAGGCTTGGAGACACCTTCGTGGTGACCTGCGGTTACGAGGAAGGCCTCAGCACAGCCGGAGAAGCCGGACAAGCCAACTGCCGAACCAAAAACGATCTCAACCTTTTCCTCGTTAGCACTTTTAGTGCTACTTTAAGTTTTTCCGGACGGTTTTCCGTCAGATTTCATTTTGCCGTGTCTTTGAAATTAGGCCACTTTTTCCCAGCCTTGTATGGAAATTTCGCCCGAAACAACTCAGAGAGGTCCTCGAATTTATGCTAGAACAAAAAAAAATTATTTGGAAAAAATGGACGTTTTGCCCAATTTCCCCTACCAAAAGTTGCTTTTTTTCGCCCTGAAAATATCACTATTGTACTCCCCGACCACTTTCAATCATCAAAAGCGCCGTAAAGGCATTTTTTGCCAAACTATGGCCAAAAAACCTCTTACTCCTCTACAAAACCGAAATGTTTGTATCGCAGCAATGGGTCTTGGCCCATTTTGTCCCAAACCCCTCTAACTCAAAATTGGCCGATTTCAGCTACTTTTGCCCTAAAAACTTTTTGAATATTTGAATAAAATACTTGCAAGTACGAAAATCTTATATAAACTCACAATCTCTTTTAACTTTCTACTCATTGTGAGGCTTTTTTCTAATCTTCTAAAAGATCAAATCTTCCTATGAAATGCACTGCCTTATAGCCAAAATTTGGCAAATAAAATACCCATGAACTAGAGCAAAATATATGCACGGAAACGGTTCGTGTGTGCTCACAAAATGTCACCATCAATAACCGCACACGATCAGTATTCATCATTCGCACAGTTCTTATCATTCACACAGTACCATCATTCACATAGTGCTTTCATTCATTCTACATTCGCACAGTGCTGGCTCCGGGCTTGCATTCATTCTTCATTCGCACAGTGCTGGCTCAGTGATTTCATTCATTCTTCATTCAACGGAGCTGGCTCTTTTCACCGAGCAATACGATAGTCGTACACATATGTTCGTGTTCCAACGTTAGAATAGCCTAGATTTCGCTTCAACTATACACGGTAGTCTAATGACCCAACGGGAATCGCGGTAATGTATGCTGGCGTAATGCATGAATCAAACAATGCTGGTAATGCACATTTCCGACTTCCAAAGCTATTTTCCAGCAATTATAAGATATACTCGTAAACATGACTTGGAGCATGGAAAATGCTGCAAGGGAGAAAGCTCATATGTTATAAGTCCAAGACTGGCCAATGAAATTCACTCGCAGAAACAAGGGGAAAAGAACTTGCGAGCATACATCGGTTATGAGTAGTCTGCTATATAAAGCGGAAAGATGAAAATTTCGAAGCATTTCAAATCATCACGCACGGGTAAGTAAAATGTATGAAGACAATTCCTCCTAGTAGCAAAGAGCATGCGCTATTGGAATTTCCAATAAGCGTCAGCATGCAAAAACCACACATGCAGAGATACGATCGGCCGCCGGCCAAAGCTTTCATTCATATTGAGGCGTATAAATGCGAGAATACGATGTCGTACTTTCCAAAAAGCTCTTATACATAAAGCTATAGAGCTAAAAGCACGAGTTTCCCCTTGTATAAATCTTCCCAGCCTAGGACATGCAATGTTAAAAAGAAACAACGCGTAATGGTCCGGTAATGCTTACACGCATTACGCGTAATGCTTACCGAATATATCCGTAAGCATTATTTTTCCCGTTGGGGAAGTATTGCCGTGTGTATATGTATAAGCTCTATTTGGTCGGGTTGTTCCCAACGGGAAAAATAATGCTTACGGATATATTCGGTAAGCATTACGCGTAATGCGTGTAAGCATTACCGGACCATTACGCGTTGTTTCTTTTTAACATTGCATGTCCTAGGCTGGGAAGATTTATACAAGGGGAAACTCATGCTTTTAGCTCTATAGCTTTATGTATAAGAGCTTTTTGGAAAGTACGACATCGTATTCTCGCATTTATACGCCTCAATATGAATGAAAGCTTTGGCCGGCGGCCGATCGTATCTCTGCATGTGTGGTTTTTGCATGCTGACGCTCATTGGAAATTCCAATAGCGCATGCTCTTTGCTACTAGGAGGAATTGTCTTCATACATTGTACTTACCTGTGCGTGATGATTTGAAATGCTTCGAAATTTTCATCTTTCCGCTTTATATAGCAGACTACTCATAACCGATGTATGCTCGCAAGTTCTTTTCCCCTTGTTTCTGCGAGTGAATTTCATTGGCCAGTCTTGGACTTATAACATATGAGCTTTCTCCCTTGCAGCATTTTCCATGCTCCAAGTCATGTTTACGAGTATATCTTATAATTGCTGGAAAATAGCTTTGGAAGTCGGAAATGTGCATTACCAGCATTGTTTGATTCATGCATTACGCCAGCATACATTACCGCGATTCCCGTTGGGTTGCTTCACTGGCTCCGCAATATCGCTATTGCCACTAAAGTGAAGGTATGAAGTGTGCGGAACTATTCTAAATGATGGCTCACATAGCTCTTTCAAAAGACTTGCTCTTTTTTCTGAAGAGCTGGTTCACACAGCTCCTTCAAAAGAGTTGCTCGTTTTGATTGGCTCGCTCCTGAGCGACCCATCACTAGGTTTACTTTACTTTAATAATTTACATCAATCTATTTTCCAACATTTCAAACTTACATTTTCTATCATATTAAGCTCATGCAACATAGAAAAAGTTTTCTCTCGGACTCAAAACTCAATTTCATCCAACTCAATGAGCCGATTATTTTCATTTTTCAATTCAAACTTTCACACTTTCTTTTCCATATCTTAACACTTTCCCAGCACGTAGACGTTTCAGGTTTTGTAAGTATGTGCATAATCTTACAATAGCGCAATATTCTTATAATACCACAATCCTTCCTGAATGGAAAACTTCGAAACGCATCACTCCGACAGAGTACACTTTCAAGAAAATGATGGTATGATGAAAAATAGGATTTTATTCCCGGAAGTGTACTTTATCTGACGTGAAGTTGAATATGAAAAGATTTATTTTGGTGTAGAGATTTCGATTGAAATTCATATGTGCATGTCAGGGGCTTTTAAAATGCAAGCATGTGAGAATTGTGATTAGTTTTTTAGAAACATCATTATATTAAGATCTGAATATATAAATTTGGCTCACTTGCTGGATAAACAAGCCATTACGATTGCCATACAAGTTTCATAAATACTGCCGTTTATGTAGATTTATGTGTACAAATACTTTTTTTTTTAATGTCATTTAAACACATAAAGCTAGGCTCGAAGACGTTATACTAATTGCTAAATACATAGTTTTTGAAAATTTAATTTAAATAACAACGAAGAAAAGAACAATGTTCTTAAGTCTAGCTTACATTATTTTTTGGCTCCTGTTAGTTTTTTAAGAAACAGCTCTTTTAAAATTGCGCAAACGTTGATGATTCTAACTCATTACTTTGTTGATAAGCTGCCTGAGTACGTATTCTCATTATTGTCCAGGGCTTTTTCATCGCTAAACATAAAGTGCAAAACGATTAAATTGACAAGTGCCTTGCATCGCTGCTTCAATTTAGTAGTATGCGGGTGTTGCATAGATCACTAAATCCAAATGAAGTGCCGTTAAACCTACTCCAGTAAAACTGCATCGCGATCCTTATAAACTACCGAACTGTTGATCTACATAAAAATTTAAAGCAAGTGAGTGACTATTAAATAATACAGAGGCGATTAACAGTTTTGTTCAATGCGCACTAAACTATAAAAATTCCGCAAAGTATGGTGGGTATAAAAAGAAAAATAATTAAAACTCCGGAAGCATTGGCCATAGCCAAGCTGATAGCAGACAAGAAAATAATGGAGGATTTTGAAGGCTACGAAAAGGAGAATCGCACACTGTGGAAAACAGTCAACGAGCTATGTTTGCAGATGACGTCTTTTTTAGCCATTAACTAGCAGCAAAGTGAATCAGACCTGCTATTCAAAAACACGTAAAGCAGCAGACTTAGCTGCAGCACCTCTAGGGTCCTTTTTATAGCAGCCTATAAGATGAACATTTCAAAGTTCTGTGTTACCCTCAAGGAATCAAAATAATTATTAAAATTTATCCAGTGATAGATAATACATCTTTTTTTTCGAAAATACACTTTATTGATGCATATGTGTGAACAATTCAGCTACAAAAAAAATTATCTGTTTCTAATAGTAAAAATACAGAAATTATAAGATAAAGTGTTTCTCACTTGAGCATAAGGCTTGTGTGTGGGAAATTGAGCAGTCGTATCAATGTCAATACTGTAAGTAATAAATTGCAATGTTTAACTATTGATATCTGGAAATCATGTCTTAATTTGATTCATAATTTAATTCATTTAACTCATAACATTAGTGTAATTCAAGTGAAAATAATTATTGTATTACATAACTCAACACATAAAAATGCTGCGCAACAAAAAGTTTAAGCTTCAATTTGTAGTTAGTCAGATCTAGATTTGTGTGCAACTCTGAAGGAACTTTGTTATATAATTTAGATCCCAAGATACTAATGTGCCTTCCAGTTAGTGTTTTCTTCGTTCGTGGGATATCTAAAGGGGAATTAACTTGCAAACGTGTTGTATAGGGTGAGCATTATAGTGGAAATTTAGCAATATTTGCATATATGTATGTACGTATTTCAGAGCACTAACTACATACAGTTGCCACACTATAAGTACACTGAAATCTGCGAATGCCTGCGAAGTTGAGTAGCTAGCTCAGACATAGGTTAATCAATCTACTATGTGCATTACTTAGGGCCGGTTTCACAGTTCAAGTTTAAACCAAAGATTAGGTTTAAACTTGAGTTTAAACAAAAAACGCGTTTCACAGTGGTTATTAAACTCAAGTTTTGGTTTAAACCTAGGATTAAGTTAAACAATGGTATGGCCGCGGTTTAAACTGTAGATTAGCATTTTTTGACAGTTCGTGTACTAATCGGGCCCGATTTTCAATTTTAAATTTCAATAAATCAAGTTTATTGAAAAAATGTATTCAAGCAGTGATGAAGATGCAAGTGATGAATGTGCTTCGATTGCGATGAATCATATGAGGAGGAAAAGGATTGTTAGAACTTGTCCAAATCACTTCAACGAGTGGGACGATGTTGATCTTCGCACTCGTTTCCGAATTTGGAAGCTATCCGCTTATATTCTGCTTGAATTGAGTGGATCGGATATAGAACATTCAACAAATTGGTAAGCGTACACTTATTATTTATTTATTTATTTATTTATTCATTTACGGAAATTGTCCTTTTACAATCCATGAAATTATAATAAACCTAAATTATAAGAATAAATGTAGCTAGCATTGCAAATTAAATCTAATGGCGATTTCTAAATAAAAAAGAAAGAATAATAGTAAAGTTAAGACTATGCCTAAAAACTGGAATAGTTAAAAAAAATATAAGGATAACATTGAGAATCGAATTAGTTGACTGAATATAAGTTGACTTCAACACTTTGAAAGTAGTCGTAGGCAATTCTTTTAAAAATTTGTAACTCAACATTAAATATATCCTTTTAAGCCTTTCTATTGGCGAATTCTGACTGTAATTCGTTTTACTTTTACTTAAGGAAAATATAACGTTACTTCGAGTTGTTCTCATAGGAACTCTTAAAGGTAAAGCATTTAAAATATCGGGTGCATCTAAGTTATTATTTAACACATTAAATAAAAATACAGCGTCAGTAAAAATTCTTCTAGCCTCAAGTGTGGTTATGTTCAAAGTTTGCATTATTACGGGGTAGTTGCTAATATTTTCGGATGGTAAGTGCAGCTTGAAACCTATGTAGCGCAGAAATTTATGTTGAACTTTTTCAATGGTTGCAATGTGAGCTTTATAAAATGGACTCCAAATTACTGAAGCATAATCTAATTTGCTTCTAATAAGTGAGAAGTATAAAGTTTTCAATGTGTTAATGTTTGCAAACTTCTGCGTATTTCTAATTAGAAATCCGAGTAATCTGGTCGCCTGTGTGGAAACTTCGTTAATATGGTTCGAGAAATTCAAACGAGTCGAACTCCAAGATCATTTGCAAATTCTACACAATCAAGCGGAACTGTGTTAATAGTATAACAATGAGAAAAATTATGCTTTGTGCGATTGAATTTTATATATTGACATTTCCTGACATTTACTTCTAATCCGTTCTGGACACAATAATCATAGAACCTGTCTACATTCGTTTGCAAGATGCGTATGTCAGACTGTGAAGCTATTGCTTTGAACATTTTAAGGTCATCTGCAAACAGCAAGTACTGGACGTTGGAAAATATGTGCTGTATATCGTTGATGAATATCAAGAACAACAAAGGACCTAAGTGCGAGCCTTCTGGTACTCCAGAAGAAGGGAAAATGGGATTTGAATAGTGGCTATTAATTTTTATAATTAAAGAACGATTACGAATATAATCACTTAACCAGGACAATAATGTACCACCTACTCCAATGTTTAGTAGTTTTCTAACTAAAAGTACCCAATTGATCTTGTCAAATGCTTTACTTAAGGAGAGATATCCACCTAGAATGGTCGGCAAAATCGATTTATTTTTTATTGCATTTTCGTGAAGATACAGGTCTCAAAAATATCTGGTGAAAACACCAAGTTAATATTTCTATAAATAAGCTAGTTACAGCCGATATAATCAAACGTGTTTTACGAAGTATGATACGATAGTTAATAACATTCATTAGGCTGCTTCAAGTATTGTTCAATTGGTGTTAAAACATGCTGTAAAAGAAGTACAACGGGAAATAAAAGCAAAATTCGAGTGCTGGGATAACCAAACTAACCGTTTTTGGAGATAGTACGGGGCGAAAACGTGGTTTTACCTCATTGTAGAGAGTTGAGGTTCTCATTGGACAGTTTACAGGAAAAGTTTTTGATATTCTTGTAAAATCTTCTTATTGTGCTAAATGTAACTATTGGAATAAACTCGAAAATACTGAGCAATGTGAGGAATGGAAATCGAATCACGATGGAAATTGCCAGGCCAATCATGATGGATCGGCAGGTAAAATGGAAGTAGACGCCATGAAAGAATTGTTTTCACAATCTGCCGAAAAGTATAGAGTTATGTACACTAATTACGCCGGGGATGGTGACTCTAAGACGAACACGGGATTAGTGAATGCGAAACCGTATGGTAACGAGATTGAAATTACAAAAAAAGAATGAGTGGGTCACGTTCAAAAGCGATTGTGAACCCTTCTTCGCGAATGAAAGAAAAAAGTCCTGGAATCAGCAGCAAAAACAAATTGAGGGCTAAGTTTATAGATATACTGAAGATTTACTATGGCTTAGCTATTTGCAGAAACTGTGCCTCCCAGGATGAAATGAAAAAAGCGATACGGGCAACATTTTACCATTACGGCTCAACAGACAGCAAGCCTCAACAACATTTCTGTCCCGAAGGCCCCGAATCGTGGTGCCAGTTGCAATGAGCAAAGGCTAAAGGAGAACTGGAAAATGTTCGTCACAATTATTGAGCATTGGCAAAAATGGCGTTAGATGTCATCAAACCAGTAAACGAAGACCTCAGCAATGAAAAATTGTTGGAACGCTGTGTTGGTCGATATACCCAAAACTGAACCAACTTATTTGGACAATAGCCCCAAAAACGATGAACAGCGGGGCCAAAATCGTTAGCATTGCAGTATATCTTGCAACATGTACATTCAACAATGGTTTCACCTCATCGCTGGAAGTCATGAATGTGTTAAGAATATCGTTCGGATCGGGAGCGCACTTGTACGCAGCGCAAGAAGACGAAACTTGCATAGCGAAAGCCGAACTGCGAGCCCAAGAACAGACGAAAGAAGGTTGAATACGGCGTCGGCAAGACAATTTAGAAGCCATGAATATTCCGTAAACAGTAAAAGACTTACACTATGGGCCTGGTATCGATGATTCCATGTTAGTTGACAAATTTAATGATTTATTCAGTCCTAAATTTTCAAACGCGTTCTTCTTAAAAACACGTTTTTCAAATCGGTACCCAAAATTTCTCGAAAACCAATTAACTGATTACCTTCATTATTTTTGTGATTATTTTATATAACATTATCTAGTACTTGTCATAGGATTTTTTATTTTCGTTACTTAGTTTTTGTTTTATAGCCAAAATAATATCTAATTTTTGGTCAAAAAATCACTATTCATGTTCAAACGTCCGCCATTTTGTCATTAATCGATATTTTCAAAATCGGCTATGACACGAACTAGATTATAGTATCTAATTTAATAATCTTTTTCCATTTTTTTCTTCAGATAATTTTTGAACAAATGCCAGTGGGTAATGTTAACGCTGTTTTTTTTTTGCAGCGCTCCAAGGATCATACAATATCCTTGTATATTTTTTATATTTTTAAATAAAAAAAAATTAAGCATACTTTTGAATGTGTATACTTTTAGATAATTAAACTCCCAATCCGATATTTCAAATAGTTTTCCTTAAAAAAATGCACAAAAATGACCGTTTTATCCGGCTCCTAGGTGTATATCTCCCCTTAAGTTTACTTAGTGATGGGCAAAATGGCTCTTTGAAGTGAGCCAGGTCCGTAAAACTCACTCATTTTAAAAAGGTTGGGAGTTTCTTAGGGGAGGTTTATGGTTGCAAAAGTATAAAGTAAATTGCTTTTTTTGTTGTTTTAATAATAATAATAAGCTTAAATCTAATATAACATAACATTACTTTAAAAATATAATATATCATATAATATAAATTTAAAAATAAACCTTAAATTAAAAATCAATCGGATTAACAATAATCATATCTGAAAACCTTTCCATATTATTAATTATTGTGTAAATATGTTATTCGTTTTGGCGATAAATAAGATCTATTTCAGTGAACACATACCCACATTTTGAAAATACTCGCTCGCAGAGGACTGGAGTGGCCAGCTTACCCAATCGTTGCTTCACCATCTCAAAATTCTGGGATATACATGTATATATATTTTCCTTCCACCATTTGAGAGGGTCAGCAGTTCTGGGTATATTTACATGTTGTAAATACTTATCCGTTTCGTTAATGCCAGCAGCTACATAGTTTTGCTGGCTTCTTACACTGTTGACTTTGTCATCAAATTTTCGCCATAGCGAATTTTGCGTTCCTTGTGCTGTAGGTATCGAAATTAGATGTATGCAAGCAAGTTTGTACGTGGATTAATTTTGAAATGCTAGTCTTTTAAATCGTGGATCTAAAAGAATGCTCTCTAGGCAAAACATATTTTCTTTATATAACTTAAACCTGTTTGAAAGTTCTCTTTGGATCACATTTAAAAAACTGCGTACATCAGCAGTTTCATTCTCGTTCAGACAGAGTTGTGAAATGTAGCTTCTAATCGTTGATGTAATAATAAAAATCGATACCGTTTTCTCACTGTTTATTTCTAGAGTAGCCTCATTGAAGATGCTCAATAAATCAGAGGCTCTTTTCATAATATTCCATTCATCAGGTAAATTTTCGTTCAGGACACCTAAGGTGGCTAATAGTGGCTCTTTTACCTCTTAAATGCGCACTAGCATAGAATACGTAGAGCTCAACCTGGTAACAACATCAAGCTTTAATTTAAGCTTTTCTTTTCTTTTGAAGTAAGTAATAATTCGAAAGAGTAACCTGGAGCTGCAAAAGTGCCTTCTGAACTGTTAGATTGAGTGCGTGAGCAAAACACGAAATATGTTCCCAATCGCATAAGTGAACAGCAGCGACTATATAATGCGCATTATATGTCACAGCTAGTGCTACTTTTTCTAAAATACCCCATTGCTGAAGTACTTTTTTCAGATCAGACGACAAATTATAAGGTGTATGTTGGTCATTGAGCTCAAAACAGTCTAAGAGATGTGATTTCAGTTCACAACTTATATCCGCATAATGAACTGTCACTGTCATAAAATTTTGGTTATTAATCGAAGTCCAATGTCAGTAGTGACTGTCATATCTTACCTTCCTCGGTTTCGTAAATTTTACACCTCCGGTAGGATTGGAGACACCTTCGTGGCGACCTGCGGTTACGAGGAAGGCCTCAGCACAGCCAGCGAAGCCAACTGGCGAACCAAAAACGATCTCAACCTTTTCCTCGTTAGCACTTTTAGTGCTACTTTAAGTTTTTCCGGACGGTTTTCCGTCAAATTTCATTTTGTCGTATCTTCGAAACTAGGCCACACTTTTCCAGACTTGTATGGAAATTTCGTCCGAAACAACTCAAAGAGGTCCTTGAAATTATGCTAGACCAAAAAAAATTATTTGGAAAAAATGGACGTTTTTGCCCACTTTCCCCTATCAAAAGTTGTTTTTTTTCGCCCTTAAAATATCACTATTGTACTCTCCGAATCATTGAATGTGCCGTAAAGGCAGTTTTTGCCAAACTATGGCCAAAAAAACCCCTTACTACCCAACAAAACCGAAATTTTGTATCGCAGCAATGGGTCTTGGCCCGTTATGTCCCAAACCACTCTAACCTAAAATTGGTCGATTTTGCCCGATTTCAGCTACTTTTGCCCTAGAAACTTTTTGAAT
The DNA here is from genome assembly GCA_947369275.1 of Nemotelus nigrinus. Lineage (NCBI taxonomy): Eukaryota > Metazoa > Arthropoda > Insecta > Diptera > Stratiomyidae > Nemotelus > Nemotelus nigrinus. The sequence goes on along the minus strand of OX376372.1, from coordinate 22,060,553 downwards.
ATTTGAATAAAATACTTGGAAGTACGAAAATTTTATATAATCTCACAGTCTCTTTTAAATTTCTACTCATTATGAGGCTTTTTTCTTATTTTCTAAAAGATCAAATCTACCTATGAAATGCACCGCCTAATAGCCAACATTTGGCAAATAAAATACTCGTGAACTAGAGCAAAATATATGCATGTAAACGCATACTGTGTGCTCACAAAATATCGCCATCAATAGCCGCACACGATCAGTATTCATCATTCGCACAGTTCTTATCATTCGCACAGTACCATCATTCACATAGTACTTATCATTCACATTCTATTCGCACTGGCTCAGTGCTTTCATTCATTCCCACAGTGCTGGCTCCGTGATTTCATTCATTCTTCATTCAACGGAGCTGGCTCTTTTCACTGAGCAATACGATAGTCGTATACATATGTTCGTGTTCCGACGTTAGAATAGCCTAGATTTTGCTTCAACTACACACGGTAGTCTAATGAAGTATTGCCGTGTGTATATGCATAAGCTCTTTTTGGTCGGGTTGTTGCTTCAGTAGCTCCGCAATATCGCTATTGCCACTAAAGTGAAGGTATGAAGTGTGCGGAACTATTCTAAATGATAGTTCACATAGCTCTTTCAAAAGACTTGCTCTTTTTTCTGAAGAGCTGGTTCACACAGCTCCTTCAAAAGAGTTGCTCGTTTTGATTGGCTCGCTCCTGAGCGACCCATCACTAGGTTTACTTTACTTCAATGATTTACTTCAATCTATTTTCCAACATTTCAAACTTACATTTTCTATCATATTAAGCTCATGCAACATAGCAAAAGTTTCTCTCGGACTCAAAACTCAATTTCATCCTACTCAATGAGCCGATTATTTTCATTTTTCAATTCAAACTTTCACACTTTCTTTTCCATATCTTAACACTTTCCCAGCACGTAGACATTTCAGGTTTTGTATTATAAGTATGTGCATAATCTTACAATAGCGCAATATTCTTATAATACCACAATCCTTCCTGAATGGAAAACTTCGAAACGCATCACTCCGACAGAGAACACTTTCAAGAAAATGATGGTATGATGAAAAATAGGATTTTATTCCCGGAAGTGTACTTTATCTGACGTGAAGTTGAATATGAAAAGATTTATTTTGGTGTAGAGATTTCGACTGAAATTCATATGTGCATGTCAGGGGCTTTTAAAATACATGCATTTGAGAATTGTGATTAGTTTTTTAGAAACACTTTTTGGAAAAATAAGCCATTGTGCTTGTCATACAAGTTTCATAAATACTGCCGTATATGTAGATTTATGTGTACAAATATTTTTTTTTTATGTCATTTAAACACATTAAGCTAGACTCCAAGACGTTATATTAATTGCTAAATACATAGTTTTTGAGAATTTAATTTAAATAACAACGAAGAAAATAACAATGTTCTTAAATCTAGCTTACACTAATTTTTGGCTCCTGGTAGTTTTTTAAGAAACACCTCTTTTAAAGTTGTGCTAACGTTGAAGATTCTCACTCATTACTTTACTGATAAGCTGCCTGAGTGAAAGAGGGCAGTTCGTTAACACTCCTATCTCGTGCTTTTCGAGAGGTATCATATTTTGTAGACGCAAGCTGTTGTACACATGATTTTATTAAGCCCGAGAAATATTTCTCGGGCTTATTTGAGTTGACTACGACCATCGCTATTACTAGATCATATTCTCATAATTGTCCAGGGCTTTTGCATCGCTAAATATAAAGTGCAAAACGATTAAATTGACAAGTGCCTTGCAGGGGTTTTCCCAGGATTTTTTCCTGGGGGGGGTGTGCAAAATTTTAGGAGGGGTGTCACTTTATTCAACTACTATATTGTACTTAGTACTTATTTTACCAGTAAAGCTGCAACATACATGCAACATGCAACATAACATCGTTGCACAACACAGTTTGAACACATGAGAACCTATGAGAGCAGTTACAATGATGCAACACAACTTTGTTGCGCAGGAAACTCATACCTCAAACTTGGCATGGCAACAAAATTTTTGAAAATATTCTATTCCACCAGTTCCTATAAACGTCCGGGAAATAAGAAATGTCATATGCAAATGAAATTTTTGCTTTGCAATATACTCTGCAGCTTTTAAAGGATAAAATACTCACTGATATCACTTTCCGAGACTTTAAGGATCCGTATTATCGAACAACAATTTCGTTAATATAGCCAGTGACAGATGACTGTAAATGCTGTGTTGCACTGATTGTAACTTCAGCATAAAGGTTTCAATTCCTAACATCTTATTTTTATTCCTTTTGCTTAGCGCTAGAAAAATTTGCTTTCGCAGAGAAAGTGCGAAGATAGCGTTTGAGATTTTACATGCAGTTTGGCACTAAGTGCCCGCATGCGTTTAAAACTTTTGAAAACATGCACCAAGCTAACAACCAAGCTAAAACATAAATATCTCTCATTTCTTAAGCCCGGTCCAGACGCTAGGTTTTGCACAACGTTTATCTGCGCAGTCAAAACGTTGCAAAAATAATGAGCGTCCAGATGATGCAAATCTGTATTTATTTTAGCGCAGTTTTAGTGGCGTCATTATGGAGGAAGTACTACTCTGGTCAATTTTTGCATGTTGTCTCGTGAAGAAAAAGAAACAAATGGAACATCTCAAAAGAACCCGGCACTCACAGTGGTCGAGGAAATGGCTTCAAAAAAGATAGCACTTTTCTCACATTAAATTACTGCGTGAATTAAATGATGAACCTAATGATTGGCGGACCTACTTGAGAATGGACATAGACACATACATTCATTTATTGGAATTAGTGAAACCATCTATCACAACAGAAAATACTTGTATGAGAACAGCAATATCACATGGAAAATACAAACAATACATGGAAATACATGGAAAACTTTCGTACAATTCAATAAACTCAGTCAAAAACTCCCGTGAACATTGTCGAAGGTTTGCCATTTGAATAAAAACCGTAGCTAATCGTCCACATGTAACGACTTGGCGGCACAATTCACGGATACACGGAGAGAAATTTCGGCAGTGATTTTTACTAGAGTGGATAATATAATTTACTATTCCGAAAATTCCATATGAAAATATGAATGTTATTACAAATTTGATGAAAATTTACTATTTTCCTGCAAATAATAGTCAATTACATTACATACTACAACTCACACATGTTCATTGCGCTGTAGTAAAGACATTCATGTATACATAATTCACAAAAAAGTAGTAAAATGTGTAGTGCAATTGATTACAAAATTAATGGGGTAAAAATTACTACTATTGCAATAAAATTAATTGCAAATTTTGTATAATTTCATTACACTTTTCTCTCCGTGTAACTATGCCTAACCACCTCAGTTATCGCTGCAACTGTACCGTCTCCGTGCAGTTTTCAAAATTGCACAGTTTTCCTATCCACACGCAACGTTTTATTTGCAACGTTTAAGACTGTGGAAATAAAACGTTGTACAAAACGTAGCGTCTGGACCGGGCATTATACTTATTTTTTCCCCTAATATTTTGTTTACTAATGTTTTTTTCCAAATGTTTTGTGCCTATAAATTAACTTAAAAGCCTGCTGTCGTTAAAGGGTTAAAGATATTTCCTGGGTGCAACAATATCTTCCAAAACTTTTATATAGCTTATTACCATAGAAATAAAGGAGTACCTAAAAACTCACTAAACGACCCACCAAAGCCAAAGGGCTGAAGATATGCAAATTTTGGATAAACATAACGATATGTCTATAAATTGATATAAATATATAATTTTTAATTAATAAATACTATAGTGCTACTTGCACACTTGTTTATTTATATGTAAAATTATCATTATTATCATACAAAAAGAGACTCGAAACATCAACTGAAACATTCTATTCGTGTTCGACGTGTGCTTTTAAGCATCGAAAAAGATCATGATCTTGTACTGTATGTGAATTGCCTCTGTGCATTGGAAAAATGAAATGTTTCAATAAATGAATTTTATTACTTATGAGCCCAAAGGGCAATGTGAGGCTCTTCATTCCCCACCCTATAAATAAAGATGGAAATGATTTTTGAATACTTTATTTTTGTTATTTTATTACTTCATTAATAAAAATAATCCGATTTTATTCAACTAAAAACAATCTGTGTAACATGGTTTTTTCTAAAGTTTCACGCTTCAAAGAGTTAAAAATTCAACGACGCGGCTTTTTAAGCCAGATGCTGTAGGCTTCATCAATTAGCCTGCTGTAATCATCAGATTGATCATTTTCTCGAATCAAAGGAATCTCCGGTCCTTCAATAGAAATTTTCATAAGGTCATTTACATGCTCAGGAAGCAGTCGAGACCTTTCTGAGCGCAAAATTCTGCTCATTGTTGAGAATGACCGTTCGACAGCAGCGGTTCCAACCGGCAACAAGAGCACTATTTTAGCAACAGCTGACAATGCTGGAAACATACACTTTTTTTGCTCATCACATGCCAGAGATAAAATATTCGCCTGAGTGTGAAGATCACCAGGATATCGCCTATATATTTTATACTCTTCAATCATGTCTTTAGCATCAACGCCACAGATTTCAGAAATTTCAGCGAATCCAGTAGTCAGGTCATCTTTATTTAAAAGGATTGAGTGAAAGTTTGCTAATGCCTTGAACTTATCATTAAACCTACTATGTAGGTTGTCTTCAACTGTTGCTTTAAATACTGCCAGCATTTTAAAAACCCTTTCCATGGAGTCTGCATTGTTCTCAACTTCTACATTGTGTTCTTTAGCCTTTTCTAGTAATTCTCGCGCTTCCAGTTCAATAGCATCCATTGAAATATCTCGAATTGAGCTTAATACAACCTGTACCAATGCCAATGATTCTGTCAAGTGTCCTGCGGACACCTGTAGCGATTTACTTAATTTGGAAAGCATCGAAAAAATTTTCCCAAGAAGAACCAGCGTAACAACCGTTGTAGCTTTACGCAAAATAAGCAAAAGACCACCTGCTTCGGTGGAGAGATTTCCAGCTACCACATAAATATGCTCCAGAGCAATGCAAATGGCTGCATGGTGTTTAAGGACTACTTTGATACTTCCATCATATGAAAGCCACCTTGTCGCGCCGGGCTGAATGAGCTTATGACACTCACCATCTAATGCTTTTTCGGTTTCCATTAGAACAGAAAGTCTATTATGACTACCTTTAAATGTGGTGTACAATGAGTTTAAGGCGTTTAATATTCTTTTTACCTCAGGCGATTTCTGGCAACTCTGCAATAACGCTAGCTGCAAAAGATGATTTCGACAGTGGATGAATAGCAAATTAGGTGAGTATTCTTTAAGTCTTCCATGTACCCCATTTAATCTACCACTAAAGTTAGCACCACCATCAAAGGACACTGCAGCAATATTTTTTGGGTCAAGTTGCATTTTCTGGAGCTCTCTTACTAGAATTTCGCATATATGCTCCCCAGTTGTTGAATGTAAATATACTGTAGAAACAAACACTTCTTCTACATACGAAGTACCGTTTTTCGTTGCGATGTGTCTAATAATAAGGCTCAGTATCTCGCGCCCATTTATATCGGTACATTCGTCAGCCATGACAGAAAAGGCATCCTTGTTTTTTAAACGCTGTAAAATTTGTTGTGATATCGCTTCTGAGAATGATTCCAGGAAACCTGTAACCGACTTCGCCGATTGTCTATGAGCGTTCGCAGGGCTGTTAGCAATCATTTCATATAATGTCCCTGATTTATCAGTGGATGCAGCAGTAGCAACGAGAGCTGGCCAGTTGGCAGTTGTGTGAGCTATTTCCGAGCGAAATAAGTAATAGGCCAAGCGCAAAAGGTCTTTAACAGAATTAGCTTCTTCCTTATGTTGCCTGTTGTATTGATCAATAACTCGGTCAAATACATTACCATAAGTTCCTGGACCCGATATGATTCCGGCAGCAACGACAGCTGCTTTGTGCTTCACACTTTCATTGTGCTTGCTACACTTCTCAGAAAGCTTCTTGGAAGCTGATAGTGACACTAAATCAGTTATCCAAGTGCCAGACTTTATTGCAGAGTGGGTGCAGCAAATTTTACATTTGTATCCCAATGCTGTGCGTTCAAGCCATTCATATCGTGAATAAGCACTAAATTTCATAGCTTTCTTGAAAGGACGCTGATTATTATCATCCGTTTCAGATGTTGTTGGTAGATGGTGCTGCTAAAGAATTCACAACTAACAGAATCGTTATGAAATTGTATCAAGAAGAAAACATACCTGAATCGATTGTCCAGAACATATGCTGCGACTATCTTGGAGTTTAAAAAAAGAAGTAATTTTTGTTGGTTGCATAACGGGTGTATCATTCAAAACCTCCAGGTTTCAACAAATCTTAAACGTATTATATAATTTCAGGTGGCCAATTACCAAATATTGTTCACAGTTCACTTTGTAAGCATACGCTTTTCAGGCACATAAATTACATGTAACAAAATTACTATTTACGACACTCCAAATTAAAACACAATAGCCATACACCACTTTTTTCTGCTAAGTAGTTCAAGAAAATATGATGAAACTGTCAAAGTGAACAATTATTTCCGAGAATTATATTTTCTGCATAGTTGCCATCACAATATTTGGAATTACGGCATAATCTTTGTGCTTTCCTTTTTACTCTGTGAGTGCATATAATTGAAAAGGTGTGGGAAAATGATCCGTGATAGGGGGTGTGTATGCACATTCTAGGGGGTGTGTTGGGAGGGTGTTAGGGGGGTGTAGGAAAATCTCTGGTGCCTTGCATCGCTGCTTCAATTTAGTAGTATCGGGTGTCACATAGCTCACTAAATCTAAATGAAGTGCCATTAAACCAACTGCAGTAAAACTGCATCGCAATCCTTATAAACCACCGAATTATTGATATACATGAAAATTTAAAGCAAGTGAGTGACTATTAAGTAATACAGAGGCGATTAACAGTTTCGTTCAATGCGCGCTAAATTATTAAAAAAAACTTAATTATTAAAAAAAACTTTTTAACCTAATTCCGCAAAGAAGCATTGGCCATAGACAAGCTAACAGCAGACAAGAAAGTAATGGAGGATTTGGAAGTCCTCGGAAAGGAGAATCCCACACTGTGGAAAACAGTCAACGAGCTATGTTTGCAGATGACGTCTTTTTTAGCCACTAACTAGCAGCAAAGTGAATCAGACCTGTTATTCAAATGCACTTAAAGCAGCAGACTTAGCTGCAGCACCTCTTGAGTCCTTTTTATGGCAGCCTATGAGATGAACATTTCAAAGTTCAGTGTTACCCTCAGGGAATCAAAATAATTATTAAAGTTTATCCAGTGATAGATAATGCATCTTTATCACATGACCACATAAAGGGCTTCAAACTTAATAAATCGATTTACCAAAATGCAACGAACTGCACTGCAGCTGCAGAAAAACTTAAATCACTCACCACCCACGACTTACACAGGGCTGCTCAACCTGCAAATATACACACTAAATTAGTGATGCACACTGAAAATAATCCACATGGCGCCCAGAGCTATGTAACATAGCGCATTATTTATGGTCCCATACGCTATGTACATAGTACTCTAAGCTATGCAGTATGGCTTCCAGCGCCATAATTACATGGCGCAGAAATTATGGCCTCACACGCTATATGACATAGTTGACATACCGATTCGGATGAATCGGCGAATCAGCTTCTGTTTTACTGTAGTAAAATAGTTGTTTTCAATTTGCAATCCAACCCAAGGACATCCGGGAGGTTAGATAAAGAATTAGCTTGATCAAGAATCTAGCTGACAATTTCTTCCTTTCGTAAGTTACGTTTGAAAAAATTCGATAAGTTTTGTTAGGGGAAAATAACGATTCATTCTCGAGTAATGTTAAATGCTAATATCATTGTTATATTACATCTAGTTACACTGAAAAACACATAGCGCCAGAAGCCATAGTTAATAGACTTTTTGCGACATGTACATAGTCGATTTCGGGATTGTGATAAAATATAGCACCACATGCCATAGTACATAGCGAAAAGTACATATTTATTTTATTTATTTACTGACAATTTCATCAACGGAATGATTACTACAAAAAAAAAAACAATATTTACACATGTAATTATGAAAGATAATTAATCGGTCGTTTAAGCCGACACTTGAACATATCAACAGTATAATTAAAGTCGAACATTTGATACGCTGAGTTAAAGCTTCGGGCTATTGCGCAGGTTGGTTCATTCAATCCATAATTGGTTTTATGAAACGGGATGGATAAGGCGCTATGATGTCTACGTTCACCGTGGCAAACACGAAAGTTAAGTTTTGATAACAAGAACTCAGAGTTCACGTTTCCAGTGAGTAACTTCGCAGCGAATAGAGCCTTGAAATTTTGACGTCGAGTTTCCAGAGTGTCCATGGTCAATAATTGCAAGCGGTTTTCATAAGGAGGTAAACGAATAGGATCAGACCAGCGGAAAGAACTAAGAACAAAAATTAAAAATCTCTTTTGGACAGACTCAATGCGATCTATGTGCTCCTTATAATACGGAGACCACATCAGGCACCCATATTCTAGGATAGGGCGAACCAGAGAGCAGAACAGGATTTTAGTCAGAAAAATGTCATTGAATTCTTTAGATCGTCGTTTTAAGAAGCCAAGTGCACAGTTGGCTTTTATTATTATTGAGTCAATGTGGTCATTAAAAGTGAAAGCGGAGTTTAATAGTACTCCTAGGTCATGAACTTTCTTGGAGCGAGTTAAAAGAGAATCGTTTAAAGTGTAGTTGAAATTAATCGGAGATGATTTGTGGGAGAATGAGATAACTAAGCATTTTTCAACGTTTAGTGAAAGTCGGTTTAGAGTGCACCAATTAGCGAAGTTTGACACGTTGCGTTGCAGGATCGTACAGTCATTAAAAGATGATATTGTATTAAAAATCTTTGCGTCATCAGCGTACAGTAGAATGGAAGAACCTGGAACAAAAGTGATCAGGTCATTTATATAAATGGCAAAAAGAATGGGACCAAGGTGGCTGCCTTGTGGAACACCTGATGTAGCAATTATGTCAGTAGATAGAATGCCACGAAATCGAACGTTTTGCTTGCGATTAGAGAGATAAGATTTAACCCAGTCTATAAACTTATTAGGGAACTCAAGAAGATGCAATTTACATATAAGAATGTCATGATCCAGCTTATCGAAAGCTTTCGTGAGGTCGGTGTAAATGCAGTCAACTTGTTTACCTTCTTCAATCGCAGGGATGACTAAGTTCGCAAGTTCTAAAAGGTTAGTGGTGGTAGATTTACCTTTAATAAAACCATGTTGGCAAGGTGAGATTAAAGACTTAGAGTGAAAAGATAATACCTCGGTAACTATGGCTTCAAAAAGCTTGGCGACGCATGGTAATTTGGCGATTGGCCTATAGTTGTGCACGACTTCTTTGCTGCCTTTTTTGTGGATAGGAGTAAGTGAAGAATATTTCCATAAGTTTGGGAAAATACCGGACGAAATCGATAGATTAAAAAGATGAGCTAATAGTGGTGAGAGGATATTAGCGCAACGTTTAAGCACTACGGTCGGTAATCCATCAGGACAGGGTTGAAAATTATTCTCAAGATGAGATATATGTCTTAAGATAGTGGGAATGTCGATGTAAAGGTCTTTCATTCCCAACGTCGTTTTAGGGGAGTCTATTAGGTAATTGAAATTAAGTTTATTGAAATCGGAGAGAGGTAGTCCATAAGCGGATTGGAAGTAATCTGCAAATAAGTTACTGATTGCTTGCGAGTTATTAATGACCATGCCGTCAGATATAAAAGAGCTAGGGTATCCGTCATGATACCTTTTTGAGTTTACAAAATTCCAAAAACGCTTGGGATGGCTTATGAAAGACTGCCTTAGCTCGTCCATATAGTTGGAGTAGGCAGATGAGGTTTCAGATACGAATCTATTTCGTAATTCCTCATAAAGTTTATAATCATCCTCTAGACGCGACGAGCTGTACACTTTCCAGGCCTTGATTTTCAAATTTTTGAGATTTATTAAATCTGTATTGATCCATGGAAAGCGTTTCAAAGGTACAGAGTTACTCAAAGGTACACAGCGAGCAAAGCAACCGAATAAGATAGAATGAAAGTTTGTGGCTGCAACGTTTACGTTAGATTCATTCACAACCGAAGACCAGTCGCATTCGGTCATTACTTCACTCAGCGTATCAAAGTCAACTTTCTTGAAGTTAAAGTTAAAAAGATTTACAAAATTAGGCTCCGCTAGTATATCGTCATTAATTTGAAAATTGATATGATGAGCTGGATGGTGTAAAGATTCATTAAGTAGAGGAGATGAACATCGTTCAATAGAGACATCAGATGAGTTCGTAGAAAAAATCAGATCCAAAAGTCGTCCGTTTGTGTTGTGGATGCCATTGATCTGCTTTAGTCCAGTTGAAAGAATGGCGTCAATGAAGTAGCTTTCTCGTCGGTTATTGGACGAAGGAAGATAGTGTTCACTACACTGAAAGAAAAATCTTGGTATAATCAACCATTTTCCTTAGTTGTTTTTGCGTCAACTACGGGCTATGGTTAAAACAACCATAAAAAAATAGTTGATTACTTTTATGCACCATGACGCGTGGTTGATAAACAACGTCCGTGGTGCAAAAAAGTACTGGTTCAGGCGGTAACGATGTATTGGTATATTTTTCTCTAAATGCTTGTATCATTAGAGGAGCATTGATAAGCCATAAACCATAGCAACATAATCCATCCAAGCCTTAAATAGAAACAGGACGTGAGACGTGAAATTCAGTTCATATGCATAGCTGCAAGCTGCAGCATCTATGAAAACAATTGAAACTGCTAAACAATTTCTGGCATTGGGACAATCGTATTCGTTTTCGGGACTCCCTGTTTTATAACAGTGATCTGCAAACAGAATACTTATATTTTGTGAATAGAAGAAGGGAAATATAAAGGCTTCACAGCATAACATGAATATGAATTATATCGAACAGCAAACCGAACACAATTTTGCCATGTAGCATATGAAACTTCTATGATAGAATAGGAGTATGAGTATGAGGAGTATGAAAAATCAACAGTTTTCCTTAGTTGTTTTTGCATCAACTAGGGCTATAGTTAAAACAACCATAAGAAAATTGTTGATTACTTTTATGCACCATGACGCGTGGTTGATAAACAATTTCATTCGGAGCATGAAAAACTTCCAAATGTTGAAACCATTCTAATTTGCGTAGAGTAATTCCAAAGACGTTGCTCACTGAATTGCGTTTGTTGAAATCAACTATTGCGAAGTAGTTTAAGTACCATAAAAACAGTTGATAATTCGAAACGTTGAAGTTTTGAGTGAATTGATGAAAATTTTTCTATTTATCAACTAATTTTCGTGGTTATGAAACAATTAAAACAGTTGATTTCATGAACGTTGCGATATTTTTTGTACAACCAGAACCAACTACTTTTATATCGTTAAATTAACTATATTAACCTAGTAAAAATAACTATTTTCCTTAGTTCATTTAACGATTTTGAATGAATCGTTGCAATACTATTAAAAATAGTTGAATCAACCAAGAGTTTTTCTTTCAGTGTATCGTTAGAAATTCGCCACTCCAGATGCGGTAAATTGAAATCTCCCATAAGAATGAGATCGTCGGACGGTTCCATTATGCGGCATATATATTCGGTTAGGTTATACGCCAAGTCATATGTTGAGTTTGATGCGGACGGTGGGATGTACAGTATTGCCACGAAAATTCTTCTTAGATGAAGGTTTAGTGAGATACATACGTATTCCAGATCAAGAGTGTCAGGTATATCAAGTCGAGATACTGGCAGTTCTTTACGTACAGCAAGCAGAACACCACCGCCGACAGGAGCATCTGGACAATTAAGATGGCGATCACGACGAAAAACTGCAAAGTTACTGTTGAATAGTTCAGCATCGTTGATGCTTTCACATAGCCAGGTTTCGGTAAAGCCAAATGTCGAAATTAGATACTGCAGAAGTGACGTATAAATCATTAATTTTAGAGCGCATGCCACCTATGTTGGCGTAGTACGCCGAGATTTCTTTTGCCCGTTTTTTGAATTAAGGCTTGATGTAATTAACTCTTGATGTTGATGTTTGGGAACAAATTCCCTGATGATACACGATGGAGGCCAGTAGCTGCTACATGAAATAGTGTTGAAGCACCACTCAGGCATGATAACTTTGAATGATGACACACGCTGGTGGTTCCCAATTTTTGTACAAGATATAAAATTGGACGGAGCAAACATTTTATTGTATTGGAGAATATTGTTCACATTCGCTAAGACATCATCGTTGGTCGTGTCTCCAGCTAAGCGAGATAAAAATAACACTTTAGGTTGAACTGCAGCTTTAAGGGAGCAAGAAAAATTGTTGTCATTGTGTCCAAGCAAAGTGCGGCCATCAGTAGCGACGCTCACGATATTGTGTGTTCTGTCTACATTTTCAGGTGCTGGTGCATAATTCTGATCGGCATCAAAGGCACTGGAGGATTTGCTGGCGCAGACGCTATGCTTATAGCCCTCCACGCCATGTACTAAAGTTCTCTACGCTAGGTACTATAGTCCTCCACGCCATGTAATATAGTCCTCCACGCCATGTACTATAGTACATGGCGTGGAGGGCTATAAGCATAGCATCTGTTCCTATGTACTTTTCGCCATGTACTATGGCGTGTGGCGCTATAGTTTATCACAATCCCGAAATCAGCTATGCGCAAGGCACCAGAAGTCTATAAATTATGGCGTCTGGTGCTATGTGTTTTTTCAGAGTTACTAATCTCCCGCTCAGTTACTTTTCAGACGCAATAATCTAAAGGATAAAGGTAAAGAAAGCTAAGTGACTTTAAGTTGATGTGGTCATAGAAATTGTCGACCATCCAATACTGTGTCGTCACGGCTTTGTGAGAAGGAACAAAACTTGCTGGAATATGCTTAATCTGTCACTGCGCACACTGTAGACCCTGGGATGCAAAAATGCTTCTCAAACCTGGATAAAAGCAGCAGTATCAACTCGAAGCTCCTTCATTGCTCACAACTCAACTGCGAACAACATGACAGTTGCGGGAAATTTTGTGTGCATAGTATAGATAACTTCTCTAGGATGTGAACATCACCATTGTCCATCACCATTTCTATGCAAAACACCTTCTTTTGTTAAAATTAAAAAAATAATATCGGAAATGAAAACTTATTATTTTTCATGCTTGTTAATGATAAAAAATTAATAATTTTAAGCCCTGTGTGCACACTGAGTGCCTATAAGAAGGCAAGAATTTTATTTTAATTGGTAATAGCATCTGACAGAAACATTGGATCATCGTGAAATTCGCAGAGCGTATTGACGTGGACTAAAACTATACACAAAAGACTGTGCCGGCAACTCTGTAGCTACCGCAGGCTCCTGAATAAAAATCCTTGAAATCATCGACCCTCCTGAAATAAGTTTGCTTTTTGGCCAAAAAAATCAAATTATTGATAAATTTGTCCACCATCTTAATATGAAATTTTCGAAATTCCGGGCGGCACAAGAACGAAAACCCATCACCACATTACCTCTATTTTCAGCACTCGAAATTTATGTTCAATAGAATTCATGACCGGATGATCTGATCATTATGAAATTTATAGGACATGTTAGTATTAGCTAGGACCAGGTCTGATACAAGTGATTTTGAAATGCAGTCAACCATGTGGCAGTGGTGCCATCGTGAAAATTCACTGCGAAACAAAAACTGCTTTTCTAGCCTATAACTTTACGATTCAGCCAAGAATCTTCAACAAAATTCACACAGTATCTGACCCTTACTTTAGGCCAGAAATTGGTAGAAGTTTGGTTGAAAAATTAAAATAGAGTTGCCAGCTATAGTAGTTCTAGTCATCAAAATTTTGTAAATTTGCTCAGCAAAATAAAGCTGTTTTCCCTGTAACTTCCGATCCAGTTATGAAGTCAAAACGAAATTCACGCAGTAAATGCACTTTATTGTAAAACAAGCGTCAAAGGAATTTTGTCAAAAAATCATGAAGGGGCTGCCAGCTTTAACCATTTTGGAATTTTTGGCATTTCTCTACTAAGCGATATTGTGATAAAGTTTTCAAATGGGAATGATCCTATATATTTCAACCAACATATTTTTCCACCCAATGAGATTTCTTTGTGCGCACAGGATGCGTCAACTTAGACTGGCCAATGTGAAGTGCAAAAAAACACTTTTGTAATTTTAATTTGTTGAGATTTTTTTAATTTTACATGAGAGTGCGAAATGGGTTAAAATATTTTAATTTGTGTGTCAACATCATTTAAATGACCAAATTTTTTTTGGACAAGATAAACCACTTCCTGACAGTTTTTACTACTGCACGCAGCGTTTGCTGCAGGATCATTATGTTTAAACTCCTGTATCGTTTGTAGTTTGTTCTTGTAAACAACTATTTTTAAGTGCATATATTCTCCAATGTGAAAACAATCACCATATTGTTTTCCACTTTTAATTCATTGAAATTTGCACAATGAAAAATTAAAATCGTTTTGGAAAAATACTGGCAAATTGAATGTAGATATTCATCTGTGACAGTATTTATATGGAATACTCTAGATTATAACTCTCAAATCATTCACAATCTTTAAATCTCTTACATATGTCAAAGCACTACATACTTTATCCCTATGTAATTTTAGTGAATCTCTGCCATCCGACGAACCAATCCCTGATTTGAATCATATTCTCTCAGGGACCAAATTAAATTGCAAAACGAGAATTTTCAAGGCCTCTAGATAAACACACGCTGTAAAACGTATGACAAACCACCCACATCAGCATATCCTAGCTGTCATGTCATACGCTTTAAAACAATGTCATAAGATCTGAATAGAACAATGTTGATAATGACACTAAGAACATGTTCATCAGGTCCTTTGGACGCCACCGCTGCTTCTGCTGCCGCCGGTGATGGTAAGGTGTTCATCGGCATACTTGGCTGACTTGGCTGGTTTAACATAAATTTGCATATAAATTCAATAGAAAACTTTCGCAGTCTACAAGTCATATGCTGATAAATGTACGCTCTCATATGTATTTATGTATGTATGCAATTCAGGTGAGCGGAAAAATTGGCCAAGTTTTACTTTTCGTGATAAGACAAAATAAATGATGATATATTATATAATTAACTTGTTCTTTATCGTTCGGTTGCGTTTGGTTGAGTTTGCCGTTGAAAATTCATATGCCTGACACAAGAAAGTATTCATGTTAGTAGAGATTAGATGAAATATTAGTTATTCACATTGGTTATGAAGCTATTTAGAACCCTGAGCAGCCAAGTGGGTGGAACAGTGCGTTCAGGCTTGAGTGATCCTCGGTTCAAATCCAACTGTGGGCGAGTTCCGATGGTTGCTTGATGTTAACATTAAGTTGGTACCTGAAGCGAAGCGGGATCAAAATAGGACCTTATTCTCCCACATTCATTTACATTGACTGTGACTGAAGTATCTGTGAACTTTAGGTGCAATGCCTGCTATGGGTTGGTTGTATTGCCGAGAAAAATTTAAAATTTTTGAATTGTTTTTGGTATTAAGAAGAAATAGCCATCGGCTGGTAATAAGGTTGAGGTATGTATTAGTGCTCATTGTGAAAACTGAAGCTCAGGCGAAGAACTTTGGATTGTTTAATGTCTCCATTCTAAATATTAAAATAGATAAAAATAAAAATAAATATTTAGAGTCTCAAAGTACTCACAGAGCTATAAATAATCATAAGCTATGCCTTAATTCCATACACCTCTCCAATGTCCCAAAAAACTGCAAATTGTTTAACTCCTTTAGCTTCTACCTTTCGGAATAAAGAATTACAGTAAACATTCCAACAATAGTAAAAGTCCAAACATTTTTCACTGACCATTCAAACAGAAGTACCAAAAACTATTGTTCATTTCCCGTACCCCGTTTTAAAATCTCTACAAGCACACTACTAGCCACGTCTTCATTCCTCTTTTCCATTCCCAATCTTTATCTTCGTCATCTCCGGTAAACTTCTCGTCGGTTTACCGCAAATATCGTAGAACGGTAGGTACCTTAACCGTCTGCTCGTGCAGTCGGAAAAACTCCCTAATACTTTTGTGGCAAATACTTTTTCGGTGAAAACGATTGCATCGTGGTCTAGTTGTATCTGAAAAGGAATTTAAGCCTTATAACGCCCATTTGCACAGGAATACCTTTTACCGCTCACACAGATTGCCCACGGCTGCCAGCCGTCATAGCACGAGAAGTGAAGAGTTCAGTAAGGGGCATGGCGATGAGAGCGAAAATCAAGCGAGTAGTGAGCCCATAAAAGTGTTTAGTTGAAAAGCTTTGTGTAGTTTCTCACAAAACACAAAAGGCGGTGGCTTAAATGAAAAACCAGAGCTACGTATGAAAAGAAAACGAATAACAGCTCAGTCGTAGGACTCAGCAACAGCAACAACAACTTTCAACGACCGAAGGACATAAGGGATGCGCGAGACAAGAACTGAAAACGGTAACGGCTGAGGAATGGAAAAAGTATTTTCACAAGCACGGTGGCGAATTCTTAGACAACTATTCTTCAACAATGGAAAATTCAAATGTTAGAGGATATGTGTGTGCGGTGTATTGATGGAATCGTGGTTAGGAGTAAAAGATCTTGTACGTAGATTCGATTGTTGTGCATGACCTCAGTGGATTTTGAATGGAAATAGGATGTACAAAGGAAAATGAAGACTATTGGATTGCGAATGAACTTTTCGACTTACGAGAAGCAGGTAAGGTATTTGGAGCATGTTAGTCTCGAGATGGGATTGATCAAACGCTGAAGTTAGTGGTTTGGTACATTAATCTAAATAGAAAACATAGTGGTGGGAGATTTGTATATAGTCGGCCTCAGTTCTGAGAATTATGATAGACAGAATAATTCTACAAACTAACTTATGTTAATTGCTTGCATTAAACTTTTATAGGAATACTGATACATGCTCAAGAATTCTTCGAGTCACTGTTTGTAAAATGCACAAAAAAATTAATTAATTCTCAATGTTCCGCTCATGCAATAGAACTTTGCATTATATATGAAAACTACAGATAAAATGCTTTCAAAGAGCCTAGGACTGTAAATCAAACAAGCATATACCGAAATGTTCATACTCGCCGTCTTATTGTAAACAAAAATTCTTACCTACTGATCCAGTAATAAAATGCAATAAACAAAAACAGAAATATAATTGAAACGTATACAACAAGATCTGGATATTGCCATAAGACAGTGGAACCATCTAGAAGTTTTGCGTGCGAGTAGCATCTCCTATAAATACTACGGCGGGGCACCAGCGGATGAATTAGCTGAAAAACGAAAACCGTGTTTCACTTTTGTATTACAACTGGTTCTTTGATACTGTAGACTACCAATTTTACTAGCAAATATAGTTTCCCCGTGTCTATGTTGGATAGTTGGTAAATATAATTAAATGCAATAAAAATGTAGGTGCAAATGCGGTCTGACACAAACGATATTCAGAGATATTTTGAATTACTGTGACTTGGCTGAGATCAATTCCCCTCTCCTATATCTCTGCCAGTCAGGAGCTTGCTGTTTGCCATCCACAGCTGCTTTTGTTCTCTGTACGTGATTTTACTTGCGAAGTAGTTTTTTATCACGGTCGAAATCATCATGTCTAATTTTAAAGAACAAACAATTTTATAAAAAATTGTTTAATAGGAAAAATGACCACCAAATTACTTGAAACGCTTCAAAAAGCTTGCGGAGAGGAAGCTCTTAAGATCCATTCATACTAGCAAACACGTAATGTGTTAGATTTCGGACGTGTCAGACACGAAAGATCAACCGAAAGTTTAAATTCTTGACATTTTATTCATCAGAAATGAGCAGTGTTTCCGCTTTACTCCATTGTTGAAATTTTCGCTCAAAAGAATGACCAGATAATGGAGACTTGTCAAAATTTAGTTTCATGATTAACTCAGTACCAGCCTTTAATCGTGAAGCTAAATTTAGATTTTATTAATTAGGCTAATCCCTTCTAAATTGCTGAGTGGTCCGTCTCCCGTAAAAAGATTTGATCCTGCCGCATGCTAGTACAGCCACCAGTTGCATAGGTTGTGTAAATGGAAGCCTCGCCCGTTACCGGCAGAGGAGTGCCTTTCTCTAGAGGTCGCGAGACCCAAACCTGAAGCATTAATGAAACTAAATCTATGAACCCAACCAAAGACGACGAAAAGAAAATCGAAGAAAATCAAACCCGCCAGTACCACTGGAAGGAAGTCACTAGAGAAGGACCCCATTCAAAGGAGTTCAAACGTGATACGATCACAAACGACGAGAGGTCAAATGGCACAGGGTCATGCCATCGACAGATTCTGGTCCTTAAAGCTGGATGGAGAAACTGTAAGTCCGATGGATGTAGCGATACCCCTCAGTCTGGTGGCCTCTACCCAGCAGTCTGGCGGCAGTTCTAAGCAATCGCTGGCCTGTCCAACTGAAGTGGCAGTTGAGTTGGCATTGACCAGAGCAGCGACCAAGAACGGAGGCAGCAAGCTGAAAAGATCGCAGGGCACGGTGAAAGAAGCCTTGACTATACCACTTAGCAGAGCTGTAACCGGGACTGGAGGTGGTGGTTCTGAGGATCTGCTGTTAACTGTTAAGGTGGCGCCAGCTAATCCTACTAAAAGGAGGAAGCCGAATGCTCAACGCATCAGGAGGAGAGGGGCAAAACGATCGGCCATGAGTACGGTGACGCTAGGATACCCAAGTGAATTCTACTGCTATGGCGAAGAGCAGGTGCCAACGCTCAGAGGAGCAAACCTAGCCGAGAGGCAAGTTGTTGAAGAGGCCACGACAGGAGACAATATCTTGGTTCTTTAGGGACGTAGCTGCTAGTCAGCCAAAGCTGGCCGTCATCGACAAACAGGTGCACCTAGAACGGATACTCGAGGTTGACGTGGCCAAAGTGATTTTGAATTATCACCGCGGAACTCCTCCATTCTGCCATGTTGACAAAAGAAGGGTCACCTTGCTTTGAAGGATGAAACAGTGTTCGCGACCACCGTCCTGAAAGTTTCCGGAGACCATCTAGGTTTTGGCGTGATGGAGGAGACATCCATGCCAAGCTACAGCTTAGGTAGCGGTGCCCCACTCAAACGCTTCAGAGGCTCTGTCTTTGTCAAAGAGACTGAACCCCGATCTGAAAGTTTCTGGCTGGAGATTCTACCTATCGATCAAACTCAGCAGCCAATCGACGGAGCCTAATTTAACTGGTGCAGCAAAATTGGTGCTTGTGCTAGGAATTGGTCGGGAGTCCGTGGATCATGCGCGTGCTAGCAGAAGGTTGATTCACTTTGGGCTGAAGAGGATCACTATGAAGGCTGGAGCGGGAAAGGTGCGTAGCCGAAGTGCAGGTGATCGAAGCAAATCTGCACCACAGTAGAGCGGCGACGGCTAGTCTGCTTCGGCACTTTAGCCGGGGGCGTATCGACATCACGCTAATACAGGACTGTATAAAAATGCATTTTTGGATTCGGCTCGAGTCTCAATGTGTTCCAGCGAACAGGTAGGAACAAGATAAGAGCTTGTATTGTCACCAAAAAAGAGGTCAATGCAATCTTGATTCCGGAGCTTTGTGATGGGAATACAAAGACAGTGTGTTGGGAGAGGAAGATCACTGGTAGCGGCACGCAGCAGCCTGCTATCGGTGGTGTTTCTACCATTCGACAACGATCTCATCACACCTGGAACAAGAAAAGTGGCAAAAGCGGCTTGGACAACTGATGATGTCATCGGATGTGACGCAAATGCGCACCACAAAATATGGAGAAGCACCAACATAAACGACAGAGGCAGATATTTGCTACAATTTCTTAAGTCAGCGAATCAATATAGGTAACAAACCTACATTTATTAATAGGAACAGTGCTGAGGTAATTGATATTACCCTGGCAACTCTAAGTATAATGGAAAATGTTAATTGCTTGCAGATGTCTAACCTGCGGTCGCTCTTGGACCACCAGTGGCTATGCTGAAATATCGGTAGTTCTGGTATCTTACTCAAAAAAACTCGAAACTCAAAAAACAGTACAATGGGAAAATAGGAAAACTTGACAGGTATCTTTAGATCAAATAACCCAAAAGAACAGACTGGAAGAAAAAGGGAGCTACTGCCGATGGTGGTGTCTGTATTTAAACGGGCAAGCCAAAAATGGATACAAAAGTTGGCTCGGTCATATTTTCAACAAAGTTGAACCTTCACCGGTGGTGTAGACTGTCCGACCAAGCTGTTGGACTAGTCTGAAGTATATGCTAAATGCATGACAGTTGAGTCTATTAGCGGAACATCAACCAGCCATTCACGCTCTTGCGTCTTACCGATGTTCTTCAAAAACTGCTAACGCTTGCACAGTAGTTTTCAATAAAAAAGCAAGGCATATTCATATCTGGAATATGGGCGTACCAGGGCAAAGTGGGGTCATAGGCAACGAAAAAGGAAAGGTTCAGGAGCCAGCAATAGCCCCTGCATCACTGTACCACGGTCAATTGCTGACACCACAGGCAAACTAGATGCTGCCATATGAGCCAAACTAAAGTCCAAATGAGAAAACAGGATGGATTGCAAGGTAGCCAGGACATTATGGCCATCACCTGATCCAAGCAAATGCAGGAAACTGCTCAAAAGGGCCAGGAAGTGCTTGAAAGCGACGTTCATTTTGCTCACAGGGCACTGCCTTACCGCATCTCATGCGAACTAAATGGGGCTGACATACATCAATTTATGCAAGATTTGCAAGATAGAAGAGAACACCATCGAGTATACTCTCTGTAATTGTCTAGCCCTAAATAATAAACGCCTCAAGATTTTTTGTGTTTACCACTTCCAAGAGTTAGCAGAGGTGGCTAGTACCATCACGTTGAGTCAGCTGTTTCAGTTCGGCAAAGTGATCGCTTAGCCACTCTAACAAGCCAGCGAAGGAGCTCCCAATGGTCCCAATCTGGCAGTCTTATGCTTGCCACGAAGTCGTCAACCCTCTTTACAATTTACTCCAACCTAAGCTCCTTGCCAAAAGTTACAAACATCACAGCTTAGCGTCGCTGTCATCCAGCTCGGTATCTTTAGCATGCATGGATTTAATCCATATAGCACTCATGCAAGAAGCAGCTAAACTGCCCAGTCGGCTACTCCTAACTCATGTAAAATCATTAACAAATCGTTTGAAAAGTCCTGAGGCTAACAATAGAAACCCATTTTTCGGGAGTATTCTCTTATATTCATCAGTACAGTCTCCGTCTAAAGTGATTCAATCATTTAAGCGCCACTCTAACATTTGTCCAACCTTTCAAAATACGCTTTAGTTTCACCGATCACTTCTTCATGCGATCATGCAGTAATTGCTCCCTAAATTTGGGCCATTTTAGGCGATTTGGTTATCTGTGAGCCAACTAGTGATGGGCTCAAACCCGCCAAACAGTTTGAAAAAACGTTTGGCAGCAAAAAACGAACGAACGAATTTTTTTTTCTGAAACGAACAGCATTTCTCAAACGAACCGTTTTTCTACCACGAATAGTATTTCTAAAACCAATTATTTCAACTATTCTACAACGAATAGTTTTTCTTAAGACAATCGTTTTTCAAAAAAAAATATTTTTTCTTTTTCTAAAACAAATCGTTTTTTTAAAACGAACTGTTTTTTTAAACCGAATTGTTTTTCGTTTTTCTCAAAAGAACCGTTTTTCTAAAACGAACTGTTTTTTTTTAAACGAAAAATGTTTTCTCATTTTTCTCAAACGAATCATTTTTTTTAAACGAACTATTTTTTTCAAAACGAATCGTTTTTCGTTTTTCTCAAACGAACCGTTTTTCTAAAACGAACTGTTTTTTTTTCAAACGAATCGTTTTTATAAAACGAATCGTTTTTTTGAACCGAATCGTTTTTCGTTTTTCTCAAACGAACCGTTTTTTTAAAACGAACTGTTTTTTAAAACCAATCGTTTTTCGTTTTTCTCAAACGATTCGTTTTTTTAAAACGAACTGTTTTTTAAAACGAATCGTTTATCGTTTTTCTCAAACGAACCGTTTTTCTAAAACGAACTGTTTTTTTTAAACGAATTTTTTTTATAAAACGAATAGTTTTTCGTTTTTCTAAAACGAATCGTTTTTTTTAAACGAATCGTTTTTCATCGTTTTTCGTTTTTTTTAAACGAACCGTTTTTTGTTTGCTAAAACGAACTGTTTGGCAGTGGAAAACTGTTTAGTTGCGGAAAACAGTATTTTCGTACTTGCGAGCATTTTCGTACTTGCAACTATTTTATTCAAATATTCAAAAAGTTTTTAGGACAAAAGGAGCTGAAGTCGGATAAAATCGGCCAATTTTGGGTTAGAGTGGTTTGGGACATAACGGGCCAAGACCTATAGCTGTGATGCAAAAAACCAAATTTGTTGAATTTTTATGTTTGGCAGTTTAATAGCATAATTATACAAAAAAATGGTTAGTTCCAATGAAACAGAGTCCAAACAATACTGTTCAGGCCATTGAAAAAAACAGCTACACAAAATAATCAAGAAATTCAAACGAAAATTAAACTCCAAAACATTTTAAGCATGCTAACAATACATGCTCTGTTCATCCATTTTAAATCAGTCAGTGACCTATAAAAAAACCACATTTCTATTATTAAACTCAACATAAATTCAACATCAATAATATGAACAACAAGCACCATGAATAAATTTATTCTGCTTCGAAACAATATTAAGTTTGCGCAACTCGAACAGCAAACAAACTCAAGCCCATAATTCTGTGGCGGACCACTAGGGCAACAGTATTCCACCCACGGCCACCCGAATGAAAATAACACACCTCACTCAAAAATACATACCATTGTAAACTTGACTTTTCTTAAAGACGATGACTATAACAAGGCGACGACAAGTAGAACCCATTGCTCTCATTTACGTTTACGTCTTAATGAATAGAACTCCATGCTCACGACTCGATCCATTTTCAAGCTTAATCCAATTTAGTGTCAAATCCTGTCCCTTTCGTCGACAGCTTACGAATTTACTGGCAACCCTGTGTGCTGGCCTGCCTGTTTGCTTCGCTCAGTCAGTCACTTGTCCGGGCGGGAGAATAGGAAGAAGGAAAACGTCTAATGAGGAACTCATTTGCAGCATGTTTTAATGCCTTAATAACTTCTTGAAACGATGAAAGGATTAAATTAGAAACTGTTTAAATTCGAAAAAGAGACTTCTCTCTCATGGTCGACTGGAAGAAGGGGTCGTTGTGAGAACCGAGAGTATTTCTTTTTAATTGTTACGCTAATCTACTGTCGACGTTTGGCTGTTTCTTGGAACTGAGCTGGGAACGGGGAGCCATCGGCTGATACGACTCGAAAACAAGAGGCAGGGATTCTTTCGGCGCAGTGAATCTAATTAGTTGTGTTTCTCGTAAATATTGAATATTTTAAAGTTCTCTGCTCAGCTTGCTTGGTTGGTTTTTATTAAGAAGACTGAAACAACATCGTCGAGGATTTTAAATTTTGTATCATATGTCTCACTAATTAAGCGCCATCTGAAGACATTAATATTGATCAAGGCAGAGTGTATGGCTTGAAGCAATTAAGAGTAAATTGAAAGGAAAACAAAGTGAATATTTTGAGCCTTGATACCAAGAAAGTTTCAAGCAAAATTGCTCTACTTTCAAATGTACAAAATAAACTGAATTTGCCGTCTTATTCACTTTGACGTTCTGTTGGTCTTCAATAGGAGTGTCACACTGAAGAATCCAAGTTCTTGAGCACAAAGACTTTCCATCGCTCCAGCGCTTTTAACCTTCGACGACATTTTCTCAAAGGGCTCAAAACTCAAAGTGAATCCATTTTTGAATTCAACAACATTTTTATTAGTCTTCAGTGGAGTCGCAGTCCAAGTCCTTGTACTTCTGCTTACTCGAGTGCATGTCCACAATGCCCGGCAGCACTTCGAAGTAAAACGACACAAAAAAGCAGTAGAGTACAGTTTGCATTTCTTCCCAATTCAAGAGCCAACGACAGGAGATATGTATATGTAAATGGAACCGAAATAGCATTTTGCCCGGGACAAAATCTAATCTCTTTACAGTGTCAATTGTTCTAAAGTTTGCTTTACATCTGCACGTCACAGTGAGCTGAGCATAAGCAGTCTTAGTTCTTCATTTACAACTTTATGAATTTCTTAAGGTGCTTTACGATGAAGTAATCCAGCAGCATTGCCATGCCGTACTATGCCTGCCCGTCCTGCTTGCATGTACTGGAGTCCCTTTCCCAAACAAACTACGATGTGTACAACGTTAAAATAATTCGGGTGCTCTGTATTGTACCGCACGACGCTATTCTAATTGGGCACAGTTAGTACGGATGTACATAGTTCGAGTTCTCGTACCCGATGCGAGCGCCGCATTAAGCAAGGATAGCAAAGTACGGGGCACGTCCTTCATCTTATCCTCGATACAAATCGAGGAGCTTTATTCGAAGCAAATGGATCCCCCGAGTGCTCTTCTACTTGTCATGACTTATTTATGCCCCGAAGCTATTGTTGAGTCTGCACTTTGTTGTACAGTACCTGACGGCGCTTGCCAGCTAGTTGCTTGCCTGGTTGCTTCCTCGAATGCCAATAGTGCTTGTCTTCGGTAATGAATTATAAATTTCGTTTCTAGTTTATGATACCTTCCGAGCTAAATGAGTTTGTAATTCATTTAAGATTATCATAACTATAATGGATTTGCGATAAATTAGTGAAGAAGAGCTATACGCCCAGAGAGTTTCGGATTTTCGCACGAAGGTAGTCAAAGTGGAATGAAAATCAGATGACAAACGATTCTAGCTGTCCTAGATGTAACATAAATTACTCAAATTAATAGCAATTCTTACAAAGGGTTTGAATATCAGATTGAAAATTTCAATACAACACCTTGCCATTTTTTCTCAAGCTAAAAACAACATGTCATGGCATACACTGTATACTCGTATTAATATATTTTTCGCCGTGAGTTACTTTTGAAATTTTTTGCTGGCAAGTACATCTCAGCTTACTATCTTTTTTTCAGTAGTAAATTTGGATTATTACAAGAAACTGGTAGAATAGTGTTATGGCTTCGGTGCGGCCATATGCTCATGGTATTTGAAACTCATTACTTTTTTGGCGAGGATGGGAAAAATATAGTCCAGCGGCAGACTAATAATAACTCAGACTTGGTGCGGATTTTTTAGTCCCTTTTTGAACCATACCAATTATTCGAATGCGACCAAAATCATTAAACGTCAGCATTTTTTTATATTTGTTCGAAAAGATTAAAAACGTTTTACTTATTTTTCGGAAAATTCTACTCTACACACAAAGAAAACGATACTCATACCAATACAATTACACACTACTGAAACAACTAAATAATTATCGTCCGTTTGGTTTATCTTCGAAAATGTTATTAAAACTAGACTAGTCAAGTGATTCGATAATACTGTTACAGAAGAAATACCTAGGTATATAGAGGGCTGGTCACAAACTTTTCAAACCATTCTTATTCTCATATCCAAGTCAGTGCGGATGGACGAGAATATTTATTGGAACCGATGTCGAAAAATATTTGCAAGATTTCCTGCAAACAATGTAGGATTATCTGAGATTCCTACTTACTTAAAACATCAACCCGCTGACCACAGGAGTCCCAGCCAAAACCACTTTCGCAATACACCTATCAGGTGCTCCCGCGACCACTTTTGTTCTGCCAATCCTCTTCTCTTTTCAGCTGCAATTACGTCTCTACATATACTGAAGCACATACCCTTCTGAATGAAACATCGCCTCCACAGTCGTGTACAGCGTTGAAAGGCCAATTGCGGGCAAGAGCACTTCTCGTTTTTTTCTGAACAGGAGGCACTTGAAAAAAGTTTGAAAAGCATTATCAATTTCCTTAACGCAGTATTTGCAGTATTCCGCCTGACTTTCCCCATTCTATGAAGGTATTTCCTAAAGTTGCCGTGACCTTATAGAAATTGGCTCTGGAAGAAATTTATTTTATTTTGGTCTTGACTAAGCCAAATTAAGCTTCTAAAGTGGAAATAATTGTGGAATACTTCTGATTTACCGATAGATCGCTGAACCCTAAGTCCGCACGTTGGAGCTCTTCATTTCAGTTTCGCTATCTCTTCAGTCCATCATCCCAGCAAATTGTCTCTCGTGTGTCATCAAGACGTCGCACGCACTTTTGATTTCCTCCATGGTGAAGTTCAGAAGCGTTTCGATCCCTGTTTGATGTGTCGCTAATCCTACCCAACCTGTGCTTCCCTCAACAAAAGCTGCCCTTCTTAAGCTGAAAATGATGTGGTTATGATCGCTTCCAAAGTACTCCTCCACCACCCTCAAATCCCTCGTCAGCGCTGACAATATACCTGCCGAACCCCGATCTGAGATACGTAAATTCTTAGCCCCTTTTTAGTACAACCACGTTCAAACTAGCCAACATTTCGAAAATTTATTTTCCACGTGTATTCTAGGCTGGCATTTTCCACTCTAAAGCTCTCGCGTTGAAGTCTCAAGGCACAACCAAGACACCTGGCAGATTTCATAGGGTATCTTGACATGCTTCTATCTTCCTACGGAACTCCCCAAATTGGTCTTTTCGAGACAAATAGAAGCTGACGAAATTGATACTTCGGTTTTTGGATACAAACATACTCATCATACATCCAAACATACTCCGATTCACTCGAACCCTTCGAAGATCTGCAACCTATAACGCTGCACAGCCCAAAAAGTCTGTAGAACAAGTCTCTAAATTTCGCGTTCGATATAGTTCCCTAATTGTCAGTGGCGGCTCGTGCTTGTTGAGATTGGGTGGGCCCAGTTTTTTATTGTTATCTGAACAAATTTTCGTTGATTTCGTTGTATGCTGGTCAGTTTTTTTAAATAAATAAAATTTAGTGTTTTGGTCGCTATTTATATAACACCTATATGCACACCTTTCAATCGATCCAACCATTCTTTTTGGCCCAGTTAGTTATCTACTACGTTTACGCAGTAGATAGACTTCCGAGAAATATTCAATTTCAATGCTCCTCAGTATTAAATATATGAAACTAAAACACTTGTTTCAAGTGGTTTAATATACATATATACATGCAAAATATTCTACATCAAATTTAACATTTTTCAAACGTATTTAAAATAAAGATTAAAGCGTGATGCACTATATAATTTACTACATATGCTTGTAAATTATTTGGTTACGTCTACTCTTTGATGAAGCAAAGAGATCAATTATTTTGTTGTGAAATTTGAAATTGTAACCTTCTCGCAACATTTTAACTAAATCCCTTTCAATATCCATTGTACTTAAATCGAAAAGCCTTGTCTGACAAATTGAATTCCGTAAAAAGGTTTTTACTCTCTTAAGAGCTGAAAAACTTCGTTCAACTGAAGTGGAAGAAGATGCCAGTGAAGCAACTTGACTTAGCGATTTATAAATATCCAATACTTCCATTTGTAACTTATTATCAAATATAAAAATTAAAAGGTCCGACAAACTCTGCGTGATTCCAAATTTTTTATGATCAGATTACTACACACAAAGTTCATTTCGTTGCTTAATTTTTTCAAACATTTAGGGGTAGCTGTCGATAAGAGAGTCTAGTAGATTTTTAAGAAAAGCCTTCGCAAATGATTTGAGATTACTACTATTAATGAAACTGATAAAATCTATTTTTTTCATATCCGAAAGGTTTAGTTATATTAGTCTAAATTTAACGCATGAAGTCTTTTAAAATAAGTTTTCGCATCTGAAATGCTACCGTAATCTATTTTACATCTTTTAACAGGTTACCCAACATTACTGCAAACATCGTTAAATTTTTTTTCAAAATATGTATCGTCTCCTCTATATGATTTTAATGTTAATTGTAAGTTACTGACTCGCTCTTTACAACAACTAATATCTGCACTTAACTTTACAATAATTAATATTACAAATAGAACACCTGTTTGTTGACACATAAGATTGATAGTTTTTAGCAAAAATAAAAACGAGAAGACCGACTAAATATGCCTGAAGCCCACAGACTCTTTAATCGTTTCTCTATCTTGGACAAAGGCTTCATCATTTAAAAATATTTCGAAGACTTCCAGCAACTCATTTGTACTATTTGAAAGAACTTAAATAATTCGAGACTTATAGTTCCATCGTGTATTGCTGCAATCAGGTAGCCACCTACGATTAACTTTATCAACTACACTAGTTCGCTTCGTCGAGTTGGAAAAAAATGTTAATAACCCAGTCAAATTCACGAAAAAGATACGGCATTCTTTTATTTTGCAAGTCCCTGATATCACAAAAGCACCATCATAGGTTTGTCCCACTAATATGCTGGCAATATCGAAATGCTTAAATGTTTAGTTGGTAAATTATAGAGATCACCAGCTTTTTTGCCTTGACTTACATAAAAAAAAAACCATGAATCTCTCTACTGTAATGCCTTGTTCTGAAACGTATCGAAAAATTACTGATAGTTGGGACAAACACTTGGTGTCAGTGGACTCATCGATTTGCCAGGAATAACAGGGAGCGTTATGAATCTCAGCAAGTATAAAGTTTTTTTAACGTGGTACAAATATAAAGTTTTTTTAATATAGTACATTTACTAATGATGAGATCGTTTTGAATAGTTTTAAAAGTACCACTGAAAACGGAAGACTCATCCAGAAAAAGTTTAAATCGTGTAAGTGTTTAGCGCTTTGCTTATATTAATGTTCTCTGTGCCGTCTTCACTTTGCTATTTTCTTTCCTACGCATGCATGATACAAGCAAGCCCCAAGCCAAAAGCAAGCCCCAAGTCCCAAGCAAGCACCGAATCACATAATTTTCTGATGGAGTCATATTCCACCTCATTGAATGAAAAAAAAAACAGATACTTTCAGAATGCAGCTGAGCTCAGACCTCCACATAATTTTTGAAACCGTAATAAGAAACCCTGATTGTATTTGGTCTTTCTAACGCCATCTGCAAGAGCTGTTATTGAAGAATTTGGAAAAAATGTTAGCACAGTTTATGGACTAAATTTATGCTAGCTGATTTATTTCCATTTTATAAAAGAGTTGTCTTTTTTTATTTTATATGAAAGATGAAAGGTGCATTTTTCTTCTTGGAATTTTTACACTTTGCATTTTACACCCAGGATCTAACCTAACCTTAGTTTCAAATTTATCCTGAGAAAACAAATAAGCATTTCATGCTTCAAATTCTGAAATTAATTTTCTTTTGCGATATATTTCAAAAACAATCATGTAATAGGTAAATTCCCATACCTATTCGCTAATTTTTCACATCAGAAAAATTTGCATCTTTTGGATACATGCAGGTGTACATAGATTTGTCTTCCGCCACATTATTCTTCTTTTGATTTTCAGTACAATATTAACACACGTCGAATCACATATTTTTCATAATATTTTTCACAAAAATATTCCTATTAATGAAATCTACTATGATCTAACTAAGCTCATTTATAGTTTATATTTTGAAAAAAAATGCTGAAAAAAATACCACAAACAATTTTTTATTCATTCATTCATAAACCGAACTCTCCTGGGGACGCACGCACAAGCATAGAGCTGAGAGAGACTTGCGCGCGTCATGATCTTGTAGTTCTTTGATTCAAGCTACGCAAGTAAACGCATGATGGGCTGGCCCAATATGCGACATAGATTTTGACGCGATTGCACACGTCAATTTTTCGTAGATGAAGAGCCGGCCCAATATACAAAATCAATTTTGTTGCGATTGAAAGCGTCAATGCTCATAGATCGCCGCTTGGACTGGAACAACGCATAGTGGGCCAGTGATGCTTGGGCCCACCGAGCCACATTCATGAACAGAAATCGATAAACACACAAATGCGAGCTTATACCTTCGCTTATACTTATGTTTGTAGCATAGCGTAGATGATGTAGAAGAATTATGAATGGGCTAGTGATGCGTCTGCCCGTCGTGGTGTGTATGGGACTGAGAAGAGGAATATACATTTATGTGTACAAGATGCAGGTGTATATTGTATCGTATAGTTTATGCTTGTAGCTTATTGTAGTAAGTGTTTTATATGTATGAGCATATGTTGATACATTGCGCGATGGACATTCAGTGTATGTATGGCACTATGTGATTTTACGTCATTGCATGGTATGAATGAATGATATAAAAATGTGCTGTTGATGGATTAAAATTATAGAAGGATTTATTATGTTAAACGTATATGAATTAATATGTAAATGATGACTCAAACTTTTATTTAAAATTATTATTTATGTGTTTTAGAGGGTGGGCCCGGCCCACTTTGCCCACTGTGACGAGCCGCCACTGCTAATTGTTGCGATTTGGGCTCTGGATTAACACACCAGCTGCGTAAAGAAATCTCCCGCCGTACGACACCCCTGAGTGTTCCCTTGGAAAACTCTCATCTACGAACCTCCTTCTTCTGCGCTTCAAAGGTTCTCTGAAAGCTTTATAACGCTCTTAACTACAGAAAGTGATTAGCTTATCATGAATGAATGAGTATTTTTTTGCGAGATGGACCCTTTGTTGACATTTCCCACAGTCACCGCTCCAATCTGGTTCTTCACTGTCCTTTTTTGTGTGGTCGTAGCCTAGGCACTTCCTGGCATTTACTCAGCTTCTTCTTATTGAATCTTCCATAATAAGCTTCATGGTATTCACGCCCTCCAATCAACTATGTTTTTCTGCTATTCCCGAGCCTATAGAGAAGGAACCGTAATTCGTATTTCGATTTCATTTTCCCGAATCGCTTTCATCACTTTTACCTCGAACTCAACGATCCCAGTTTTGGCCTTGGAAACAAGTTTCTTGACCTTTCCAAGGTTCTCTACCTCAATTCAATAGATATGGTCACATTTTGCGAGTTTCACCAGCACTTCGCCGTTTTCTTATTTGGCATACCTGTGCTCCTCCTTAGCTTTCAGGTGAGGCTTATCTTTTCGATAACTTTTAGCCATTGTCACTCTGGGGCTCTGATCTGTGGCTCCTGTCTCGGTTCGCATATTCGTGATGCTTCCTCCTTTCTGGCCAGGTGTAGGAGTCCTTGCCCATTTTTCACCCTACCCTTCGCAACATGTCGAGCTCCAGTCGGCTCTTTACTTTCAAGATCTTTGAGCAAATATTTCTTTTAGCTAATTTCCAGTTCACAGTTTTTCCAATTCCAAACCACATCTTCTCTTCTTGCATTGATTCTTTTGGAGATATAACTATTCTTTTGGGAAGTACGTACGTGTCGAGCCTTTGGACAAATACGCGTTCCGTGCGTGGAGTTTCCTCCTCCACATTTTTAGTGTGGGTCTCACTGGTCGCTACTAAAGAGTTAAAGTACCTTCGGCTAAGATTTCTTGCCATCAGTTTGGGGCTTTTATACATTTGGTCATCCGGTGAAGGGATTTATGTAATTTATTGCTGACGCATCACCATACTTTTCGTTGTTGTTTGGTGTATTTGCTGGATGGACACTCAACTTAATGATCCCATCATTATCTATGCAAGCAGGGAGGCCACGTGAATTTCGGCAAATGCTCTTATGCCCGTTTACACTCGGGCGTCACTTCAGTTGTACTAGGTCCACAATACCACAACCGCCAGCCCAAACGCATTAATTTAAGACTTTGACATACATCTTTGTCGCGTTAACATGCCAGAGCGGTCCGTTAGAGATATGTCATATCCATGTGATATATTTTCACATTCAAATATGTCAAATTCAGTGCTGCGTTACATCAAAGAGGGGAAGGCAAAAGAGCGGCTAAGGAGAAGTGATGGATAAGAGAGGGGAACGAGTAAAAGGCGGAGGTGGGTAAGAAAAGGGGCGGGTAAATATAAGAAAAGGAAGAAAAACGAGAAGACCGTGGGTAGCTGCCGCTCCTGGATGCACGGTCTACACATTGCCGTAACAACCAAATAATGCTGGATACATTGTCTGGGAGCGCAAACATGCAGAAGAGGGGTTGGATGCTAGGTTTTCATGGTTTTGGTCCACGACTGCTTATTCGCATGATCATTCAGACATCGAGTCGTAGTCAATGTCTACATTCAGATATGCCAGTGGTGTCATCTTTCATCACAGTGACCAAACAGCTAAACCGCCCTCCGCGCTTAACTTAATAGTTCCCCGAAGCCGTCTTACTATTGCGGGCTGGCGCTATTCGCCAATTGTGGACGCGTTCCAGTAGCAGATCACAAAACTATCCGGTAAAAAACTGTCCTGCCCAGCCAAATAAAATCGTTGACACAAAAAACAACGTCATTACTTATTGGTCAGAGCAAAAACCTTTAATACAACGGAAAATAATGTAAGCAATCAATATCAAAACCTTCAGTCACATAACAACGATAGCTGAAAAACATACATATACCCAGATCAAAATGTGTGTATGTTACTATCAGAACAAATCTTTCCCTCTTCCAAATAAGCTAGCATCGTAGGTACCAGTTCCAATCATATTGAAGTAAATCGAATTTAGTTGTATAAAAAGGGCTGCAAAATTAATATAATTCTGTCAAAATATTTTTCTAAAAAAAGATCATAAACTTAGGGATAGAACCAACGTAAAATGTCTTACACAGTCCTGACTATCATTCCAAAAACAACTCTCGAAACGAGACACGCACGTTTTCCTACTCATCGGCGAAAGTAAATAAACATGTTTACAATTTTCTAGCCTTTTGTCGTAAATAAAAAAAATCCTCTTCAGCCCACTCAATGCCAGCATCTTTGAAACTTTTTCCCCATATAATATCCAAAAATATTTTCAGACTTATTCAGTGCTAAATTGGCTGAGTAAGTGAACTCAGTTCGGCGCATTATATCCCTGAAAATCACATCAAAGACTTGTCTTTTTCGTAATAATTGCAAATCTCTCTTTCATCGCAATGATATTATATGAGAGTCAGCTTTATTTAGGTCTGTATCGGGGCAAAACAAGTACATTCTGCTTGTTTGCCATGAACGAAGCCATATCGTAACAAAAATTGCCACAAATTAATTTCTTCGAATAGAACAAAATACGTTGCTAGCTATCGACGTCATCGTTGTTGTCGTCGTCATCGTCATCCTAATTCGGCTTGTCGGTCGTTGTCGCGGCAGCAGCTGCTCTGTTGTCAAAAGAATGTTAAAATTCATTTTATCTTGCGACGCGCAAACTTCAAAGCAAACGACATTCTTTAATCCTTTCGATTTCTTCGGACTGATAAGTTGTCTGACTGAATTGAATCGACCGGGATGGTTCAAAAAGAGATATGTACTTGTTCTCATCATTTTTCAATGATAACATTGAAAAATGAAAAAGAAGAGGACGTGAAACAATATCTTTGAGTTTAGTATCCATTACTCAGAACATAGAGATATAAGGAAATGAAACAAGCGTATACATATACGAAATTTAGTGAAGTAATTTTACTACAAAGGTAAAATCTATAAATAGAACAAATCGAGAGAATTGCTACCTCAGATATTCCCCTTGGTTTCCCCGATACCTGAGCTTTTGTTGTTGCTGAAATAGTAATTGTCAAATTCGCGTGCACATGGCCAACTATTTTTCTCTATCTATCTCACTCTATCTTTCTGTTCGGCATAGCTAGTGAATGTCAAATTTGCTTACTACTACTAACGCTCAGCTTAGGCAAATTGCTTCACTTCTCACTGCCATTTTCATTTCCTTATATCTCTCTCTTCTAAGATCCATTATGTTTTTTTTTTTGATAATACAGTGAAACCTCCCATAGGCGGACACTCATGGTGCCAGTCGTTTTGTCCGGCTATGGGAGGTGTCCGCTTGTCGGAGGTATCGAACAAAATGTAAAATGTTATATGCTTATTAAATCCATACATATGTGTATATGTATTAATGTAAAGAACTACATATTTTAAATATAATTACTTCGTGTTTATTAATATTTATACGTAAATTTTTCTTGTTTTTATAGTAATAACTAGGTTATATATGTGTTGCATAGTATGCAGAGAAATAATCTAATGAAAATAATGATCAATTTTCGATTGCTGAAGCTCAGTTTGTTTCCATTTGACCTATTGTTTCTCGAATTGATTCTTTGCTCTTTTCAAGTATTGAAATGCTACATAGTCATCTTTTGCGAATTGCTTCAAACGAACAATTTGCTTCAGGTCCTCATCATATGACTTTATTGGATCAATATCTTGAATGATTTCCTCGTCATCGGAATCGTTTTTGTCCACAGTGACAATTTGATTTTCAAGTCGAATCTTAATGTCGTCATTTTCAGTGTGTACTGTCTTACCAATGTTTAAAAATTATTCCAAATTTTTGTTCTTGAAATCGATGAACACTTTTTGTTAATGTTTAACGTTAATAAAGGCAATTCATCTTCGGATTCAAATTCTAAAATATTTTGAGTTGTTTGTTCGAATGCTGCTTTTCTAAAATATTTTTTTATAGTCACTCAACAACTTTATCCCAGGAGGATTTGATGAAGTATAAAGAGTCAAGAACATCTATTTTTTTTGCGAGTTCTAATGCTGACTTGGTTCCGTCAATTTTCGAAAGAATGTGTTCGAGAATCAATCCTCTATAATTAACCTTGAAATTTTGTATAATCCCTTGATCCAAGTATTGACAGACTGACGCAGTGTTAGCCGGTAAGAAAATTATGCTATCAAGTGTTAATTTCAAATCTCTAGGATGAAATGCCGCATTATCTAAAAACAAAAGAGCTTTTTTATTTTGGATTTTCATTTTCCTGTCCAATTGCTGCAACCCTGGCCGTCATATAGAAGGCCGGTCGCAAAAGCAATTAACACACCAAGATGGCGGGCTTAATGTACCTTTTTTCGACTATTCGGCGTATATTTTTCGACCAATTTGACCAATAAAAGTACATTAGTACCTGTCAGATTGCAAGTCGCAACTGGCCTTCTATATGACGGCCAGGCTGCAGCCATTCGGACATAATATCCCGCGTCATCCACGCTTTTTGGTTCGACTTCCAATTGGCAGGTAAATCTTGCAAGCGAAGATTTTTGAAAGCACGAGGACGGGCTGCTTTACCTATGACTAATAGCATCTCCTTCTCCCTGCCATATTCACACAAAATAAAACTGTCAGCCTTTCTTTCGACAATTTGCCACCTAATTTCTAATTTCAAGGCGAAAGTTTTATCCGGTAAAGCACGAAAAAACAGGCCACTCTCATTAGCATTATAAATATCCTCGGGTTTATATCCAGACAACATAGTGGGCAATTTTGCCCTAAACTGGTCAACGTCCAATTGATCAACATCTAAGGCTTCGCCAGTTATGCACTTGAATGTTATATTGTGCCTTTTAACCCATTTTTCTAGCCATCCATTCAACTCCGAAAATTCACAATATCCCAATTGGTTGGCTATTTGTTTTATTTTCGCTTTTATAATTGGTCCTGAAATTGGAATATGCTTTTAAAGAAGAAAAATATAGTTTTTTCACTTCCCCTAGTAACCAAAAATCACCTCTTAGCTATTTCTCGAACTGAATGCTTTTCTTTGTCAAATACGTTAATTATTGAGTTATTTTCATTTAAAGAAATAATGTTTCGTGTAGCCATACTGATATCTGCAAATAAAAATCACCGTATAACACACGCGAACTATGCTGAAGCATAAAGAATCAAACCAGAATATCGAATAACAGTCACACACAAACCAATTTATTTTCTAAAATGGGGAGTCCCCTTTACATTTCAGCCAACGACATCGATAAACATTCAACAATAACAATCTTATAAGGGGGATTTCCGATTTGATTTCAATTTTCGTATTAATATTGTGTCCGCTTGTGAGAGGTTTTTTGTATCGAATGTACGAAAATATGGTGTCCGCGTCCGTTCATTGGAGAGTCCGCTTGTTGGAGGTCAATTTGTTCCCAAAACGAATCCACAAGCGTAAGTAAAGAAAATTTGTCCGGATATGGGAGGTGTCCGCTTATCAGAGGTGTCCGCAAGCGGAGGTTTCACTATACTTGTTTTCTTGGACTTCAAATAGTTCTCCAAAGAATTAATACAAGTAATTTGCTTCAAAATCAAATTGAACGTTTATTTTCAATTACGACTCTTAAATTTGTCGGAATAGCTTGTGATTTACCGTTGAGCGTGAAGGTTCTGTGGATAGAAAAGTTTAGAAGACACCAAACTTTAATTTCAGGTGATTTTTCAACTATCCAAAAATTAAAAATCACTTTTTCGTAAAAGGATTATAATGAACTGTTTGCTGGCATTTTATTAATACTAAAGATATTTGCTAACAGATTTATTTATTTATTGTATAGATGCAATAATCCAATTAAAAATTGGAAACAATTGGAAGTATAAAAAAAAATAATATAATGAAAATTCAGTAAGGCAAACAAAACAGACATAATTCACAAAGTAAATTAACGGAATAAAAACAGTAGAAAAATACCCAAACTAGTGCTCATCGTGACTTCTAAGCATCCTGAGCAACGGTGAATGAAAAAATACATCTGTACGGGCAAAAGGGACAAAAATTAACTACGCTGAGTTCTAGTAGGATGATCACAAACTAGTACGAGGAGGAAAAGATGAATATTGGCGGAAAGTAAATCAACATAATTCAAGATAAACCTACGAGTACGCAACAAAGAAAGGTTAAGAATTTATAAGCATTCGTCATAAAGACAATAAGGAATAACAAAAGAAATTAGGTAAACTTACGCTGGACGGATTCGACTGCAACTGACAAATAAACAAAACCAGAAGACCAAACTTGAGAGCAGTATTCAAGTGTGCAACGTACAAGTGATGTGAAAAGACGGACACAAGAAGAGATATTGAATGTACAACAAGTACACCGTAGAACAAATCCTGCCATTCTTGAAGCGTGTTATATTGTACATGGAGATCAGATTTTAGATGAGGATCGAAGAAGACGCCAAGGTATTTTTTTTTTCTTTTTTTTTTTCTTTCTTCAATTAACACGTGACAGCAGACTACCAGAAAGTGGGTCGTCAAAGCAGATGAGAACAGGGTTATTATTAAAAGACATTGTAACACATTTGGGAATATTGAGGGAAACACAATTTACAGTGCACCAAATGCTTAAAGCATTCAAGCCCAATTGAAACCGGAGACAATGGCTGTCTCAGGTTTCAATTGCAGCTTTAAGAGCTACAGTAAAGGAGGGAAAAGAATCTGGGGAAACTGTGAAGGTCATTATTGAATAGAACGAACATGAGAGAACCAAGAATGGAGCCTTACGGAATACCAGACGAGGGATAAAAAGGTGAGGAAACGAAACTTTTGTAGTGCGATTAGCAATAATGAAAAAAGTCCAGGTGTTGAGGATATCAACGTTTAGCCAGCAACATACCATGATAGACACTGTCAAATGCTTTTTCAAAATCCGTGTAGATGACGTTAGCTTATTGTCAATTCTTGCTTATTGTTTATTCACAAACTCAACCAAGTTTGTACATGTTTAGTAGCCTTTAATGAAAATAAACTGCTACTTAGAGAGGAGATGGATTATGGCATCATAGAGCTTGTTAAAGACAATTTGTTCAAGCAATTTCGAAAACCAGGTGAGAAGGGATATAGGACGGTAGTTGGAAACCTTATCAACATTCCCGGATTTTAGGATTGGAAAAATAGTAAAGACTTTCCAAACAGAGGAAAAAATTCAGTAAACAAGCTTAAATTGAACAAATTAGAGAGATGAAAATATAAAGATGAGACATTTGGAAACACTTTTGAAATCTCACTTCTGGAATTAGGATCTAAAAGGGATAGTAACGTTTCAAATTCAGGAGAAAAGGTCATAAGAGCTTCAAAACAAGCTGGTAAAAGTGAGAAAGTATTCTTGTAGGAACAACTGGGAGTGCCTGAAGCTATGAAATTAAATAACTCACATATTTCTTGGGGACATGCGGCAGAATCATCGTTTAAAGTGGAGCTATCTGGCAAGTATTTAGTAGTTCTAAGGAATCGAATGGTGTACCAGGAGAGTTTAGAATTACAAGAAAGGAAATAATTCTCTATGGGTGCAAAGTATCTTGGCTTAGCTAATGCGATAACTTTTTTTACCTTTAATAGAAGGTATCTTGAAAAGACTGCATTGAGTTGCATAAATATTAGACACGTGCCGTATCTTTTTTGTGTAGGACAATAGACACAGCAATAAAGTTTTAAAGCGAATGGAACGATTTGCGTTTGCGTGCTCTTGAAGTGTAAACTAGATTCAAAATAAAAGCAGAAACTAGATTCAAAATAAAAGCATGAAAGGATGCAAGAACTTTGTCAATGTCTAGGTCATGAAGGTCATGAACCTAAAGTAACCTAGCTCATGAAAGACGGAATTCCAATTGATAGCCTTAAGCTTTCAAAAAGTTGAAGCACGGAAGAAGAGAATTCCTTTTCTGATTTAAATTAACAAGCTTTATATTTAAAGATAAAGGAGGATGATGAGGATCAGAATCAGAGAAGTTGAAGTACAGTTGAAGAAGAAAATTAGGCCCAAAATACGATTATTAATATTTGGAACAGAATAGACGCTGGATTTCTAGACACAATTGTCAAAGATGACAAATTCAATTGAATAAGTGGACTATTGATAAATCCACAGATAACCACTGTGAAATGAAGGAAGTTAATTGAAATGTAACTAGCAGAACACTAACAAAACACTTATAAGTCGATAAATGGGTATTACAAAGAATATATTTATTTATTTATTTATTTATTTATTTATTGTCCAAATCCACAGAACAAAATCCAATTATAGATTAGAAAAGAAGAAAAAAATAAAAATACATACAAGTATATAAATATGTAAGAAAACGAAAATAACATGGAAACCAAGAAAATTAATAAAATTCAGAATGGAATAATAATACAAAATAAGAATAAAAAGCTAATCGACCGAAAAAGAAACAAACAAATTGAGCAAATTAGGACATATTTCGATTATAAGAAAGAACGTTTTTTTTAAAGTACTTTTAAACACAGATAACGTTTGAGGCAGAGGACCAAGGCTAAGGCTATTGTGCTGACGAGGCAAAGGCAGAAGGAGGGAAAAGAAATAAGTGTCGGTACGGGTAAATGTGACATTAAAGTTAAATAATGTTCTATAAGGACGGCCCGGTTCCCTAACTGAAAGTTGAATGCTGGGGTCAACCAATATACTGCCTTTAAAGAGTTTAAAAAGGAGGCACTCGTCGAGGAACACTCTACGTGACTCAAGGGAAGGAATTTGAAGGATGGAGAGGCGCATACTGTAATCACAATACGGAATACTGTACTTATAGAACAACGAGCGGGTGAATCGGCGTTGCACGGATTCAACCGCATCGATCAAGCATCCGTAATGTGGACACCAAATTTGGCAACAGTATTCAAGAACGCTACGGGCAAAGGAAAAAAACAGATAAAGAGAAGTGGAAAGATTAACAAAACGTTTAGAGAATCTGATAATGAAGCCGGAAAAACGAGAAGCCTTGGCAGTGACGTGAAGAATATGCAAGTTGAACTTCAATTTGGAATCAAAAATCACGCCAAGGTCCTTGATATTAGAAGCAGAATTGAGAGGAGAACCAAGGACACCGTAGGAGAAGAGCAAAGGAGATATTTTGTGGGTGAAAGACATTTGATGACTCTTCGCAACATTCAAAGTGAGGGAATTAGCAGTGCACCAGTTAGCCAAAGTATCCAAATCGCTCTGCAATATGGTACAGTCACTAGCGGATTCAATCACTCTGAAAATTTTAAGATCATCAGCGTACAAAAGGCAGGGTGAGTTAAAGAGGGAAGGAAGGTCGTTAATAAACAAAAGGAACAATAAAGGGCCAAGAATGGATCCTTGCGGAACTCCTGAGGTAGGAAAAAAAGGTGTTGAAGAGCAAGAGTTAACAGTAACGACACAAGAGCGATCATAAACGTAGGAAGAGAACCAACACAAAAGGGCACCAGAGAGACCAAACCCAGTTAGCTTTGCCAGAAGAATATCATGGTTCACAGAATCGAAGGCCTTGGCAAAGTCGGTATAGAAGACATCAACTTGCTTTTGCTGATCGATTGCGGAAGCAACGGTGTTTGTCAAAGTCAATAAGTTTGTAACCGTTGACTTACCTTTGATGAAACCATGCTGTTCCCTGGCCAGCAAGGGCTGGACAAAAGGGTACACTCTATTGTAAACGACTCTTTCGAGAAGCTTACTAAAGCATGGCGAAAGGGATATGGGACGGTAATTAGAGATGGAAGAGATATCACCAGCTTTAAGGATGGGAAATATGTTGGCGGATTTCCAAAGGGAAGGAAAGGTTCCTGTTGAAATGCTAAGGTTAAAAATTATTGACACAGGAACACACAAGGAAGATGAAAGGGATTTGGTGAAAAAATTTGGAATGCCGTCAGCACCGAAGCTAGTGCTGGCGTCAAGAGACAACATTAACGATTCCACTTCTAAAGGATTGGTAAAAAAAAGTAGAAAGGGTACAATCAGGAACTGGAAAAAAGGTTGAAGGCGGAGAGCTACTATGATGGGAGGTGAAAGAAGAGAAAAATTGAGCAAAGAGCTCACAAGAATCTTGAGGTGAGGACGCAGACTTATCATGAAGATACATAATAGAAGGAACGCCAGAGTAGGTTTTAAGGGATTTAATATAGGACCAAAAAGGTTTAGGATTGTCAGAAGTAATAGAAGTTTCGACATACTCAAGGTAAGCACGCATAGCGTCGTTGGCTGCCCTTTTAGCAGCAGCTCGTAATCTTTTAAAATTCAAAAGGTCATCAAGTGAGCCAGACCTTTTGTATTTACTACGCGCTGCATCTTTGGCTCTAAGAGCAATCGCGACATCAACTGTGAACCACGGAGGGTCGGAACTTCTTTTACAATGAAAGGAAGGCGTGTATCAGGAGATTAAGTTGGACAAGAAGGAATAAAATTTGTAGATAGCATCATCCACACTTAACCCTCTGAAGAAATTATACCAGTTAGTACAATTTATTTCATTGGACAAAGCAGAATAGTTTGCTTTTTTAAAATTGAAACGAAGTCTAGAAGCAGGTTTGTCTTTAGACGAACGGTTTAGAGTTAATTCTATAAAAATAGGAGGGTGATTAGGATCAGGGCGCACATACGGAGATAAAGAAGGACTTAGGCAAAGTGAGGAAGGGTGAAGGTTAGGTTAGGTTAGGTTACAAACAATATAACAATATAACAATTAGTAGCGGTCATGCGAGAGAAGACATCGCCACAATTTAATTTTCGGCTTCGGATTGATCCCGGTCATTTCTAAGCACATAGTACAGAGGTAGAATTTCCTCACGGAAAATATCGGCAGAGAGCCAAGTGTCCGCTTTATAGATGAAGTCATCAGAGGAAATGGAGCAAGAAAGCTTGAATTATTCCAGTTTGGTGCTAATCCCGCAAATATTCTGACAGCATAGTTTATAATTTATAAGCAACGTAAAGTCAGTAATATCTATAATGCTTGGTTGACTGAAGCTGGGGTTCGATCTTCTCGAACATTTCTAGGACGCCGACGATGTTCAAAGGTTTTGATTAGAAGGACAGAGAGGCAGAATTCTAGGCAACCAACATCACTCTAAACAGCTAAGAAAGTTAGTTTAAACGAGTTCACAAAATGATCGTCCGAAGTAGTCACAATACTTGCGTGTAACTTCTCAGTCTCCAATGCATATACTTTACAATTTCACCTATAGATATATCCGCAGATACTCGAGATAAAAACAACTACGGAAGAAACGCAGACTATCAGCACTGAAGTCATTTTCCTGAACAGGATTAAATGGTTATAGAGTCGGATTGATGCTATTACTTGACCCAGGCAAAATCTGTGTCTGAAACTTACGTTTTTCATAAAGGTTATTAATTTGTGATCATGGTTACCTTCTTATCTATAAATCAGCATAGACAACGTTAATCGTCTCCAAAGCTTATCAAAGCAGAGAATAATTGATCGTTTTGCGGAATAAGCCTCCAAAAGGAAAACCAAATTGCAAGTGGTCACATCAGTCAAGAATGCACTGTGAGCTGATGTCTGATGAGAATCAGTGCATTCTTTCGAAACCACTTAGTTAAAAAAAATATGTTTCAATTTTAATCATCCCACAAAAACAATTCAACTTACGTTTTTCTTTATCAGGTAAAGGCATATCGGGCTGCAACGGTGTCACCAGATGTGGCTGTTGCAGCTGCTGTGGCTGATCAAGATGAGGCTGTTGAGACTGTAGCTGTTGCAATTCGTGAGAAAGTTACGAGAGAGAGATTTAGGTTGAAGATTTTGCTGCTGTAGCTGTGTTCAGTTACGTGTCACACGTACATCAGGTCCGGAGTAAGAATTGGCTGGAGGCAAAACCTCAAAGCAGGTGGGAGCGAAGAGTTACTTACTGAAAGATAGTTGGAGAACGTGAACTTTCCTTCCCAGCAGAAACTGTGAGTAACTCCTTAAGGTAGTTTTTAGGGAACACCAATAGTTTTGTAAGGAAACAAAAAGAGCTATTTAGTTTGGTGATCGTGTCGGTAGCAGAAAAAATGTTGAGCGTAAGAGGCCATTGAAAGTCTTCTACAGGATTTGCAAAACCAGTCATAACTGCTACTTCAACCGATGTTTTCAAGCCAGCACACCTTGAATGCCATGTCAGACCGCAAAATCTTAAAGTTTTTTTTCGATACAAATAGTGTACGCACCAAACGACATTATAAAAATTCATTTGAAAAAAAATATTGCATTTTTGTTAAGCAGCATATAATAGCAACAATTATATTGTGTGCTCAAAGGTAATAAAAAAATATTTTGTTTTCTTCACTAGCGTCCATTAAAAAAAAAACCATTTAAAAGAGAACAGTTTTTCTTCTAATAATTTTTTGCGCCCAATATGGTTCAAGATCTTTGAACATTTCACAACATATCATTTTAAAATTTTCTTTCAGTGAACTCACGCTATATTTGAAATAAAATTAATTAGCCACATTTAGCTTAACTTGACTATTACTTCGGTGCTAAATACAACGATATATGAAAGCATCCATTTTAGGCATTGTCATTTCATTGAAAATTTAAAAAAAGGTATACAGTGAAGCAACATTTCTAGCTGCAACTAATTCGCCATCTGAAAAAATCAATCTGTCTCCATCAAATCGAGAGGTGGTTGAACGAACAAGTTATTGAAGGCTATAATATCGAAATTTCTATCTCTGTCTCTTTCCTCTGCAAAATACACCCAAAAAAAAAACAGAATCGTGCCCCAAGGACACATCAAAGATTTATCTTAGCGACGTTTTCTCAAAGAACCGTAACCCCATATCGGCCAAACTCAAATATCTCGAATGCCGACGACCGTCATCTAACTCCTCTACCAATAGATAAAAGAACAGAGCGGAGAAAAACGACAAAACTGAAGCTATCTGATACTTATCAAAGGAAAATTTCTTGACGTTTCCCGCAGAAAATCAAGATGAATTGGGTGGATTTGTAGCAACCGAACGATGTGCTAGGTAAGAGCAATGAATGTTGTAGCCTTTCATATTCGCGAAGAGATTGGAGGGCAATGTGATGTAGGCAGGACAGGAAACGGTATTTTTTTTTTCTTTCTTTTCTTCAATAATCAGTCAGTGCTGCAAATGAATCGTGGATAACGCGCAAAGACGCAATAGACACGTGGTTCCTTTTACCAACACCGATCGACTAGCTGGCTGACTAGCTTTGCACGGAAACTTCCTCCATCATCTCTCTTCTGTGAACGACGTGATTGATAGTAATCTTCAAGACAATCTTATAGCTAATGGCGGTTGACAAATTGCACACGATTTCGTACGCTGCGTGAGCAATTGACGACACAGACGAATGGTTAATGAGAAAACATGAAGAGAATGTCGGGGATCATTTTCGTTGAGCAATCAATTTGTAATTGAAAGGTATTTTGACAAATTTACGCAATTTG
Source organism: Nemotelus nigrinus (assembly GCA_947369275.1). Classification (NCBI taxonomy): domain Eukaryota; kingdom Metazoa; phylum Arthropoda; class Insecta; order Diptera; family Stratiomyidae; genus Nemotelus; species Nemotelus nigrinus. The sequence goes on along the minus strand of OX376372.1, from coordinate 22,016,471 downwards.
ATTCCGATGATAAGGCAGCTGACTTGCCTACATTTTGCCTATAATAAGAATAAATTGTTTTATTTGCGTTTTCGTCTACCCTCCAGCTGTTTGTCAATTACATAGCAGCAACGAAAGATAATTAAACTTCTGAGTAGGACCTAAAAACCGTAATGCTCCTTTGCGATTTTCTAAATACGAATATTCTATTCTAGGAGCTCCAGCCACTTTGACCGCCTCTCCCTTATGGAGTACGTATTATTCATAAGTGCCTACACAGCAAATGCCACCATGAGAAAACAAGTATCCCATTTGTCGCTGTTCTGATCAAGTGACTTTATTAAATTCTGATGACTTCATTGTCGCTTAGACAGATGAAAGCTGATGGATATGGAGTGATAATGAAGGAAAATTTCTGAATAAACACGAAATTCCCACTTATATTTAAGACATGGCTTTACTTTGTAAATATGTATTTGCGAGCGGAATATGAGCTCCAACAGACTTTCTAGTTATTTCAATATCTCATTAAAGGTAGTTGGCGGAAACTAAATCACACTGCATGCCTGAAAATTGTATCACTTTTTTGGTGTCCAGTAAAGCTGGTTGGAAAAGCTTTGTCAGAAGATTCACATTAATAATCCATTTGCTACAATGTAATATTCTCAAGCACAAACAAACTCCCACATAGGAACCCTTTTCCAAGAAGCACTATATCCAAGCCACTATCAGACACATTTTCTCAAATAAAAACCAGTGTAGGTGTATGACATGGAAATCAAGTATTTTTATAGGCTAAAATATATTTTGGTCATTGGGGAAGGGTTGTGGGGCTTATGTTCAAATATGTGTACACGTGCAGTCGCCAGTCATATGTACATACATACATATATATTTTTCATATTCCAATAAAAGCAGCCACTTCTTATGCAACTCAACGGCGCTTATGTACATCGAGTGAAGCAGACACTAGCGTCTGTGACCAATTTGATAGCCGAACTTATATACGACCTAGGGCAAACATTTTCTTCCAGGAAAAGTATTTTTAGACAAAAATTTCCACTTTTTTACTGTCTTATTTGAGAAACGGATGAGTAGGGAAGTAGGAAAATATACATTGAGTGTGAATACAGTCATAGGTTTTCATTGAGTCAATTTGACTAGGACTTTGGCCTTGGGCATTTATTTCACCTCGATGGCTATTGCAGATAATAATAAAAATCTTAGCACATACATACATATGTATGTATGTATGTATGTAGGAGGAACTAGAAAGATTGATTTTATAAGAAAAGTAGACGAAATGTATACTCAGAAAAATTTCATCACTTAATAATTAATAGGATCAAATTTAAATCAAATGTTGAAACACTTTTAAATAAAAAACGAATCTTATTTGAATTAAATAAGCCACCACATTCAATGAAAATGATTCCACTTTACTATACAAATGTTTCTTTGAATGCAAAACAAAGCATTTTGAGCTAAACAAGACCACTTTGATTCAGCGTTATTGAAATGAAGGCAGATTATTGGAATTAAAAAGAAACGTACATGACGCCAAATTATATTTGAAAATATTTGATTCATATCTATTTGTTTTTTATTTATACAACGTTTTTTTCTGTGTATAAATTTTATCTAAAATTCCATGTAATTGAACTATCTGCGAAATCACTTTTTCGCACACAAGACATTTGGCATGTAGAAACTTAATGCCGCCGTATCTCAGAGCTAAAGCGGCAAAATTGCTTAGTCAATGCCACTAAAATTATGTTAAATCTACTCCTTTTTCAAATCAACTTGTCCTGAGAGCTCAGTTTCAATCGATGAAGGCAACGGATATTATTGGCGTGAAAAGAATTTGAAATTTACCACCTGCAAAGATATCAAAATTTAGGATATTCAAACATATGTCACTTAATCTGATTACTATATTGGTTTTTATTTGAAACTTTAGTGTTGGTATCGTAGTACAAAAATGGCTGTGATTGCCGGTACTGGCAACTCTATCCTAGTTTTGGAACCAAATCTCTATCAAACTTGGTTTATTTTCAGATTATCTAAATTAGGTTTTTTTTCCTCCTTCCTTCCACTCTCTCCATCCCTCAATCAGTATGCACGGTCCGTGTGCATCAACGTATTATCAAACATATCGTCCTAGTACTTCCCAGACAATTGAAAATTGGTATAAGGGAAGATACGAATGTTATTAATTTTAATTACACTTCATACCCTGTAAGGTCATTTCAAATTGTTGCTCAGAATCTTAGAAATCAGTTTCCCCCTTTCAAAGTTAACCAGTTGTTGAATATTTAACAATCCTGTTCGAGTGAACACAGTAACTGTTGGTGTAAGAGTCGGCATTCTAAACATAATTTTAATTGCTTTCGAAATAAGTCTTCCAATCAACTCGATGTTCTGCCATAAAATAGTGCCGTATGTGATAGTTGAAAGTATATAAGTATTAAATATCATTAATCTAGTTCTGGTTTCCAAGAACTCAAATTTTCTTAAGGCTGCAATCATTGGTGCGACTTTATGTCTAATGTGGTTAATGTGGTGTAACCATGTCATTTTCTCATCCAGGATTAAACCAATATATTTCATTGATTCAGTTTTTTCCAGACGAACTCCGTCCATCTGAATAAAGGGGTCTATAGGACATTTGTTTTTCTGCTGGAAAATTATGTACTTGGTCTTGTTGACATTTCTAAGCAGTTTGCTATGCCTAGGCCACACTTGGTATGTTTCTAGATCTCTATTAATTTTATACTCCAGAGACGGTTCATCTTTTCTAGAATATAAAAGAAGTGAGTCATCAGCAAAAAGGACCAATTTGCCAGACAGCTGGAGATGTTGGATGCAGTCCACATACAGGATGAATAGTACTGGTCCAAGAATCGATCCCTGCGGTATGACTATATTGATGAAACGTTCCCGACTGATGCACTGTAATTGTTTTGCCACAATCCGCCTATCCAATAGATAATCTTTTATTATCGAATTAAACTTCTTGCTAATGCCGTATTTTTCGAGACGTTGAAGCGAAATTCTGTGGTCAATAGTGTCAAAAGCCTTGTTGAGATCAACAAAAATGGCTGCTACATAGTTACCTTTATCCCATGAACTGTTAATGAATTGGACCGCGTCTAATGTGGCCGCTATTGTATTGCTGTGTTCTTCGAAACCGTACTGAATTGGAGCTAAAATTGCTACATCATTGATTTGTTGCACTATACGGGAATTTAAGATTCTCTCAAATATCTTGCTCATTACACTGGTAACGGCAATTGGGTGATAATTAGAAGGATCCGAAGGATCACCTCCCTTAAAGATTGGTGTTATTCGCGCCAACTTAAGCCAAGAAGGAAAAGAACCTGCCTTTGTGTAACTATTCACAATTTTTGTTAGAATCTCCGCTATTTCATTTTTGAGCATTTTGACGTCTCGTTTTGACTTTATAAAGCTGACTTTCAGAAATTGTCTACTGAAATTAGTCTCATCAATTCGTATTCGTATTTCAAGAGATTGGATGTTGATTGTAAAGCGCCATAGTTTAGATCAATCTGTTCCAATCTAAGCTATTGTTTCTTAATACTCTAAAAGCTTAATGCTCTAAAAAGCTAAAAAAAAAAAAAGTGTTCGTAAAAATTGAATAAAGCCTATTTCACCCAATGAGCTTCAAAGATTTCCATAGTTGATGCTTTCAGCAAAAAATTTTATCATGCAGGCAATGGGTGATTACTTTCTGAACATAGAAGTTTCACCATGCTTCATAAACCAAAATCCCGCTAGTCCTATATCCGTTCTTTTATGTCTGAATCCTCAGTTAATTGTTCTATGCGTCTTTACGACGCCATTACTCTTAATATTCAGTTTCTAGCACTCTGTATTTTTTGCCTTTTTCTTTCCACCCTTTTAAAACACATCAACCATCTCAATTTGTTTTGCTTCCAACCCTCCCATTTCCTGCTTTCACTTTCCTTGTTTAGTGCTTATTCTTTGAAAGTTTAAGTACCTTGAGTATTCTTGTACAAATTTTGGTCTTTAGCTATCTCTTTAGCTATTCACTTCAACATTAACCTTACATCTGGCGAAATTCCGTAATCATGGAAAACCACCAATACTATCTTAGTTTTGAAATCTTGCGATCCATCTGCTGCTTCAGAGAACTCCTGAGTTTATCATTCTCTACAATCGTCTCTTGTTTTTGAGCAGCATGGTTTCATCAAAGAGTTGCATCTGCATGAGGAACTATTTTATTTTCTTCAGTATAAGTCACATTCCTGACAATCAAATCGTGTACCATATATGCTCAAGTAGTATCTCATAAGCATTTTTCAAAATATTTCTTTGCTCCCTTCTTAAATAATTTTTATTAGCTAGAATGTTAACTTAAGTCAATTATCTTTCGCTACATCGCAATATTTTTTCGCTTTTTGGCAACAATCATTTCATTCGTTTTCCTCCCAGTGCCGTATATTTCTTAGTACAACTAGTTCACGCCTTTAGCTTTATTCAACCCTGTGAACAAATTAGCGATGAAATTGTGATCGCCATTTTATCGGATCAGTTTCTATCGAAAATACTACGGTTTTAAGATGACCATATTAGATCATCCGATCGCTGAGTGACTAAAAGCAATCAATGTGGCAATCAGCGGTATATACATATAAAAAGTAGAGCGGTATATACACCCATTTTGCGGTCTTTCGTAACAAACGGCCTCTCTACAATGACCCACCTTATGATGCTCAGTAATTTCGATTCCCGAAAACTTTTGATCATGCAAACCATAACCTTCCACTCAACAAACTTGAAGTGCTTGTCTTACTTGGCTCTTGTTTTCCTCCTATCTTAGCGTTTCATATATCTGCCTTTTTCCCCACACGGAGCTTCTCAAGGATCCATCCTAGTTCACTTACTTTCTATCACGTTTTTTCCGTGGTTATCCTTTTTTTATCAATTACTCATGACTTCTGTATGCGAATGACTACAAATTATACAACGTAATGAAATCTGTTGACAACTGTCATCAATTGCAAGCTGATTTGTTTGCCGTTAATTGATGGTTCGAAAATAATTTCGCACCTTTAAACATCTTGAAGTGCCACTAGATGTCATTCTCATATTCAAATTCCCCTAACATATTATCTTATTCTTTGTCTGTTTATTGTCCAGTATTTTATAAACCTTATTCCTTAGTCTGCTTTTACTCGCCTGGGTCGTTGCTTTCTACTATGTTTGCCCACTTTGGTTTTAAAACCACTAAAGTTTTCCCTGCTTTTTTCCTTTGAAAGTTCTTATTTTTAATCATTTTTCATTTATTGACGCTATAATTGAATAATATCTGTTGAGTTCTTGTTAAGGCAAATGGTCTAGGATAGTTTTATTTTGAGCATAATAAATTTCAACATGTAATCGGTGAAGTAGTTCTCCGCTGAAGGATAATAAACCGGAATCAAAGGAAGAGAAACTTAAGTCGTATTCAACGTAAATAAGCCGCTTTCAATCCAAGTCTGCTGTAGCAAATATCAAAATCTAGCTTTGAGGTGTAATAAGGTACTACTAAGAACACTTTATTGCCAATTTTCGTTTTATTTTTGCTTAAGGTCTTAGTTCTCGACATCCAATTTCCAGTCAAAAAACAGTATAAGTAAAATGCTTGTATTTCCTGAATAAGTGATTTCGATTTACTTGAAGTTTAAAAGTTTGAAAACAAACTAAAATAATCTGACTGAAACTGAAAAAAAGTTTGAAATCATTAGTTTCTCTAGCAGTATCGTTTCGTCAAAACATCTATTCTCTCATCCATCATTCACAAGAAAGCATCTTTCTCACTACATCCACAATGATTTTATGTTTTCATATGAAATTGTTTGTAAGTCAGATGTGGTCATCCTAAAATCACACTTCATATTTTTACTTTAACCCTAAAATCCTAAATCCTAATCCTAAAAAAAAATAACCCTAAAATCACACTTCATATTTTTACTTTAACCACGACGCTGCCCAACCTCAACCAAAGACCCTTTCAAGCAAGGTAAACTGTAATCATGCTGCAACCGTTTTCTTCGGAGCTCAGCACCTAACAACATCCCTGAGCTTTACATGGGGATGAAACGTACATTTGAACGGTTCACGAGCGAAATATATTAAAAGTGACCCCCATATTGTTACTTCCTACTACATCCACCACATTCGTTTCGCTCGTTTCAGTCTTAGTCATATACACGCTCGAAAACATCGCCCGTAGAAAATAAGCGTGATGAAAACGAGTGGTTATGGTTTCTGACACCGCTGCCGTCAAGTGTGTTGCGAGTTGGAAAACAAGAAGTCAAGAAAAAAAAGGGTCACATCCTGACAGTGATCAGATCCCAAACAAATGAAATGTGAAATGGTAAGTGGAGAGTATTGGCTTCTGTAAGGGTGGTATATTATTGTTTACTAGTCGATGACGATATTTTTATGGCACGTAGCTGATTTCCAGGACTCGAATAAGGGTTACAAGTGTTATTGGAGGTAAGTCAAAGTAAAAAGAGTTTGTTTTGAAATCATACCACTATGTTATTGGTGCAAATATCCATAATATATTTGGTTAATCAATGGAAAATAATTTCAAAGAATATCAAATATTAGTATGTATGTTATAAAAGAAAAAGCGCTAGAGTGCCGCTCTACACTCAAATTGGACTAAAATTGAATTTTGCATGATTCAAATTACAATGTGTTAGGAAATCTTATATTTATTATTACCATCCTTTTGGATTCATTATTTAAAGAGCCGCTACAAAAATTTATCCATATCAGTACATTCATACCCACATTGGACGCTATTCTTTTTTAACATTTTCACTTCGATCTAAGGTCTTCTGATAGCCTAAACATGCATAAACTTTCAGAACTTCACGATTTTCAAATATTTTCAGTACATCCCTACTCCATCGCATCTTCAATATACCGAAAAATCTCAGCAAAACGAAAAGCGCCCACGGCAGGTTACTACTATGCTATTCAAAATTTACCGAACCGACAAAAAATTGAAAAGGCCTTTAATAAAGATATCACATCTGGATCCGGTTCGTTGGAAAACCGTTCGACTAACGCAGTAACATTACCATCGAAGAGTAGCCAACTAGTAGTCGGAGGGTAGAAAAAAGGCTCACTAACGCTCATAAGGGACGACTTTTCAAGAGATTTGAATAATAAAAACGCCGGATTTTGACGTGATTTCTTGTAAAATATCACAATACAGGGATTTCGTGTCTGTCCGTGAACCTTTTAATGGACCACTCTCTTCAGTCAGTCAGTCAGCCGACTAAGAAACTGAACAGGCGAGGTGTTTCCCAAGCAGCAGAGTCAGCGGGTTGCGAAACGATTTTCTGTTGAAATTCAAAGAATTCTAGAAACTGATTGGATTACAAGTCGGCTTTTGTATTCTAACTGTTCTGAGTTGTTCAATCCGGATGGGAAAAATCATGAATTATTACCACCGTGAAATGCATTGATTTCCTTGAAAATTGTATAACGTTCAAATATTGATCGTATTTGATGTATGATATGAGGCAGTTGATGATACCGTGGTTTATTGGAGACCAGCGAATTCAGAAAAATTGTTTAAATAAAAATTAGAAATGTTATTAGGGAGACATTTGGCGCAGATGTTATTTTCTGGTGAATGCTAACTTTTTTTGCTTTATAGGTATTTATATGAGATAGTTTCCCAAACTGTATCACTCAAATCAAATGAAAATCAGAGGGCTTTTATCGCAGGTTTTAGAGCTTCAATTCCGCTCCATGCTCACAATCGGACCCACCGCCCAAAACTCTTCTACTTCAAGCATTATCAAAGACCATATGGTGAATTCCTTCTTGAAACCTCTTAAAATATTTAATGAAGACGTAGAATCATTCGAAACATGAACCCATGCATAACATTCGATACTCTACTTTATACCCGCATACAAGCAAGCCAACGTTTGATCGTAAAATTTAAAACGCTACCGGTTTACGACAAGGACGTACATTATTTCTATTCGAAAATATTTTTTCCTCTTATACAGCGGCATATTAAAAGGCCATCAATGCTATGTATTTGTGTTGTATGCTGCTAAAGTGTAGGGAGCGTCTATGAATACCATTGTCGACAGCAGATGAGCCATTTTAATTGTGTCAAGTGTGTTATGAATAGAACTGTAAAAATCTGGAGAGTTTTATGTTGCTGTTGGCGCCGCTTTGATAGGCAAGGAGCTACTGTATTAAGCTACGATAAATGATGATATCGAGTTGATGGCGATAGGCAACCGGGATACGAAATGAAGAGAGTTTTATGGTTTTGAATATAATTTTATCATCGTCGTCATCGTTGCTGGCGGTGGCAACAGGCAGATGAAATAGGTCGCGTGTGAAATGTACTTGTTACTTGCGATGTTCATTCAGTTTAATGTTTTCAATGAAATGCATTTTCGGTAGTAAACAATCATTGAATTTCTTTGAATTATAAAATTTTTAAGATTATTTGGGTATGGAAGCAAACATATTGAAAGGATTATCTGACATAAGTTTGATTTGATTTCCTCATAAAATTTTAAAATTGATTAGAAGAGCTCACAAGCGAGGGCGCTGACTGATATTTCAAAGGTTGCAATCTGATATCGCGTGATTGTGTATCCATGTGAATGTGGCGGAAATCTCCGCAGTACAACCGTAGATTATTTTGAAAGATCAAATTGCGGCAAAAAAGCATAGTAAAATGTTCGAAAAGAAACCTGTGTTCGAAAAGAAAGTTTGTCCTACAAACAATTTATAAATGAAGTAAAACATTCCTATTATTCTGGAAAACTCCAGCTACGAGAAAATAGGATGTTAAGTCAGGCAACCAAATGTTGAATGATACACGCAGCTGAAGGAATTCTGCAGTGATATTAGCGATTGTAAACCCCCTGGGCCAGACGGAATCTCAAACGTAGCCCCTAGAGCTAAGGCCTTCCGACAATCTTTAAATGAAAGATCATTCCCAAGCCAATAGAAGCTGCATAAACTCGTACTTATATTTAAAGACAACAAGTTCCCTGGCGGACCGTCTTCTTACTGGTCCATAGATCTGTTAAACTTGTTCCGTTAAATCCTGTAGTGCGTTATTTACAATCAACTACTAGCAATCGTGATAGCAAAAAGTGCTCTCTGAAACAAAAATACAATTTTTAGATAGAGAGGACACACAGTAACCGAAGCAACCAAGGAGCCGCAGAAATTGCTGCTGTTGGCGCCACTACCAGTGAGAAATGGAAATGGTGAAAAGAGTACTGCGCTGTGGCTATACTTGCTGTGAAGATCACCTTAAACTCGGTCAATAGGGAGCATATTAAATACGTTTTCATCACCATGGAGGCCCCAAACTACATTCTGGTTCTTTTTGTTAAGCTTCTTGCAAGATAGGAAACTTATGTCCGGAAATAAGAATGGAATGGGCTCATTCTTATGGAATATAATTATCCACCAAGTTGAAGCTGCTACGGACGCTGCTACTAATCAAACAAAAATATGGCTAGACACCGCGCACTTGGATCTACCCGAGCACAAAACAAAAACGTTGCTAGTCAGAAGGGGGTTAAGTTTATGAAGGTGCTAGTTGGCTATCAAGTCATTAAATCAAAGACACTACTTGGGGGGTAAGTCTCAGTTTTGTTATCCAAGTGCTATCAGTCTGTTGTCCAAGATAAACTTGGGGCTGTCTTGGATAACAGATTAATCTTTAAACAGCACCTGGGCTTTGTTAAAGCAATAAAAACACAAGCATCACTTACCACAATATTGCCAGAATTTGCTCAACTCAGACCTTACCTTATAAGAAGGGTGGATCGGTGGATGACTGATCACGGCCTCCAGCTGGCAGTCTCGGAAACAGAGACTGTTATGCTGACAAAGTGGAGGATACTAACTCGAGGTCCAGACCAGAAAGTTGGTCAGGTATCTGGGAATGATCCTGAACACAAAGCTGACCTATTGGAGTCGCATCCGTAGGCCATGCGACAGAGCTCTAGTAGTCGTTACTTTAGCTAATTGGTCTCATTGAGCCTTGGCTTAACCGGAGCCAGAGAGAGGTAAAATTTTACCTTTGTCAATTCTTGACAGGGCACGGTTACTTCAGAAAATAGCTGAACAGAATGCGTCACTGTACTGCCAGCACTGTGTGACTGAGTTTGATGATGCTCAGCATACATTCTTTATGTGCAGTTGCTTCGTAAGTTTAAGGCGCACCATTGAGTCCACGATCGGCTTGGTAACGCCTGAGACGATCGTAAACGCAATGTGCTGACTCACCTTACCACGGTAACCACGGTTACCGATAGGTGAGTCAGCACAATCAATTTGAAGCAGTGCTTAGGCGGGTCCTGACTTGGAACTTCGTGGGCTTTTAGATGGTCCTTTTTTTGGTGAGTCAAACCTCACATACCCCGTGGTGATAGGTCTCCCGGGGATCGGGTAAGCAGATTTTTCTTGGCCATTTACTCTAGGGGAAAAATATTCCCAAAGCTTGACGGGGCCAAGACGATCAGGTGGAACATTTTGGCTGAAACTTAGTGATCCTTTACGATTCCACAGTGTAGGCTGATGCTATTGCCGTAAACTCATCTGGCAACGGCTGACATAAGTACGACGACTGAGCATGCTGAGTACCATAAACGGTTCCGCGGTATCTGCAGAAGCTAATTTGCGTTATAAACGGTATGATGCCCATTGATAAAATCGAGTCTATGACCGGCACGTCATGGATTGGAGGCACAGCAACGCAATTAAACAAGACGAGCAAATAGTTTCTTTCTTCAAGTGCCAGCAGTGTTGGTATTCAAGTGTGCAAGAAAAGTGGACCTTCATTTGAAATAATTTATTCTTTGCGATCAAAGGAAGCATGGTGCTGCAAACTATAACAGTCATACCGCACAAGAGGGTACAAAACACATGATTTTTTAGTGTCCTCGTTTTAGAGGACCTCGTTTTACCTCTGAATCAGAAAGCTTTGTGCGATATATGCGACAGTCGGTTAAGAAATGAGACGGAATATTGGCATTCATCACATAATGATCCAGCTCAAGAATGGATCTGAGCCCTGATAGAAGAAAGCATCAACTACTAACCACCTAGCCAACTAATACCGAAAAGCAGTTCCGCCATTGAAAGTTTGATGAAGATGGTGTCTGTTTTAGCACACAGGTGCGTCGGCAAATTGTGAATACCTCTAGCTTGGGCTAAGGTACCTACGAAAGCCTCACACTCCACAATAAAAAAAATTTTAATTTTTTATTTTCTATTTTAATTAATTCCGAATACAGTCATTGTAATCGGAAAACCACTGGTTTTCTTAATAAACTGCACTATACTTTTAAATTGTTGAAGGAATAGGCTTATACGACTTGAAAGGAAGGGGGTTTGTTCTCTGTGACTATTTGTTGAAACCCATTCACAATGATCGAGCGTGTCGTATGAGGTGTCCACAGGAACAACCACAACACAGAAAAAAACACTTTGCTATAAATTTTACAGTTGCCTGGTGTGACGCGCGTTCATAGATAGCTAGTACAGTCCTGTCGCACTGGATGATTTTTGAACCTAGGACTTTTTAGCGTAGTCACGAGAATTTTCGCCGGATGGCTAGTTTGTCCAATTGACTTCTGGCAGTAAGATGCCAAGACATGATACCTCCGGCTGCTTTGGCGATACAGCTCCAAATCAATTGCACTGTGGAATGTATCGGTATCTCCTAAAAGGATGAGCAGTATTTATCAACAATTGACCAGCTACAAGGACCAGCAACTTAATTGCTGACTTGACTATCAGTGAAAATACCAATTTTTGTTCCAAATATTTCATAAACAGTCAGTCTATTGCCTGGAAAAGAAAATAACCGCCACATGAAAGGCACTTCAATGGTCCGGACGAACAAGAGTATAGTCACTGTAACCTCAAAGATTTGCATGCCTCTTACTCTAGCTGCAGACTCCGATTCTCACCATGAAGTGTGAGCCAGCTACAACACAAATGGCTATATTGAAACACTTTTGATTTAATCTCTTATTTATAGCCTTTCCGTTTGTAATGGTGACAATGAAACGAACTTGCTCACTTCTAGTCAAAGGGAGGCTCTCGACGATACTGATGCATGCACCTCTATGGTGAGTGAAAATCATCCAGGAACGTTCGTTTTCTGATCTCACGACATATCCTTTAATCTTTTTTTTTCTGTAGCTCAGTGGAGTAAGAAAACTTTATTAATAGGAAAAGAAGGGACTGAATGAAGTTCCATTTCCTGGTCCGATGCTCACAGGAACTTTCTCCAAAGAGCATCGACTTTCACTAAGATCAGATACTGGTGGCTAGCACTTGTGCCACCGGTTTCAACCCTACAACTTTTTTACAAAAAGGACACAACTAATCCAGAGTGTCAAATAGTTTCTGCTAAACTTCTTGCAGTTTGAACAAGGTAGCCTGAAAGGCTTGCCAGTCGATTTAGTTTTTTTTATTATTGAGTCGTCAATTAAGACGTTCTCAATTTGGAGAAGCAGTGGCTTGTGATTTGAAAGATTCTTATCAATTTATTTCGACAATCCTATGTCTAAGTCAACATGCGTAAATATGTAAGCAAAATGCGTTATCGGCTATGAAACTGAAGAGGTTCTTCTCTACTTGGTTATTTCTTACTTATTCTCATGCACAATTATGCGCACTTAAAACTTCTGCTAAAAAATAGGTTTTGCGGTCGAAAACAATGAGATCTTGTGCGTTATAGGCTACAAACAGATGTAACTGTGAGTTTGAAAAAACTTGTTTTTATTTCAATGGCTGACGCTATCAATTCTCTGAGGTTGTGAATCTGTACATTATAACGAGCTCAGACTGTTTCATGTGAAATTCGTGGTTCTGAAGTTTAACGCATTTGACGCACTGAAATCTTGTGTAGTAGTTATAACGAGCTCAGACTGCTTCATGTGAAATTCGTGGTTCTGAAGTTTAACGCATTTGACGCACTGAAATCTTGTGTAGTAGCTGATTGTGGCATCGCCATACTGCTGATAATTATGGCACTTTGTTGCATCGGACTATACTCTGTCGAGCAGCCGTCAATCCAGCATGTTTTTGTTTTAAGGTCTCCTCAACAAATTGCCCAGCGTGCCTTTTTTTGCCGACTAGCTCAGTCTGGCGTGGATGTTTAGGGCAGAAGAGTTCGTTCGTGTTACGGCACGCAAGAACTACAACAACATTTACATCCAATACAATAAGGAGAGGAAGGAGGACTACACGTAGGAACCAATATTTTACAGGCGTTATTTACTGAGTCATTATGTACATCTATATATTAAATAAAACTACATTCAATTATTCAAATTATAATGTAATGATAAATTACACAATATATAATATTCTGATTTTTATTTATTAACTGCATACTACTCTGGTGTGGGTAAATTTTTATACCCAAACCCGGCCGGGATTGGTTAACACCAATCTTAACATGTGTTGATCTGATTCCGCACACGTGAGAGGAAAGGGAAGGGGAAAAATAATAATATAAAGTATAAATACCAAAATTTAACAACGAGAAAAAAAAATGATCATAAAACAAACGGAATGAAATGAAAAATACAGCAAACCCACACCGTTCACGTTTGATGTAATAGATTAAAAACTGACCATAAAAAAATTGTGGTTCTCTGTTAATTCTTTATAATTTTTAAATGAATAATTTGCTAAATTCAATTCTAATTAAAAATACATTGCCAATAATTTGTTTTGTTTTTTTTTCAGTTATCGACAATTATAAATTTTATGCTAATTTGCACTAAGCTGTTGTTTGCTTTACAAGTCCTGGTTCTTCTTCTCCAATCTCGGAAATATTTTTATGGCACTCAACGTTCAGCGTATTTGAGACTCCACCAAAGTTTAGTTTTTTTTCTTCTTTCCGTTATTTCCGTGCTTCTTTCTCCACTTAAATAGCCTGCTGGTCCGCCTTTGATATTTATATTTGCTCGTTTTATGCTTCACTGTCCCACTTTCAAATTTACTCAATTTATGAGTTCAATTTTAAATTCCAAATTCTTCAATTTGTTTCGTTTTTCAGATTTATGAAACTGGTGACCACTTTTAGATTTTAACTTCTTCAACGGTCCCACTTTCAAATTTACTCAGCTTATGAATTCACAGATAAATTTTAAATTCTTCAACTGTCCCACTTTCAAATTTTTATCAAAACTTGTGATTACTTTTATTTTCTTTAAGTGCTTCAACTGATGTGAAGTGCTTCAAAAGCTGATTTTTTCACCTTTTTTTACCAAAAAACCTCTTTCACTTCTTCAGCCTCTCTACTTGCTGGCGAACAAAAGAATGCCCTATCTCGAGATACTGAAAAATTTTTCAAAAAGGTACCGAAATTTTCAAAGCACCGAAATTTTTCGGCACTTATAGTAGGGGAGCCCGGGATGCTAAATTTGCAGTTACTAAAGCGTCATGGGGACCTATTGGATTGTGAAGATTAGGTTCTAAAATGAAAAAGAGTTTATGTCAAGTTTTCCATTTTAGGGGGGGAGAGCGTGTAAAAATTTTCAAAAACGTAAAAAAAACAGTCACATGGAAATACTCGAGCGCGTCAGACATTCATAGTGTATACGCGCTTTGTCTTTCTGATAACCGATAGATATTAATCTGACGATTAACTAGAGGAAGGTGGCCGTAAAAAGGGGTAAAAAAACAAAAAAAAAAGTTATTCGAGCGTGTCAGATATTCAGAGGGAATGTTAAGTGAACCCAAAAAAATGTCCTATTTAAATGACTGACGATTTGGACGTGACCGAAAGTCATGACTGATTTTTTAAAATGTAAAAATAATGTGACCTTGAAATACTCGAGCACGTCAGATTTTTATATAGAGCAGAGGCGTCCAAACTTTTTGCTGCGAGGGCCAGTTTGGTATTTAAATTCATTATCGGGGGCCAAGCATCGTAAATATGTGAATTAAAAAACCTTATTACAAGTAAAGCAGCATTGAATTTTATTTTTTATAGTAAATTACAGATATAACAATACTAAACAAACATGTCTAAATTATATTATTATAAAATTATTTCATGCAATTTTTAATGGGAATGGTGGAACTGGGTTTTTTCCTGGAGAGTTTCTTCAAAGTTGGGATTCAAATCGGAAACACCAATTATTAGCAATGATTGCAAATGATCATCCGATAAATTTGCCCTATATTTAGATTTCAGATACTTCATCCTGGAAAAAGTTTGTTCGCACATATAGGTAGTGCCATACATAGAAATAAATTTACCAGCCAATTGCTTTAAATTTGGAAACTCTTTTGCGTCCAAAAATTTGTAAAAATCGATCAAGTTTCCTTCCTTGTATTTGTTCTTGATTTAATCGCTAGCTTGAAGATCAATTATTTCCATTTGAAACTGACTTGAAACGTCGCCAACGTTGCAGTCATATGGATTTTGAAACAGCCGAATTTCCCTTGAATTTATGTCAAGATCAGAAAAACGCTTTTGAAATTCTAGTTTTAAATCCGCGATTACTTTTACTGCAAATATGGTGGGAAATCTTTCGTCAGTTTCTGTACTAAATTTTTCGCAGCACGTGAAATGGGAAAAATTACATTCATTCATATGACTTTCGAGCAAAATCAGCTTGGCTCTGAATGCTTTGATTTGCTCGAATAAATCACAAATTAAGTTGTTTTTACCTTGGAGCTTTAAATTCAAGTTATTTACGTGTGTCATGACATCTGCAAAAATTGCCAACTTCCAGAACCACTCTGCATCCGATAAAAGCGGTTCAGGGTGATTCTTTTCAGCAAGAAACATTTTAATTTCCTTTCTGAGCTTGAAGAACTGCAATAACACTTTTCCACAGCTAAGCCATCGAACTGCTGTATAATACGACAAGTCAACAGACTCAGATTCAATTTCTTCGAGGAAAGATCGAAATTGGCGATGATTGAGTGCACGTGATCGAATAAAGTTTACGACAGAAACAACTGGTTTCAAAACGCAGCTCATGTCGACATGTTTTACACATAGGGCTTGTTGGTGGATGATACAGTAAAGAAAAATTGGTACTGTTGCTCCTGCGCTTTCACAAGCTTTTCTTATTAGCCCAACCACCCCAATATTTGCACCAGACATGTTTCTTCCTCCGTCAATTGTCACACCTTGGAGTCGATTCCAGTCCAAGTTATATTTGGTCAAGCTCTGTTGTAGTTCCTTAAAAATATCTGCTCCAGTTGTAGTGCCATGCATGCTGTTAACCGATGCTAATTCTTGGGTGACATTAAGATCGTCGTCAACTCCACGAACAAATACTAAAAGTTGTGAGGTGTCACTAACGTCGGTCGATTCATCCATCGCGATAGAATAGTGAGTGAAACGCTGTGCTTTCCCAAAAATCTTGTGGAGTATATTATTGCCAATATGGTCAATTCGACGAGCAACAGTATTGCGGGAAAGGCTTATCGTTTTGAAAAGTTTCACCTTTTCCGGACATAATACCCCAACAGCTTCCATCATACACACTTTAACGATGTTTCCATCCATAAAGGGTTTCCCTTTTTCGCCAACAAATAAGCAACTTTCATGCTAACTAAAGTCAACGATTCATTTTCCGAGTTTGCCTTCCTAAATAAATTTTGCTGAGAAGACAAACTACGACTTATTTTTTCAAATTTTTCAGTACGCTGCTTGTCCTTAAATTGTGAGTAAGCTGAAGCATGTTTTGTTTAAATTGTTTTCCTTCATTACAGCAACAGTGTCATTGCAAATTACACAAATAGCTTTGCCATTCTTTGACTGCGATTGCACAAAGAAATATTTGAATCCCCATTCTTCTTTAAAAACGCGGCACTCGTTATCTACTTTTCTTCTTTTTGTTTCCATGTTCAACTTTAAAAAATAATATTAACATAATAATTAAGTTATAATATATTAAATATAAATCTAAACATACCAATTTACAATATATCAACTGTAAAGAATGTAAATAAGCTCCGCGGCCGACGAATTTTTGGTTTGTCATGGACAATCTCGTAGCTTTGCAGGCACTGCAGTTGAGTGCAGTCTGTCGCTCCGCGCCGCCTACGTACAGAGTACAAAATCATTCATGTAGTCGAGCGGCCGAGTCGAATCGCAGAATACAGAAAAAACTTGAATACCAGACTGTACTTTTTCTAGCGTGATACTGTGCTCATTCTAACCGAACGCGCTCTTCATCTGCGTGAGATCTAATACCGACACGCCACGCTACATTTATATTTTACGAAATTTTTCAAAATCCTTGGCGGGCCGGATAAAATCGCCTGCCGGGCCGGGTTTGGCCCGCGGGCCGTAGTTTGGACACCTCTGATATAGAGGGTTCAACTTGATGTCTTAGTTGGCCTAAATGATAATCTGACAATTATATGGAGGGATATTGTTAATCTGACAATTTAAAAACAAAATTTTTTTTCGTTTCTTCTTATTGCTGGATGAAATAAAAACAATATGTACATATATATATATATATATATATATATATATATATATATATATATATATATATATATATATATATATATATATATATATATCCAGAAAATTCCATCATTTATTGATTTGAAAGTAGAAAAAAAATATATATAAAACAAGTATTTTAATCTTCATCCTCACTGGATTCGTCTTCGAAGTTGGTTTCCAATTGTTCAACTTCCTCGTCACATGAAACTTATTGCATTAAATTCACTTAATTATTTTAAAACACAACAAACAAACCAAAGCGTCGTACATCAACAAAAACTAACAAGTCATTGTGATCGGCTAAGATGTCATCATGGCAGCAGACGGTAGTGTGAGGACAGTGCGAGGATTGAGAGATAGAGAAAGAGTGAGAAGGAAGATTGACGCGGAGTGGGGAACACAGTTCTCAGCATATATACGCTTCATCATTTATTGATGGTTGTAGCTACATCGCCTCATGAAAACCGTCAGATTATATGTTTTTCGTAATCCTGATAGGATTTCCTTCAAAATAAAAAAAAATTCAATCGCGCTCGACTTTTTCGAGGTGAGGTTTTTTTTACAACTTTGTGACTTGCCCATTTCCTTATGTCACGCTCAAATTGTCAGATTATTGAAATATACTCTTTTCTGGATGTACTTAACTTACCTTATCTTAATCTGACGCGCTCGAGTTTTTCTGAGGATCAATTTTTTTTTACTAATCTGACGGGATGCCCTCAACGTACCCCACTATATTAAGGGTTCATATATGGTAGGGTACATTACAGGGGTGCAAGGCTTCTCCCCATATGATTTTCTGACGCGCTCGAGTAACGCGCGAAATCCCCGCTTGGGCTCCCCTACTATTATCCTTATTAGATATTTTCCATACCTTTAGGGCATTACCATTTCCAGTAGTACAGTAGCGGATTTCAACCATCAGCTGATAAACCAATTTATCAGCCATATTGTGGAACATCTTGACTGTCAGTGGTTTGATAAATATCACCAGCCGCGACGTTGCGAATTCCTCAGGTTTGACACATTTTTATTTTTATTTGAACATATGAATTTTTATTTTGATATTTTTTTTCAGCATTACAACAGCTTGGGGGAGTACTTTAACTAATTAAGCAGAGCACTTTTAAATTTTCAACCAGTAGACCTCAACAGATCTAGTTTCCAGTCTCAGCTATCAGATTTAGTTTGGCCTCAAACATACGAATTAGTTTGTTATTTCTTGATTTTGGAAAAAAAATACACCAACGGATCGGATAAATATAATTTGATTCATTTATTGAACTTT
Organism: Nemotelus nigrinus; assembly: GCA_947369275.1. Lineage (NCBI taxonomy): Eukaryota > Metazoa > Arthropoda > Insecta > Diptera > Stratiomyidae > Nemotelus > Nemotelus nigrinus. Next base: position 21,997,659 of record OX376372.1, on the reverse strand, counting down.
AACTTCAAGCAAATTTCACAGCGGTGCAAAAGTTTCATTTCAAGCAAAATCAACTGCATTTTATTTCATTTAAAGACCAATCTACTCTCTTCTTGAGTGTCTATTAGTCTTAATTTAGATCTGAATAAGTCTTTAATTTAGATAAATAAGATCAATAAACATTGTTGCCATACCAATATATCTACCGCAGATCCTTGACATATCGACATCTGTCAAAAATTAACCTTTAAACAAAAATATTTGGTTGTGTAAGCTGTAAAAAAATAAATCAGAATAAATTAATTCGAATTGATCCACTTGAAAATAATATCAGCTCTAACCGAATTCCTGGAACCGTATGAAACGGTAAAATTTACGTAAAAATTCATATATACGGTTTCTCTTATATCAAATATGCCTCAATATTTTATGAAGTGGTGTGCATCGATCCCGACACTGTTTATTCGAATATTGCCAAATTATATTTATATTATCAACTAGAGCAGAAATACTTCGAACGAAATCTCAGTCGCTTTCAAAGGAAATAACTGAAGCCAATAACTGAAGCCATCTAATTTCAATGCAGTGAATTGCTCATAATTAAATATTGCGTCTCTGAACTGCTTTCGGAAGGATGTGATGTGAGGTACAGCACTTTCCAACCGACCGTGCAAGTGAGAGTAGTGCAGTCATGCATCAAAGGTAATGCCAATTAAGTTAGTGCTGCATTCCGGTTGGTAAATAACAGTATTTGCACTAGTCCTCCCAGAAATGTCGGAATCATTCTCATACGTGTACATAAATTGACTTGGCACTGAATTCGATCCTGATAGAGGTATTTTGTATAGCGAGTGACCGGAAATGTACAAGGATGCACTTAATTCGGTTTATCGACAAGTCATCGATTATATCGGCTTACAATGAAATTCTTCTTTAAATGAAAAACTTAAGAATTTATAGATGTTCATGTGCTGCAACTGAATTCGCATTCATTTTGTAGCCAGGATATATGATATCTTTGAAAGAAATTTTACTCAAAATGGTAATCATGCTGTATGTACATAGTTATCAAAAAAATTTATTTGAAAAACTTCATTTATAAATGCAAAACTTCTCCCAACTATTAGAAAGAGATAGAAAAATATTTTAATATGTTATTTTTCTGTCAGATTTGTGTGATTTCACATGTAAAAACAAACATCAAATCAATTTAATTGACAATGGCAAACAGTCGATGAGACTGACGGTCAATTGGGGATGTACTGAGAAATATGATTATTCTTTCATAGTCTCAAGTATTGAATATGATAAGTGGGTTGACTTGAGAATGAAGAGTGCGATTGTGATAATTGTTGTACATTAATTTATAGAAGAACTATTAATGGGACCCATGACAACAATAACACTCTTACTACGCCAAGTGAGGCAACCTTTTATCAAAACCTCACTGCAACCAAAATAATGTAATTTTGAAATTCCTGCCAAAACATACCCTCCAATACATTCCCTCAAATTTTTTTAAAGCTTCCGTCGCACATCGGGATCAGAAACACACACTTTAATGTTGTTGTGGACCCTCATCATCATCATCGTAGCATTACAGCCCGAATCGAGCCTTAGCATCATTAATGCTCCGCCTCCATTCGTCTCGGTTCAGTGATTACGTCCTCCAGTTTGGTGCTCCTAAAAGCGACCTGCTGTGAGCATCTATTGAATCCTCTCAGCGCTTACGTGGATTACCGACTGGCCTGTCTCCGCTCGCTTGCCCTTTGAGAGATCGCTTAAGGATTCGATTGTCGCTCATTCGTTCAACGTGGCCAGCTCATTGCACTTTTTGGAATTGTACGGCTGTAGAGACTTCCGGATCGTCATATATTTCTCGTTGCTCGTTGCTCGTTGTTGTATCGGATTCGCCATCCATCTTCTTCCCGTATTGGACCAACGATTCTTCGCAATGCCCTTCTTTCGAGCGTATTTAAAGCTTTTTCAGACGTCTGGGTCAGTGTCCAGGTTTCGCTTCCGTAGCATAGCACAAGCACAGGTCTTATAATTGTTTCGTAGATGCTTCGTACTCCTGTACCCACATGGAAATTTCAAAGTGGGAAGCACCGAAAAGAATGTATTATTGGCTAGTTGAATTCGTCGTTTGATTTCGTCCCTAGGTACACGAAGTTATCTACGATTTCAAGATTATAGTTCCTTATTGTTATGTTTTATCTTACTGGCGTCCTTTTCCTTGATTGGGTCATAGTTTTTGTGTTTTGTTCATTAATTTGAAGACCAACTTTTTTGGCGGTTTTGTCTAGAGTTACAAATACTTCCTTGGCGTCGCTGAACGAACGTGACATAATATTGATGTCATCAGCGTAAGCTACTAGCTGTGTTGACTTAAATAAAAGAGTTCCTCTCGTGTCAACGGGGATTTTTCTGATGTCATACTCAAATGCTAAGCTATAGAGTACAGGAGCTAATGCAACCCCTTGTTTTAGCACTGTATTTGTCGAAAACGAGTTGGTCATATTATTCTGAATCAGCACTTGTGATGTGGAGTTGGTAATGGTCATCATGATGTTATAAAATGCAGTTAGGTTGGTACTGTCGTACGTTTCTTTAAAGTGGACGAATTTTCGATGGACATCAATGTTGAATTCCCAGCATTTTTCCAAAATTTATTTGACCGTAAATATTTGGTCAGCTTTCGATCTTCCAAGTCTGAAACCGCCTTGACATTCACCAAGAATTTTTTCAGCGTGATGGGAAATCCTAAAGTCTTAAATCTATGTCAAAAGCTTGTACGACGTACAGAGTAGTGATCTGTCAGTGTAGTTTTCGCACAGTAATTTATCTCCTTTCTTGTGAATGGACATATAACATTTTTTGCTATTCATCCGGCATCTGTTTTTGTTGCCAGATGGCTGTCATCAATCCATGGATTGCCCTTAAAACGGAAATCCCACCTGCCTTCACAAGCTCCGCGGGAATCCCATCGATGCCTGGTGCTTTGTTAGATTTTAAGCGGTCCAGAGCCTGCGGGGACATTTCCATTCAGTAATTACTGGAAATAGGACGACCATCTCTCCTTCACCTGTTCTGAGTTCTTATGAAGCTTTCATCGGCAGCCCTGCATCGGCTAGTGCGTGGTTTAAAACTTTGTTTTAAGTGCCTCACTACTACACTCAGAAAAATGTCATTTAATAGAATCAAATTTAAATCAAAAGTTGAAATCACTTTGAAATAAAGAGCGAATCTTATTTGAATTCCACTTTATTATAAAAATTTTATTTTCAAATCAAAATTTTTCATCATTGAATTAAAAAAGAAACGTATATGGAGCCAAATCATATTTGAAAATTTTTGAATCAAAAATGTTATTCAGCATGTTGTCAAAACGCTTTCGTTTCTTACGCCTAATTATTCTATTGTCCACTCTCCGAACATCGTCAAATTATTCTTACATGGTTCTTGTCGGTCGTTCAATGTGGATTTTGTGGGCCGCATTCTTTTCGTCCAACGCTGCTTGACACTCTTCGTTGAACCATTCATTTCTACGTTGTCAGACTGTATATCCCACTACTTTTTTGGCTGCTGCATTCACTGCGCTTTTGATAGTAGTCTAGATTTCGCTAGCCGTGGAAGCTAGTTCAATTTTCAGAGCAGATCTATACTCGGCTTCCAACGTCTTGTTTCGAAGCTTGTCGACATCGAACTTGTGTTTTGAACATGCTCTGGCTTCATACGACAGTGATATTCGACATCGATATCGAATCTTGGCTAAGTAGTGGTCGGAATCGCAGTTGGCCCCACGGAAAGTTTGCACATCTAAAATACTGGAGGTCCACGTTTTCTGAATCAGAATATGATTGATCTGATTAAGGGTGCGGCCGTCCGGGGATGCTCATGTCCTTTTGTGAATGTCGCGATACTGGAAGCACGTGAAACTTACGATGAGGTTTCTACTGCTCGAAAATTCGAGATCGTGAAGACTAAACTGACCGGTGGTTCAGCGTTGTGTTGCCTCCTTTACAGCCTTTGCATTAAAGTCGGAATCCTATAACCTTTCCAAAAGGTTATAGAAATTATCTTTCACTGCCTCATCCTTATCTTCCGTGGGGACATGAACGTTAATGAACCAAACATTAAAAAACTTTCCTCGAAGGGGGATCGAACAAAATCTTTCGTTGACAGGTTTAAAATTGATTATTTGCGGTTTCATTTTTTTGTTCACAATGAAGGCCACTCTAAATTCGCGACTTCCAGATGAATTTCCGCTTTTGAAGACTTTGTTCAATCTCATGTCCATAATCTCGGCACCAAACAGTTTCGCTTCCTGGACAGCGAGAGTGTTTATTTTTTAGTAAGTGACCTGTTCGAGGAGGGTTTTGATAGCCCCCGGTCTGTACAGGATTCGTACGTTCTACGTTCCAAAAAGTAGTCCATATTTCGTTTGCGTGGTCGTTTCCGTTATTCCGTTCCAATTATCCGAGGCGAAATATCAGGTTCGTAAATGAATAAAATTTTACAGGAACGAGTTATTGCCCAGCCTGGAGGGCCAGTCTTCGAGCCCTGCTTCGTTGGCAAGATTTGTGATCTGAAATGACATGAAGACTTCCAGTAGCCACCCGATGTTAAAATGTGAGATCGTATCGTTGGGGAGGGCAAAGGTAGGATTCAGCAGCAGAGCTGTAGATGTTGCTTCCAGCAGGCATTTCTCGGGATTTCGATTGCTTCTTCGGTAACCAGCGCCCGATGACGTTGGGGACCCTCACATCTACCTTATTGACTGGACATTTTACCACTAGATTATCACTTTTTTTGTAGTCTACAAAATCATGTGGATAGGAAAATTATGGATTCATAGAGAACATTAATATGCTACATGAGACATTTTATTTGTTGGTACTAAATCAATTTTGAATGAGAGGTACTCAAGATTTACCAGCCAGGAAAAAAGGGATCATGGAAAATTCTGGAGAATATGTGGATGAGAGAGTTAGTGTGGGCTGGGGGCATCAAAACACTCAGGTCAGGATGATATATATTAATAAATAAATAAAGAAAGAAATACTACACAGAGCCCACCTCTTTTAAGCAGGTTGGGTGGCGATCATCTCTTGCCACATTTAACCGGTACACAAGCCCTACTAAATGGCTGTGTACTGCCAACAAGGATGCTATTCTCGTTGAGGATAACCCCCACGGTCAAATTCTGGGAAAAGATCTTCAGGTGCTTGGTTAAATCAAATGATAGCTATAAAGATAACAAACATAGCAAAAAATAGTTATCTACGTCCGAAAAATGGCCAAGAGTGATTCGATTGGCAAATCCATGGTTAATTCTTGGCCCTGTAATGAAAAAATTGAGCCTTGTTTTGCAGTAGCATCAGCAATTTTATTTCCTTCAATATTGCAATGTCCCAATACCTAAACCAGGTGCACTTTATTCTGCCCAGCAAAAAAACTTAATAATTTCTTGCACTGTTGGCAATTTTTCAATGTAATCAGGAGTCTTTTTAATGCCAGTAGCACAGGTACTGGTTACTTCTTATCAATTGTTTAGGAAGTAGCTTTCAAACAGCGAATGTTTCCAGTTGAAAAAAATTCTGCGAGAGAAAAAACTGCCAAAAACTTTCGCTGTTGAATCAATAAAATACCTTTTTGTATACATCCATATATCACCCCCTATTCTAAAGTAGCAGTCGACTCCAGATTCCAACTACAACAATCTCTGTATCACCATGGCATGCATCCATTTAAATAAGCCGTCGGCCACGCCATGAGTTTGCAAAGGTTCGCATTGCTCCCTTGAAGATACTCACAATAAGGAACGGCGTTCTCATCTTTGGAGACTAGAAAACGAAGGGCCAATGGAGTCCATTTTCTTCATTAATACGCATAATTCAACAAGCTTCTCCGGGAAATTCAGAACAAACGGTGTTACGCTGATTTGTCTAAAATTCCTTGGATTCGATTAGCCATTTTTCGCAGGTTTTGGTCCAAAGACTACCTTTCGTAGACGATGGAGCGTACTCCGAAGCTAAGATTGCACGAAAAATTTCTTTTGGATCTGCCTTCAGGTGATAAATTCCTTCCCTCCGAATTTTTAGTCAAAGGTACAAAATCTTGCTGAGTTTCATTTATTGCAGCACCCGGAAAGTGATTCTGAAAGACTAATTCTTCTTTTAATTCATCTGAAATTAATTCATCTTAATTCATCTTTTTCCAAGACTTTACACAGCCTCGATAATTTTGTTGCTCTATTCAACCCCTCAAAGAACAATTTGAACGTTCCAAATTTTTGAATGTTCTTTGCGAGATTTTGCAGGCAGTCCAGTCCAGCGATGCCAATTTAGCTACATTGTAGCTAGATTTAGCTACAAAAAAACCGGTTTTGCTATGTGTTTCCTCAAATCTAGCTACAAAAGTTTTAAAAGCTTTAAGAAAGTTGATATTACTGGTCCAGTCGTCTTATGCGTTATGTTTGAAAGCTCTATTGTGGCATTTCCTGATATCTTTCCTGAGCTTCTGTAGTTCGCGGTTCGACAGGGATCCGTTTTAAGTAGCGGTCATTAGAAAGCGGAATTTCAACTGATTTCAGCCATCCAGTTGTTGGTCTCAACAATTCCAGATGGACATACTAATATAACAATAATCGGATTTTTGTTAAGGGCTTCAAAGATTAGATTAATCACACTGCTTAGTGCCATTAGCTCTGCAAGAGAATCAACGAGTCTATCAACTCTGTTGTTGCGTTTATTGCTACTCCAAATCCTGTGCTGGGAGTAAGGATTACAATCCGCTAGAAGCTTTCCAGGCTCTTTAGGATCATCAGCTCCCATGCCGATGGTGAGAATAAAAAGTCAAAAGGAAGTTAAACGCATTTGAGCCTGCTGTCATTCCGGGACTGCACGACGAATGCTGACAGGTCAGCAAATTAATGCCAAGATTCAAGTCGTCGGCCTCGTTGACCTTTTACCATAAAAAACTTTGGCCTCTTTGATTGAGCTGAATTCTCAGATCCTACTGCTTCGAAGCCACAACGTGGAAGGGGCGATATATTTCTGCTCAAGACTGTCAACATTGGCATCGCCAACCAACTTTTCTATCGTTCCTCTAGATAGGCCCTCAGGTTCTGCTAGCTTCCCAATTCCTGAGAAATACTTGCAGTTTCTACTGCATTGATGTCTTTGTACACCTTGATACTCATTTTGCCAAGCTTTTTCACGTTACCTTCGAATGCACAGGCTTGCAGAATTCAAAGTGCAGAACTCTCTTTCCTACTTTTTTTTCGCGAGCTTCTCGTTTGTACTAGTTGGAGTAACCTCCTTTGGCACTCCCCCCCCCCCCCCCCCCCCACTTTTATAAGAGTTTGGAAGAGTTCATTAAGCCAAGAATAGTTCAATAAGTTCAATAAGCCACCCCCGATAGGCGACCAATTTCGAATTTGTTATGACCAAATGCTATTTCTTTTTATTGTTGTACTCTGTCTGGAACTTAGCGCAGTCTATCCGAAAGGATTATAGGGTGGCAAGAGTTCGTCTCTGCTTGGGGTTTACTGATTTTTGGCAACAGAAACAGCTTTTGCATCCACAGATTTCGGACATCGATTAATAGTTGAAAAATTATGCAGAAAAGGTAAAACAAAATATTTTTTTTTAAATTCAATGCTATTTTAATGAGAGATATATAGTAAAATTGAAGATAAAGAGAGACGTAAAATAAATTAATGCAAAAATTTATGAAAATTCATTTTTATCTTTTATAATATTTGTGTTTTAACTGTACTCCTAGGAGCTGAAGTAAATTTAGTTTAAAATTAAGATTTTTCTTTTATGGTTCGAATGTGCATTTTTTAAGAAGTGAGTGTTCGACAACTGTAAATCATCAAGTATTATTAATTATTAGAACGAAAATGAGGCACGTAATATTTTCATAATACGTTATTCCAATCAGAAGCTTCATAAATCGACTAATTTCATATTTGTCAAAGGTGTGTCGACTTGTAGTAAAAACTAATTCACCCTGTCCTTGCTCAGAAAACCAATCAAACGTGTAATACCACACCAGTTGTGGTTTGTATTCAAGTAATATTTACTTCACCATCAGAATTTTCAATTAATTCTGACGAAGGGTATCAAAGAACTAGTAATCTATAATTAGCAACAGTCAGTAATTATTATTTAACCTAAATTCATTATAATGACGATCGTGAAAGCTAAAACGTCCAAATGCATGCATGGAAAGGCAAATTGATGGTTTAATGCTCGATAATTCATCTTTACAGTACTTGCGTTCGTTCCGTTCTCCTCTCGCAAAGTTAATTTATTTCTAAGTTCTCTTATATAATGCATGATGTTGTGAAATTAAGAGACAAAACGATGTTGCAAACACAGTCAACCGCCGTCTCATGCTTGTGAAACAAAGTTAATGGCCTGAAAATTACACCTTATCTTTATTAGAAAACGTAAAATTTTAATTACACCAGACTCGCTTTCCTATTTCTACGCGAAATACAAGCAGGCAGCGGTGAAATGTGATTGTGTGAATGTGCATAGATGTTTAGATATGCTAAATTAATTTCTTTAATTCTATAGGATTTTATATCCCTTGAAGTAATCATGAACCACCAACCTTTAATAAAATACTTAATTGTTTTTACTATCAGTCAACACATTCAATAAGCCATTTTTTTAAAAATAATCAAACCAAAGATTTAGCTTTTGAAATGAGTAAAACGTATTAGTAACATGATTTTTCAAGTCGCAATGACACCAGCTCGATTCATTTTTTCGTTTCAATCCTTCAGTAAAATAATCAATTCAACTTAAATCTATTCAAACAACCATCAGTATCTACCATTATTTCATTGGAGGTGTAACAGTAATTCAGTCAACCTTCATATACAAGCTTGCCCATTTAAGCACGTGAAATGCGCCTATGTCAATTTTCAAATCATGTTATTGCATTCTCCTAATTATTCACATTCCGTGATAATCACGTCACTACGCCTAAATTAAATTCGCAACATAGCCAAAAATCAACAATGTCCACTATTATTGTGCGACGAAAATCAACTTATCTATCGTCTCCAAACATAGAACGTCCTCGCACATGTGTGTATGTGTGTGCATGAAGGCTATTAGCGTTCCTAATTAAATTCAACCCAGGGCTCAATTTTGGTTTAAGCCGCTGTAAACCTAAGCGAACTTCTATCAATTCACCTGCTTCATTTTTGCTTTGCCAAATTACCCCGTGGGCCTGGCTATCGAACTCACTTATCCTGGCATCAACCACGATCGTATCCTTGTTTGCGCGATTCAATCGTTGTTCCGTTACTATGCCATTTGCTCATCATTGCTGTTCACGGATGCCTGCATCGAACGGTCGTCCGATTCGATTGCAACCTAGAAAACACTAAGCTCTAGTGTGCATGTATCTGTCGTTATATGGATCAGATGCCTGGCAGGCCAAAATCTGCCGTTAGAGTATAGCATGAACTCGCATTTTGGCTGCCGTAATGATAGAAAACTAGGCTCTAAGCAGCAACCATTTATTTAGCTATAGACCCCTAATCAGGCAATAATGTTAATCCGGAAAGCAGCGGACTCATTGGCGGTTAAGTGTCATTGCCTGTGTGTGTGCACATGTGAACAGTGTTGTCATATTGAAACGTTTAAAAGAAACTTTCATTTTTCTCTTTTCGGAGCTATTTTCCAGGAATCGAGATGACTAGAGCACCATATGCTAGAAGCAGTAATTATTACATCATTACTGGTCATCAAGATTGAAAAATGGTACAAAACTAGTGATATTGATGTTTCATTACCCATATATAATATATCTAAGCAAGATTCTGGAATTTTCAAGAAATGGTTTGCGAAATAAAAGGAGTTTAGTCATCAGAAAATGTTGCGCCCAGTGTGGGTAAAAGTAAATTCATATAATTGTTTATTCGAAAATACGATCATTACGGTAAATAATATATTCTCAAAACCGTATACTAACCCACTGTCGACCCACGGTTCTTGTGGCCATCGTCCAGATTAATAATCAACATTAATCATATTTCTAATTACAGTTCAATACAATTCCAAATATACAATCACACAAAACGCTCCGAAGCGAACGGCAAACACAAAACGTCAGCAACTTTTACGTCATAATGAAAAGCCTTTTCTCAATAATTCCAAAGCTTTAATGGCCACTCTGATAAGCATCATAGTCACAGCGCTATTCTTGCCATCAATAAAAGCATCCGAGATAGATGCCTGCCCGCACAAACAATTTTAATTAAGGCCCAACGTTTCCCGGGCGGTGGGTTTGATTTCAAATAGTAGACAATCTCTGGCCAATGGCCTGTTAAACTTAATGGTATTGAAATTATTAGTACGAAATTTCAATCAAGAGAATAAGCGGAACGGATGATTACTGCATTCGATGATTTGAGGCTTCACAGCCCCCTCCCCAATCAATTTATCTGTTCGTCCATTTGTCTTTCATATTTCCAGCAATCAAAAGAAATGGCTGCCGCAAGTCATCTCACTTTTAGCACATCTACCAGTTTCATACCGGAAAATTTAATAATCGCGATGATGAACCAAACGACTACGAGCTTCCTCGATGGTTGCGTTATTGTGCACGGTTGTTGTGATGTACAGAAAAAACACCAGGATGTGGAACATTTCGAGAAATGAGTGCTAAACGATCAACACCTTTGAGTTTTAGTAGCGGACACTTGCACGGTATCTTTTGGGGTTGGAGTGAAAACACCGATGTACCTTTTCGAAACGAGCATAATCGGCATTTACTCTTCTAGGCAACTAATTTTTACGAGCAAGTAATTTTGTTCATTCGCAAACTTCCGAGATAGAGTCCGCTGGTCCTTCAAAGGAGAAATGCTAACGAGTATGTTAATGGAAGCAAGGTATTGTTAAAAATGTATTCAATAAAGTTGATAAATATCGCTGATAAGTCTCCTAGCCCATTTTTTCTTTGCACATATAATTTCCAAATAGAGTTTTTAATAATCGATTGAGCTAACTCTTCCCAGAAAATATCTCTGCAAATTGCTAAATTGCCAGCTGAAATCACAAGCATGATGCTAGTTTATCTTTAAACTCATTCCACAATGTTTATTTCTTACCATATTTAACCTAGATACTTACAAAACAAAATCACAACCCTCAACAACGCCAACAACAGTCCGCGAAAATACGATTCCGTTAGGCTGTGGACATGAAAATCATCATCAAGTCATTTAAGATTTGTGAGCTGACAACTGAAATTAGTTGCAAATATACTGCTGTGACAAGTGATATGGAAAAACTCATATCAAGATTTAGGATTGCTTATTACTCAGAGTCCTAGAAATCATACAAAGATAGGTGTGAGAATAATATTTCAGTTATACTGGACAAAATTAGTCAGCCTACACTTGTTCGGAACATTCCGAAATAGCAATTTTCATAATTAACACGTGTTCATTTACGCAGGAGTTACTGTTGTGAGATATTAGATTATGACACATGTCATTACTATAATGATGGAAAACAGATTTGTGACTTTTAATTGTGATGGAAGTTGCTATAGGTTTACTGTATTCTAGCACGTGCGATATGGCTATTTCGGATACAAGGCATTCTTCATATGAATTTAATAAGCTTTGAACTGTAACAAAGCTGGCTATTGATATAACCAGCAAAGTTTTGTTTATCTTTATCTAATAATAGGCATGTTTTTTTGCTCCGATGCAGAGCAGAGTACAACTATGCCGCAAAAACAACGATCTAGTATAAAACAGCAGTGCATTCGCTAAGACTGACACAGGTTGCTGTATTTGCTGTGGTAGCACGCAACAGCTGAAAATAAAGGGAGGAAATAACGAATATACACTATCACAATCGATAGAAAATAGAAAAAGAACTAACAGAAAATTACTTCTTTTAACTTTCTACACATTATGAGAGCTTTTTCTAATTTCGTAACTACCAAAACATTCAACATAACCATGAAAAACCCAAAGCCACCTCACAGCAAAAAACACAACTTCTCATGAGCTTTTCTTTTTTCTATCAGCACATTCAACACTTCAACACGTGAACTACAAATGAGGAATAGAATTTCTGTACTAATGAATTCACTGGTGCAGAAGTGTTGTTGTTTTCAATGCATATACTCTACTCTCCGCTGGATAGAGGAGCAAAAAAACCCGCCTATTATTGAAGAGGGTGATCCGTGCAAGACTCAGTGATGGGCTCAAAAACACCAAACAGTTTGAAAAAAACGTTTGGCTGCTAAAAACGAACGAACAGTTTTTCCCAATAGCGACAAACAGTTTTTCTAAAACGAATTTTTTTTTCTAAAACGAATGGTTTTTCGTTTTTCTCAAACGAACCGTTTTTCTAAAACGAATTGCTTTTTTTAAACGAATCGTTTTTATAAAACCAATTGTTTTTGTTTTAACTTGGCAGTGCTTTCGATGATTGAAAGTGGTCGGGAAGAAAGAATTTTAAGGGCGAAACATTTTTTTCCAAATTTTTTTTTTTCTATCATGAATTATTTTTCTAGCATGAAATTTCCATAGAAGTCTGGGAAAAAGCGGCCTAGTTTCGAAGATACGACAAAATGAAATCCGCCGGAAAAACTAAAAGTAGCACTAAAAATGCCAAGGAGGAAAAGGCTGAGATCCTTTTTGGTTCACCAGTTGGCATCTCTGGGAGTGCTGAGGCTCTCCTCGTGACTGCAGGTCGCTACGATGGTGTCTCCAACCCTACCGGGGTTGTAAAATTTGCGAGACCGTGGGAGGTAAGGTGCCCCTGGACTCATGTCCAGCCTTACGGAACAGGTTGCCCCCTAGTGGGTGCATGTTTAATAAACGACACATTTTTTTATCATTCCGTAATAAAAACTTCATGCTTCAGTGAGGCGAAGTGGAAATCCGACTGGTTTAGATTAGCCAGGAAAAGTTTGGTACCAGAGATTGCTCGATGAAAAGTCATATAGATGACAACACGATTAGTTGGTCCTATCTTAGTAATTTTTTTTACTTTTGTCATTTGAATGAATACAGAATGTGTTTTTTGCAGATAATAAAATGAAAAAAAGATTAAATTGATTGAATTTGATCGTTTTCCTTTAGATGTCCCCTAGATTGGAGAAAGACTTGCCAAATAAATGACCGACCATTGGAAAGTTGCGGACAAGCTGCACAGACTAATGACTCGGTATTCTTTGAAGGTCATCTTGCTCCATCACCATTCTAGCTTGGGAATGTTGTGTCTGGAGGGTGGGGGAGGGCATATCAGTCCGTTAGTCCAAATACTTCAAACAAGTATTTGGGACAGGTATTTTTTCGTGCTCGTACAAGTTATACCTAGTATGTGAAAATCCTAGTACGACCCAACTCTAATTGTCGTACAGCATGAAATTTGTTTCTTTTCGTTAATTCAAACTGTTTTTATTTTCAAACACTTTTACAAAACAGTTGTTTTTAAAAAAAAAACAGTTAACAAAACAAAACGCTCATCACTAGACTCTAACCTATATTGATGATATCGAGGAAAGCTTTATATGTGTACAGATGATAAAGAAGTTCTCCAATCAAGGTGAGACGTGTCATATGATTGTGAAATGTTAGAAAACAAATGAAGATATTGCAGAAAGGAGTGCGTCAGTGGAGTTTCAAACTGTGAGTAAAGAAAGTAATGATTCCGTCCCAAGAAAACTTCTAAGATGCGACGCATTTGTAGGAGAGTTATATATATTTTTTAGATTAAGAAAATTAGGATAGTCTTTTGGTAGAAATTAAAAGACTGCATTGAACGTGTCGTGTCGATGAGCACACATTAAACGATCAATTGTCTACAAGCTAACAGATACTCTCGAATTTTATTCATCACGCAAATGCTATATATGCGAAAGCAACGGTTTCAAGGTTTCCAATGTTGTGTGTGAGGCGAGATCTCAAAACTATCATAGAAACTTTTTCAAAGTTGTGTTTATTTCTTCAAACCTAAAATATATTTCAGCAAATATTTCATGATGATGAGCACCATTGTGGCTACTTCGGCCATCGCTTAAGAACAATAAACAGAGTTGCAGGGAATTCATCCCATTTCGACAAAAAAAAACAAAATGAATAAAACTTTTATTCTATCATCAGTTTTAGATGTCAAATCAGTGTGCTGTGATATCCAATGGCTACGAAACGCATACGTCAAGCAGCAAAAGGATGAGATTTTTGAACGAATGAAAAAGAGCTCAAACTAAATAATAGTTTTAAGTTTAACTATTATTTTTCAATTAATAATTACAAGTGTGTCATTACTTTTGACTGATAAAAATAGCACTCTTACAATGTGTTTGCATATTAAATGACTAGTACAGCATGCATTGCTATGAAATGATTATTGTTTCTTCGGAACAAATAAAACTTTGATTTGAGACATTCAACTGTTTTCTATACCTTACAGTTAGAAAAATATGTTAGTTCGAAAAAGAAATTTCTAAGTGTGCCATCACTTTTGACTCTCACAATGTATGTGTGTGTATCTTTAATTTGACTTTTGTAGGATGGGATGATACGACTTCCCAATTTGGAACACTTCATAACCTGCTTCCCTCAATCGGTCGCAACCGTAACAAGGAAAATCAGGAGGATTATATAGTAAATAACTAAATTCGAATAGTTATACTTACAATGGCTGTGGAGTCGTAGTCGTGATCCTGTACCTTTATAGTGGAGTCGGAGTTGCATTCGACTCCGGCTTTTCTTTATGATATACGGATGAAACAATCCCGCTCTGATAATATTGGGCACAAATTACCAAATCAAGGATATTTACGTTAGAAAATATATTCCTGATTATGTAGAAAATATCTTCCTGATTATATAAATATTGCTTTGATAGATTTAAAAAACGTGGTGTATTTATCAAAAATATATTGAATCATGAAATTTATAAAAATATTTTTTTAGTAGGCTTTACTTGTGTGATAATTTTGATGTCAAAGTAAAGTGTTGAAGAGTTTTATGTATTGTGTGCAATGCGAGTGTATTTTGGATGTGTATCATCTGTTCCCACAGTACGATAGTTTCAAATCAGGCCGCTGGTTCTCCCGAGATAATTGGTTACGGTAGCAATAAAGTTGCTATATCCTGTTGCTACACTGCGCTAGAGAACTATGAACTTTCCGTACTAAACAATACTTGGCTGTTGGTTTGGGATCCTCTATTAATGCATAGTTTGTTTTTAATTGTTAATATCCACAGGAAGCGGTAACTTACTTTTTATTCCTCCAAGGAGCTATTTTTAAAGTTTGGCTGGCAAGGATATCGGCAAAAATGCGGAATTTGAAGGAAAAATTAGATCTAATAAAAAGCTATAATTTTTTACGTACAAAAAATTCAGGCATATTATATTCAATATCTCATTTTATATCCAACTTCAATCAAATCACTCGTTTTTGCTTTGTCGGCAGTGATAGGTTGAAAAAGAGTACTTTTTGTTATTTTTATTTTGTGTTGGATAATCGTATTATTTGCTTCGTTTCTTTGTAGTAATTTATTCATTCGTTTCACCAATTCTTCATTATGGCGTAATTTTTAGCTTAGTTTTTTGTTAACCCTCCTTGTTTTGCCGAAAAAGTTACAGCTGCTCATTTACGGAGTCACGCAGTTAGTCTTATTTACCATTGTTAAAGTAATCATAACAGCAGTAAGTTTTATCCCTGAGTTAACTGAGGTACCTATTTAAAGCTAAACAAACTTAAAGTTCTATGCAAGGTCTCTCTTCGAAACCTGGATTCGAGCCAGCGACCCCACACTTGACAAAATTGACACTTTCTGTATCAAATTCAGGTACTTTGTAACTGTTACTGAGAAATTCGTTTCTAATACCATGAACTTTACATTAAGTTTTATTTGTATGCCCTTTATTGTACATAGTAATTAGTTAATTACAATTTCACATACTTGAAAAAAAATTAATTTTTTTGATTTTTTTGCCAGCTTTTCCTTTGAAGAAAGGTAAAAACTTATGATACGTTGGTTCTAATCTAGCCTCTTCATCAGTGTCTATTGGTCTACGCTTTTATCCCTGACTTATCTCTTAACCCGCTCGTTAAAATTTGATTATAATGTATTTTTTACTACTTATTAATAATTACTTTTCCCAGTTCAAATTAGCCTGAAAAGTGGTGATAAACGGCTACTTTGGTCTTCGTTTAGATGTCTGCTTGCCAGGATTTTGCAAGTATTAAAGATCTCGTATGAATCTAGCTGGCGTAACTGCTGTATTTCCTAGCGTTTTTCATAATTAGTGAGAAAACCATTGCCGATCTTGTGCTTATTTCCTGTTCTTCTTGAAAAAGTAGCGCATTTAAATGGTTACGCTGCATTCTCTCATTTTATCTTTTAATAAAGCTTAAAATGATATTTTCAGCCAATCAATTTTGTGTTGCCACATCCCTGATACATTCGCTTTCTTTGCGGAAATCATCCTAGCTCATTGATATTGTTGAAAACCGATGAAAGTCAAAGGGTATCATTTTATGAAATTAACAATGATTTGATTTGGACGGTATTGCGCTATTGGATTGTATAAGCCTTTGATGTACCGTGAGCTAAAACAACATTTTTCCTGTCAGGATCAAATTTTGAAACAAAATCTTTAATCTTCTTCTTCCATTGAAGATTGAATATTTTTATGGGTTTGCTGGAAACACTTTTTCAACCGATTTGTTTGAAGAACATCTTGAAGTTTCGCACCACACAGATAAACAAAAGCTGAAAATGAAATAAACCGCATTAAGGTAAGTTTCTACCTTGTGCGGCCGAAAAAATGTGCTTTCTTCAGGAATTTTTGTTGGGGAATGTATTTAAGATAGACACTTGAAATTTTTTTCATTGTAGGTATAAGTTTATTTTAAATGTACAAAAAATTTTCAGTCGAAATATGCAAAGGGTACATCGAACAATAGCGGTGCGCCAAACGGATTTTAGCTGCTGGTGGAAGTCCTGCCGTCGATTCAGATGATCTGAAACATAAAAATGAAACATAATCTTATTTAATATACTTTTGTCCATGGCCCCTACCAGAATTGTGAAAAAAAATGAAAAATGAAAAATTAATGCAATTTTGAAAAAGAAAATCAATTTTTTCCATTTATTTTGGTTATAAATTGTTATGTACAATGAAAGATTGTTAATATTTTTTAATGATTCTACTACCAGCCATGAACAAGCTTTTGATACCCAACTGTAAAAAATTTTGTGATCATTCCTTAGCCCGTCTGCCTTCAATCATTTCAATCACGGTGGTGGCTCAGCGCGCTCGACACCGCTCCCTATTTTAAGGGATAACAATTCATGTATCTACCGTTTCTACCAACATGTATCTATCTATCCATATTTATCCATCCGAAAATACAAAAACAAAAAATTCGATTTTTTTGACCGCACAAGGTAGAAACTTGACTTAATTAACTTTAGTAAAGCAAAGGTTTCCAACCAGGCACAACGATCCGTATTATGAGGCAATCAGGTTTGGAAAAATTATAAAGCTGGAGTTGCTCTAGTATCTTTATAAAAGCTCTGGAATTCAGCACTTGATGATTAACATATATATTTTTACCTATGAAGGTTTTCGCACAGCTCTTAAATAAGTTTGTAAATAACAATTAGTTTGTAATATATATGGGGCATTCCACGTGAAGCGAATAACGAAGAAAAGTTGAGGATGTGGATCGTTCATATCGTGCTTAATGATAATTCTAGAGGAAATAAACGTGGATATACAATTTTTTTTTTGTCAATTTCTCATCGCCGATAGCTCGGGAACTAAACCTCATAGAAAAAAAATTGTGTTCCCACGTTAATATCTTCCAGAAGTATCATTTTCCACAATATGAACGAAATCCAGTTCTTCAAATCGTAGTTCGCTTCACGTGAAATGCCCCATATATATTATAAACTAATTACGATCAACTACTCATAAATCTCTTCATAATCCTATCCACACTGGGCGCTAGAAAGTATCGGAAATATTGTAGAAAGATTTGAAAAACTCATTTTAGAATTATATAGCGCACAAATGATTTCTCAGCAAGTAAACAAGATTAATATTTCAGGGTAATGCTATATCAAGATGCTGTATCCAGATTATGTTTCATTTTGTGTCTATCAACTTGCGAAAACTATTTCAAATTGTACCAATTCTTCACGCACCACTAAGAAATGGAAAAAAACATTATCTACAAATCTGTCAAAGCTGAAGAAATAAATAAGATCTGAACGAACATTTACTTCACTTTAGCAGTTTTTAAGGAATTTCAGTTTTTATTTTTTGTTTTATCATAAATGCCAAGTAAAATTACCCACTGTTTTTTATAAAAATTTGATCAAACTTATTCAGTCTCTTATTTGGCTCTCAAATAAATGATATCGTCACATATTTTGAATTCAACTCGAAACCTTTCTATGTTTCCTCAAAACAAATTCTTCATTTCTCATCCATCTTTTTCAGCATCACACTTTATATTGCTTGCATCATCATTCTTGCTTTCAGCATGGCATCATTTCATGTTTTGCTGCCGACATTTGATTTTCTTCACCAAACAAATTGCTCTTTCTATTTACCCCGTAATTAAACTAAGAAACTCGTCGATTCCCGTATTTGCTTTTATTTGAAATGTGATTCAGGCAAAATTAATTCATTAGCGATCGTCTTTGAATGTCTTTCATGATGATGACGAGAATTGAAAGCATGAAATGTATTTTTTGTAGAATGTCCGACCAAGACTGTATGGTCGGTGGTACATTGCACCTTCGGCCTTTTTCTGAGAGAGGTTTGAAAACATTAAAGAACGAAGGAACGACAAGTATGAAGACATGTTTGGCTTGATTATCAAATGTGTCAACAAATATTTCATAAAAATGTATCTGGTAACTGAATTGATACGAACTTTATATTATGGGTTGTTACATCAAGTAATCAAAAGCTTAATTAGAATGAAAAATTCGTTCGAATAACATACATATTACTTAAGATACACAAAAATAAATGTGTAAATAAAATTTAATATATCATTTAAATCATTTAATTCAACAATATTAATTTTTAAAATTTGTCTCTCAAAGTCAAACAAATTCTTCTTATTTTATAATGTTCTACATCAACCACAAGGATTTATTTGAATTTCTTTTAAAATTCTGGATGAATTGATGAATTTAAAAATTCTTAGTTTGAATTTTTCGAGATTTATTGGTGAAAGTGGTATGAATCTACCTGTCAAAGGTAAACATATGGTTGGAAATCAAAACTTTGCTGGATATACGATTTACTTTTTGTTTTTTTTTAAAAAAAGAGAAGAAAAAAATTGGTTTCTATCAAGGCCTACTTTGATAATAAGCACATTTTAGTTTTTACAAATAAAAATTCTTCAGATCAAGCTCATCAACAGATGAATTAATTATTTAAACGCAATTTAACGCTAGCAGTGCTAGTCATCTTAACTTAAGACATTGACGACCACCGAACTGACATCACGTCTTTGTTGAAAAATTAAAACGTGAAAACTTTTCAACCCCGTCATAGTATAATAGCAAAAGGTTTAGAATACTGAGGAAATAACGCTCATGATTCTCACCGCCACGACACTCGTCAGCGCTACTCTTCAAACGCGCGCCAAGAGCTCAAACGAATACCAAGTACGGACGGGAAAAACTGAAACATGACTTGCAAATGTAATTTCTGACTTGCACAAGAAATTTCCATAGCATCCATGCTGCGAATAATTAACATACATAAATATGCAGTTTATCTAGTTGCTACAAAATCTCTATCTGGCCGATGCTCGACGTGCCCCACAACGGAATCGCATCGTTTGGCTGCAATATGGCTTTCACTTTGCACCCTCTTCTTCCTAGACGCACCCCGACTCGAATCGGGCAGCCTATTCTCTTCTCACGCTCGCGTGCCTGACTCTTTTGGGGATCCTGACAATATCTAATCCGGAAATGAATGAATTTGTTTTAGAGAATGAGTGAGCCTGGGGCGGCAGGCCCCACACAAGAGTTCTCACGATATTGTCACTAGCGCTACTGCTGCCGTATGCAAGAGGTGGATTGGTTTGGTTTGCCAGTCGGATGTTTGCCATGCCGCAAAGTTTTCGTTTAATTAAAAGACATGACAAGAACATTCTAGTGAATTTCCTGAATAAATATTGCATCTGCATCTTTTATGATTGCTTACAGTTTCACAAATGTTTTCTCTGTTTCTTCTTCGGCTCATGGTGTTTCAGTAGCGAACGAAGAAAACTTGCAAGTCGTATGCAAGCGTGGGTGTGTGAATAGTACTGGGTGATCTCTTCATAGTTATGTATTGAGAATGACAACGAGGACGATACTAAATATTCTTGCTTCGATGTGCATGTCATCATTTTATTTATAGAACAAAGAGTTTAGTAAATTAGATAGTAGCAGAGCGAATAAGTTTTTGACAAGTATCTTTGATATGAATAAAAAAAATTATAGTGGCAAATAGTTTGTGAAATTGTTTTGAAAAGGATTTATCTTTTTCGTTGTTAGTAAAAACTCTTGTACCAAGAACGATCGGATCTCAGCTGTACTAATGAAATCACTAAAACAGAATTCCACCAATTAGCCTGTCTGTTATTGAAAGGAATTAGTTCTAAAATCAAAAATATAGACAAAACAAATAATTGCATACCTCAAACATCAGCATCCTCTTTTCCGGATGTTCTTAGTGATAGTATGGTACAAATAAATGAGTTGTGACCACCATAAACTTGTGTAGTTTCGAAGATGAACAACAATGGAAGTGTAATCAACCAAACTTAATACAAACTTACATAAAATAAACTCAATAACCTACCTTGCTATGAAACACTTTTAAAGCGAGACCAAACTGATTAGATGGGATTAGCAGACACGTTGATTAGATTATACAATTCCAATACACAAAAAATATATTGTTAAATCTGCAAGAATTCTTCGGGCTACTGTTGACAAAAAAAAGATATCTTCATCCAAAAATTTACGTTCATACAACTTTACATTGTGCATCATATAACTATTAACAGTGGTGCAATAAGATCGATCTACAGAGTTAGTGAAGTGCCATCAACTATGAGAGGATACAACTCCAGTCGTCAATCTACTCAGTAAAAACTAGTAGTAAGATCAAAAATTGATGGTGATTCTAAGGATCAACGCTCTTACCTGATCGAGCCAACAATAACACCGGCACTGCGCAATCTGACTCTAGCACGAAGTCTAGTAAGGCTTGAAAAGGATGAATATGTGCCAGCCAGACCATCACAAGCATAAAAATGGGAAATGTTATTTAGAGCTAACAGGCTGTTTCCACAATATCATTTTTGAAAATGGAAAATGATCAGCATTTGAACAAAAAGCAAGAGACATATAAAACTGGTGAATTAGTGTTAGTGAGCTAGAACCAAACCAGCTACCACCAGTGCTAATCAAGCCTCTGACCTAGTGGTGAAGCTAGTGAACATTTTTTCAACTGGAGATGACGCTAAGCCTATCACATACACATGACGATCAGGCCATCCGACAAGCACTAAGATGTCAGCCTTTGGCCAAACAAGGCAAAGTTAGCACAATGATTCGGTATATTGAAAAACAGGGAGTCATTGAGCCATCTGCCAGATCGTGGGCGTAGTCGTTCTGAAGAAAAAGGATGGAATCACTCGCTTTTGCGTCAGCTAAAGACTACTCAATGAGCTTTGTAAATTAGACAGTGCTCAATGATTTCACTCGGAAAGATAGCTACGCGTTTCCATGGAACGACGACATAATGAATACTTTGGCTGATGCAAAGAAATTTTCAACGTTAAATCTTAAGTACGAAATACATATTGGCCGAGCCCAGGCGAAAGCTGACGAGCTCGAGTGTTTGGACGATCCAGACAAGCGACTTTGACAGGTCTAGCCGGCGCTCGTGCGACTTCCGATCGGAATGGATTTTGAGCACGAGTCAAAGCGATTTTGGACGAGCCGTCAAATGCCGTCCACATGATGGCGGTCTCGTCTAACTTCGGCTCGCCTGGCCTCGGCCAATATGTATTTGCTACATTAGGAGTGGCTACTGACAGGCAGTGATGGGCGTTTCTGTTGTTTTCAAAAACCCAAAACGAACTATTTTTTTTTCAAAAACAATCGTTTTTTAAAACTGTTTGAAAAAAAAACAGTTTGAATTAACGAAAAAAAAAATTTATGCTGTTCTACAATTAGAGGTGGGTCGTTCTAGGATTTTCACATACAAGGTGTAACTAGTACGAGTACGAAAAAATACCTGTTCCAAATACCTGTTTGATGTATGTACATGTATACATACAATGCATATGACTTGCAGTAATGTAATGAATTGGACTAATATACCCTTCTCCACCCTCCAGACACAGCATTCCCAAGCTAGAATGGTGATGGTGCAAGATGACCTCCAAAGAATACTTAGTCATTAGTCTGTGCATCTTGTCCGTAACTTTCCAATGGTCGGTCATTTATTTGGCAAGTCTTTCTCCAATCTAGGGAAAACGATCAAATTCAATCAATTTAATTTGTTTTTCATTTTATTATATGCAAAAAACACATCCTGTATTCGTTCAAATGACCAAAGTAAAAAAATTACTAAGATAGGACCAACTAATCCTCTTGTCATCTGTATGACTTTCCATCGAGCGATCTCTGATAGCAAACTTTTCCTGGCTAATCTAAAACAGTCGGATTTCCATTTCGCCTCACTGAAGCATGAAGTTTTTATTAAGAAATAAAAAAAAATGTTTCGTTTATTAAACATGCACCCACTAGGGGGCCAACCTCTTACGTAAGACTGGCATGAGTCCAGGGGCACCTTACCTCCCGTGGTCTCGTAAATTTTACAACCTTGGTAGGTATGGAGACACCCTCGTGGCGACCTACAGTCACGAAGAGGGCATCAGCACATCCGGAGACGCCAGCTGATGAACCAAAAAGAATCTCAACCTTTTCCTCCTTGGTACTTTTAGTGCTACTTTTAGTTTTTCCGGTGGATTTCATTTTGCCGTATCTTCGAAACTAGGCCGGTTTTTCTCAGACTTGTATGGAAATTTCGCCAGAAACAACTCAAAAGCTTCCCCAAATTCATGGTAGATTAAAAAAAAAATTTTTGAAAATGTGGACGTTTTTGCCCAATTTCCCCTATCACAAATTTTTTGCCCTTAAAATATCACTAATATACTTTCCGACCACTTGCAATCATCGAAAGCGTGGTAAAGGCAGTTTTTGCCAAACTATGGCCAAAAAACCCCTTACTCTCATACAAAATCGAAATTGTTATATCACAGCAATAAGTGTTGGCCCGTTAACCCAAAATTTGCCGATTTTGTCCGATTTCAGCTCCTTTTGCCCTGAAAACTTTTTGAATATTTGAATAAAATACTTGCAAGTACGAACATACTCGCAAGTACGAAAATACTGTTTTCCGCAGCTAAACAGTTTTCCACTGCCAAACAGTTCGTTTCAACAAACGAAAAACGGTTTGTTTGAAAAAAAACGAAAAACGATTCGTTTTTAAAAAAACAGGTCGTTTAAAAAAATGGTTCGTTGAAAAAAAAACGAAAAACCATGAAAGACGATTCGTTTTAAAATAACGAAAAACGATTCGTTTGAAAAAAAAAAACGGTTTATTTTAGAAATGCTGTTCGTTTTAGAAAAAAAAATCGTTTTAGAAAAATTGTTTGTCGCTGTTTGGAAAAACTGTTCACTACTGACAGGTAGAAACTGGCCAGAAGGATCGAGAGAAGACTGCATTTTTAGTTGGTAGTGGATTATGTCAATTTAATGTGATACCATTTCCAATGCCCCAGCAATTTTCGAACATCTGTGGGAATGTGTCTTGCGATAATTAAGTTGGAAGATATGCTAGGTGTACATACCAACGGCATCGTGATAGCGAAAAATTTCAACGAGCTTTTGTTAAACTTGAAGAAAGTATTCTCGGGAATGCGATTGTCAAATTTGAAGTGTAAATAAATGTGAATGTCCAGCCAACTGGAAATATTGCCACCGTCTCGAGAAAATGGAGCCTAGCGCTGATGTGTGGCTTACGACAACTAAGTCCACTGAAAGATGGTCACTGAAGACGATTCGAGACGCTAAACTATCTGACGATGATATACAACCACTACTGGTATGGAAGGAGTCAACAAAGCGCCTTGAACGAAAGGATATATCAGAGCATGGTGCAGTTGCCAAAAGCTATTGGGCTCTATGGAACTCTCTGCAGTGCGAAGGTGCAGTGCTGAATCAATGCTAAATTCTAACTTCCGATAACGCAACATTATAAATTATTTAGTATTGACCGATATTTGTGGAAACGACAAGACTTTTCTTTTCTATTCAACTTCAGCAATATTTTAGTATCGAAATTGCTTCTGAAAACTTATATTCCGCATATAGTCTTGATACGAGGAAATACGATGAATTGTACTGATGAAATTTATGCATTTTAGAAGCATTTTACTGCTCTTTACTCCTTAAGTTTTTAATTTTTACTGACTTTCGAAGAAAATATCTATTGAAATCGCCATTCTTCTCTTTTTCTTCGAAAATCAGTGTTTCTAGCGGTTCTTATGCGCTTGAGTCTTTTTACTGAATTTCGGTTGAATTTGATTCCATTCGAAATTTAAGACATTCTAATTGATTTCATTACCATAAAAATCAAGCATAATTTCACTATTAAAATCATATTCAATCAATGATTCGTTTCTGAAAGATCTGTTTCAATATATTAAATCGACATCTTAAGCCCGAATTCGTGTACGTGTTGCTACTCATCATGGTTTTCATCTTCACACGACGATTGCAATCGTAATAATTGAAATCGAGGTCAACGTATTATCAAGTATTAATCGGGAAGGACATTGTTTCACCTAGTATAGTTCCATTCAAGTAAGTACAAATGTCTGCATGTGTCGTGTTATTAACATGGGACTGTACACCGTACAACGATAATGAAATTAATATAGACCTGCGGCGAGAATCCTCAGATTGGGGCGAATGGCCGGATCCAATAGTTAACACTTAACGAACTGATGTAGGTATTATTGTTAGGTTTGGATACATGCGACAACACGTAATGACTATTAGTAGTTGTTTTGATTATTAATTTTGTTGTTGCTGATCGTTGTAGAATAACATATATTAAGGTATTGATTAGAACGTGTGGTGCTTAATGTGAAGAAAAAATATTGAATTTGTCATAACAGGCAAATATAAATCAAGAGTATTATATACATTGAAATCCAAACATAAGGAACAAAGAAAATCTTGAGTGACAATTTGAAAATTTTATGATAAATCGCATAGACAAGGGGTCACCAAAAATTTGATTTTGAAAAAAATAATTTTTAAACCAAATTCTTTCCTAACTTTGTCTTAAAAAAGTTTCATTTGCAATATGAATTTCGTTTTAATTTCATGACAGCTTTTGAAAGCTATAGGGCAAAAAGTTTTATTTAACTGAGCGAATTTTTAAGATTCAAGACATAAAACTTGCACTAGCTGCAGCTCTGACCTAATTTCGTCAACCGAATTTCGACCACACTTGATTTAGACTAAAGTTCAGCTATTGCATGCATTTCCTTGAAATCTGGTGGCTAGGTCGGAGATTATATAGGACTTACATAGAGGATATAGAGGACTAAAAGTATATAGGATATAGAGGACTTAAAAAACCTGCACTCAAACGGATTTGGAATTAGAACCGTTTATCGAATTCTTCAAAGCTTTGCTCTCTCTCCAACTACGTGAAGGTATGCCAGACATTAAACCGAAACATGAACAGCAGGTTACGTGACCGTCGCACGGGTTGATACTTCAGTAACACACAATTATTAGTTCATTGCTATATATCAGAATCAGTGTGGAATTGAAACACACCTGAACAACTTCATAGCACTCAGCGTTATAATCAGGTTTTCCATGAAATAGTTAATTGTATCTGTTTTAAATATATAACTCCTCTACAATATAATTCGTCTACTATGTTCCCCGATTTATTTAGTGGAGGCTTTCAAGCCGCAACCTCAATATACAAGTTCCAAATATCAAAATTCCTGGAACGGTAAAGAAATGAGCCACCTGTTTTCAAATTATCCTGTACCTGTCAAAATTATATCTTGTTTTGGTTGTGGAGAACTAAGGACTCTGAAGGAGCGCTGATGGAGCGTAATCCTTTAAAGACTCCAGCAAGGACTTTTTGAATCTGAGGAACCGAATGAATCCTGATCCAATACCTCATCGACACCAACCAACTCGTTCGAACCCTGTAACAGAGGATGCAACCACCAATGTAGATACCAAATTCCATCATTCTCGCAAGATTTAATGTCTCACCAACCATGGTTACCCTTATTAGCTACTCATTTCAATGTGTCGCAAACCACTCAGTGTGTAGACATCGCGAGTCACAAGTCATTTACGCGAAAATTTGGTGTCCCAAGTGCAACTGGACACAATTATAATAAAATTATTTATGGTATGGCTAACAATAGTATTGTCTTGAAAACCATATTTTTTTTGTTTGCACAGGAATAATAAGCTTCGCATATACAAAACACTCATTAAGCCTGTGTTTCTTTATGGAAGCGAAGCCCGGGCTTTGACTACGGACTCCGAAAAGGCTCTGGACGTATTCGAGCGCAAAGTGCTACGACGAATTTTTGGCCCCATACAAGAAGGGACAGAGTGGAGAATGTGATACAACAATAAGTTGTACCATATATATACCTGTATCAACAAGCATTAAATTACGAAAATTACAATGGGCCGGCCACGTTGAAAGGATGGAGGCCAATAGACTACCTAAAAGAACGTTGAATGGTAGAGCACAAGAGAAACGTCCAGCTGGTAAGCCCAGGAAACGTTGGGAAGACACGATAGACGCAGACAGCATGCCAATACTGGGGTTCAATAATTGGAGAACCAGGTCGCAGGATCGAGACGATTGGAGGCGGACGTTACTGGAGGCCAAGGGCCAATTTTGGCTGTCGCACCATCGATGATGATGATGTCATAGCCATAATACAAATTCATTGGCGTTTATTGTTATAGTTGGTGCAACCACACTATGTTTGAATCAAACATAGTCTATGATAATGACGACTATGCTACATTATGTTACATAGTTGTTGCAACTATTAGTGATGGGCTCAAAAACGCCAAACAGTTTGCAAAAGACTTTTGGCGGCAAAAAACGAACGAATAGCTTTTCCGAATAGCGACTAACAGTTTTTATAAAACGAAGATTTTTTCTAAAACGTACAGCATTTCTAAAACGAACCGGTTTTTTTGCAACGAATAGTTTTTCTAAAACCAATGGTTTTTCTAAAATGAACCGTTTTTCTAAGATGGATCGTTTTTCTTTAACGAATAGTTTTTCTAAGACGGATCGTTTTTCTAGAACGAATAGTTTTTCTAAAGCGAATCGTTTTTCTAAAACGGAACGTTTTCCTACAACGAATAGTTTTTCTAAAACCTATCGTTTCTCTAAAACAGACTGTTTTTCTACAACGAAACGAATAGTTTTTCTAAAACTAATCGTTTCTCTAAAATGAACCGGTTTTCAAAAACGAACCTTTTTTCTAAAACGACCAAATTTTCTAAAAGGAAGAGCTTTTCTAATACCAATCATTTTTCTAAAACGAACCGTTTTTCTGCAACGAATAGTTTTTCTAAAACGAATCGTTTTTCTCAAACGAACTGTTTATATAAAAGGAATCGTTTTTTATTTTTTTATAAAGGAGCTCCTTGGCAATGGAAAACTGTTTAGCTCCGGAAAACAGATTAAGAAGTACCGAATTTAAACTTTTAATAAAACGCATCATATTTGAGATATTTGCATGTTTATTGTTGCAAATGACCGCCGCGAGCACGCTTGCATCGATCGATTCTTAGGATCCAATTTTCGATCACCTTACCGCACATTTTGGCCGATATGCCAGCAATTTCGCGTTCAATATTGGCTCTGAGCTCGTCTTACGTCTCTGACTTCTTTGCATAGACCAACGGTTTCACGTAGCCCCAGAGAAAAAAGTCTAGAGGCGTTAGATCGCACGATCTCGGCAGCCAATTGACTGGGCTATTTCTCGAGATAACGCGATTCCCGAACTTCGTCTGCAATAAGTCGATGGCTGCGCCCGCTGTGTGGCACGTATGCCGTCCTGTTGAAACCACATCTCTCCCACATCCACGGGACGCAAGTTCGAGAAGAAAAAACGCTTTATCATGGTTCTGTAGCCCTCGCCGTTGACTTTAACGTGCTGACCATTGTCTCCAACGAAGAAGAATTGCCCAATGACGACGCCGGTATGAAAACCGCACCATACAGTCAGTTTTTCGGAATGAAGTGGTGTTTCGTGCAACACATGTAGAATGGTGGCCGACCAATAGCGCATATTCTGCTTGTTGACGAAGTCATTTAACCAGAAATGAGCTTCATCGCTAAAGATGATTTTGCGATGAAAATCCGGATCGGCATCGAACTTCTCCCAATCAGCAAAATTTCAGCGCAGCAAATGGTCGTGCGGCTTCAGATTTTGCATCAACTTAATCTTGTTAGCGTGCAGGTTAAGATTCTTGCGCAAAATGCGCCACAATATTGCCTGGGAGAGCCCCCATTCTCGAGCACGGCGTGGAATGGACTGATTTGGGTCGTTGTCGGTAGACGCACTTACGGTAGCGATAATCTTCAAACTCCTAGCGTTTCTTCGTCTCACGGGCACAGGAACATCACGCAGTGAAAACTCTGACTCAAATTTGGTCACCAACTTGCGTATTGCCTTCGCAGTGGGGCGATTATGGCGATAGTAGATCGGCCTCAGTGCTCTTAAAGTTGCGACCACTGACTCCGAATTTCGATAATAAATTTTGATAGTTTGTAATCGTTCCTCGTTTGTGTACCTCATATTGACTAAATGGCAGACATTGACAAGCAAAATGACGTATACAATTGACAAACTAACCTTCAGGGTTCGTTTGAAAAACGCTTTATATATAATACGAGGCTGTCAGACTTATTAAGGTAGGTATCCATATGTTGCATTTCTTCCGTATCGTATCCCCGTTCCGTATCATTCACTAAACGGATACGGTGTCCACACTACTCGATTTGTCACGTATCATAAGTGCGTTGCGTTGCAAAACGCACGATACGCGATAACAATGAGATGTGTATCTCAGTTCCAAATCAACTACGAAAATGAGTACACCGCAGCAAACAGCAGCAGCCGCGTACATTTTTATTCATTTGTCGCTGAAGAAAAATAAGAAACGTAAATCACCTCGTGTGTGGATGTCGAAATTATTCGCAAATAGGGAACATTATAATGTTTCAAGTTTGTTAGCCGACATAAAGTTTCAGCCTGTCAGTGGGTTGTATAAAAATTTTACAAGGATGCATCCAAGCGATTTTGAATGCTTGCTGGTATTAATTGGACCACGAATTGCAAAACGGGACACTACGTTTCGCAAAGCAATTCCTGCTCAGGAAAGGTTGGCATTAACGCTACGTTTTTTGGCCACCGGCGATTCGTACGCCAGTCTCCAATACCTATTCAAAATTTCCAAGCAAGCAATCAGCAAGATCATACCGGAAGTATGTGAAGCTATTGTGGAAGCATTGAAAGATTACATTGTGGTAAGTGAAACATAATTTTATTTGATATAAATTGTAGGTTATGTTACATTATCAATACAGTGAACAATTTCATCTTGTAAGTTTGAAGATGCTGCTGGTTGGTATTGCATCGAATGCTCCGAATGTGATTCAGTTTCTGCTTCGGGCTGACATACGGAATATGTAGGCGAGTTGGAGTAGCTACAAAGTGCATTATCGGCCAAGTGGGTAGTCAGCACGGTAGCTCTATTGTAAAATCCTGTACTTGCACGGACAAATATATTTAAAATGTCAGCCTGAATGGCACAGCGAATATTTTCTTCATATTTCCGCAATTTAGCAGCCACTAAATTACCGAAATGAGATGAATCATCCCCTACATTAACAGTGGACTGTAGAATTTCAAAAGCTTTATCAAGGCGCTGCTCTTCTGCTGTCTTTGTTTTTTTCCTTTTTGAAGGAACAATAGATGCAGGCGGACTAGGGTGCTTGCGAACATTTCGATTTAGCTCAAAATTGTCTTCTAAAAACGTATCCAACGTTCGGCTAGATTCCTCACATTGTGTCGTTTCCGTTTGTGCCTCAACCTGGCTACTCAATGTTTTCGGCATCTATAAAAGAACAAAATTTATTATAAATCTATGTTTTATCTAATCTGAGATAGTTTATAGGTTATTTTGTTTCAGATTCCAAAAACACAAGAAGAGTGGGAGAAAGTAGCGGATGAATTTAATACTAAATGGAACTTCCCACATTGCCTGGGAGCCCTAGATGGAAAACACGTTCCTCTACAATGTCCCATAAAAAGTGGCAGTGAATTCATAAACTACAAAGGCTTTTTTAGCATTGTTCTTTTTGCTTTAGTTGATGCGAATTATAACTTTATGTTTGTAGACGTGGGCTGTCAAGGAAGGATATCTGACGGAGGAGTTTTTGGTGACACAGAGCTATAAAATCAAATGAACCAAAAACGCTTGAATCTCCCTGAACCAATTCATCTGGACGGAAGAGTAGAAAAGCTGCCATTTTTTTTTATCGGAGATGAAGCATTTGCTATGACGGAAAATTTGCTCAAAGTTTATCCAGGGTACCACCCGAAAGGTTCAAAACAAAGAATTTTCAACTATCGACTTAGTAGAGCTCGTAGAGTTGTTGAAAACGTCTTCGGCATAGCCTCATCTGTTTTTCGTGTGCTAAGGAAACCCTTGTTGTTACAGCCAGAAAAGGCCTCGCTTGTAGTATTAACAGTAACTTTATTACATAATTTTTTGCGCCGGCAACCAAACTCAGCTCAGCTTTACACTCCACGTGGAACATTCGACTCCGAAGAAGCAGGCATCGTACAAAATGGGGCTTGGAGAGAAGTAACTAATGATACAAATTCATTGCGCTCATTGAGACCAGTTGCACGTAGAACCAGGTCTACAGTGTCCAATATCAGAGACGAAATGGCTGACTATTTTTTGCTTGAAGGAAAATTATCATGGCAAAACGATTATGCTTAGTCAAACACTTTTTAAAATATACAACAATGTAAATTTTCATGCCAGCGTCTTGAGTCGCGGCTTTGACTTTTCAATTTTTTTTCTCAATTACATTGGCTAATCTACACTTGAACAAATTAATTAACTAATTAAATCGCTAATAGGATCGAAACTGGCATTAGAGGTTTAACTTATCCTAAGTCGTGGCACAATTATTTAATATGTACAATAATAATAAACAAAGAAAATAATAAACAACATGCAAATTGTTTTTAAAGATTTACTTACTGTACTCAATGTAGTTCTGGGTTTATTTTTGTCCCACAGAAACTGCATGCTGTTGAATGCAAACCATGAGCACTTGTAGATTTCACATGTACCTACAAATATTTTCGAAATGAGTTACAGTGGGTAAAAAAAAGTTAAGGCACGAGCACTTAGTAAGAACAAAAAACCTATTGTCAATGCGACTTTAATAATTGATGTTTCGCATCTATCTGAAATTACTTCAATTGTGTGAAAGTGAAAAAAATAGCTTACATGGCGCTAATACTTTGTTGCTATTCCATGCATTTTTATCACTTCTCGCAGTCGGTTCGGCATCTTTTTCGCAAATGTTTTACAAAAAGTGGGTGAAATTGTGGTGTCTTCATCAATAATTACACCTTAATTTGTAAAACTGCGACACTTAGTTTAGGGTTTTTCTTAATTTTCCCGATAATCCACCCTTTTTCGCTCAGATAAGATTTTAGTCCTTTCTGACCGATGCTTTGTTTCAAACGATTTAGTTGATTTATATTTTTTCATTACACTTCTCCCTGGATAACTTGATTTTCCCATTAGTATTCCAGTCTCCAAATACAGCATTCATGTTTTCCAACGTGGCAAAAAACATTAACGGATTTCTGCGCCTACCGATTTCCTTTTCACACTCATTTTGAACAACACCCTCAATAAAATCACTTTTTCAAAACACTTTTCAAGCTAAATTGAATAGAAATATCATATTTTGATGAATCGAAATACATTTACCGGTACTTTTTTCCACGAATTACAAATAATTTCAGATAATACTGCACGGTGCCTTAATTTTTTTGGCGCTGTTTTGGTACTTCAGTGAAAAATGTAACGTTCATGTTGCGAAATTTACTTCGTTACCGTTTTTTTTTAATGTTCTTAAAGTGATCATGCGAAACTTTTAATTAAATGCGAAAACATCATCATTTATTATTAAAATCGCATTAAAATTAGGTTTTTTATTCATATTAAGAATTCGTGCCTTAACTTTTTTTACCCACTGTACGCAACAAATTACATATTTTTGAAATAAATTTGCTTTACTTACCTTTACCAGTGCTGATGCTTTTTTTTAACTTCATTTTTTCCCTCCTAAGCGCTGCTAGCAGATAATCCATTTTCTTTTTACATTCCTCTACGCTTGCTCCCACGTCTTTTGCTATTTCCTCCCACGCATCGCGTTTTTTCATATTATTATAATGCTCTCCGTGCTGGGGATTCCACAAAATGTCATATCGTCGATATACTTCAATAAATTGAAGAATGTTTTCTTTATTCCACTCCATTATCTATGCACTGCACTACAATATTGACAAGTTGACGTCTCAAATGTCAATGCTGAAAATCATGCAACGCGACTTGTGCGACGCAAGTTGTCCAAATATGATTCGAGAGCGTATCGTTTCATTCCTTTGATGCGACGGCAAGAAACCGCCAAATGACCGATCGAGTTCGTTGCGTTTCTTTGTATCATATTTTGATACGCAACGAAGATACGTTTGTCGTATCCACTGATACGCAACGGCGATACGATACGCGAAAATGATACATATGGATACATACCTTTATGCGCGTATTTTTGCATCTCGATCGAGCGCTGGTTAGGGTAGGTAGCATTGAAAACAACAACAGTTGCTGAAGCAGCTCTCGATGGCATACGACCATGTATATTGATTCTTTACGACCTTTTGTAATGATAGATGTATGGTTATACGATTGATCAAGTAGTAATATATTGGAAAATTGGGAAATACAAGTATCAATTCAGTTTGGAAGCGCTTAGTGTTACCAATGAATATTTACGATACGATGGTGGAAGACATAATAAACAAACTATATAAAATAAAATAAGCATAATACGTGAAAAATCATTGTACTGAGTTAATGGAAGATTATTCAAACTATGAACGATGTTTCTGAATTGAACTACATACATTTCAAATATTTATTTTGCCGCAAAGCATAACATTTTTTCTTGTCGTGAACAAACTGTTTTTTTAAACAGTTTTAAAAAGCAGTTGTTTAAAAAAAAAGAGTTCGCTTTCGTTTTTTGAAAACAACAGAAACGCCCATCACTTACACCTATACATCCAACCGTAGCAAGGTTCTTTAAAAATGTGATTACCACAATCATATTTTTTCTTTCAGTATACTCCAAATTTCAAAGTTACCCTGGTATACGCCATGAAAAAACAGCTACAAAAAATTTGTCTTGTTCAGTGTTAACGAATGTTACGTTCCCAATGATAGAGCATCCATAATAATTCTTTATAAAGCATACGCCTGCTGAAAATATAACTCAAAACTGTCATAAAAAATTATTAATATCCATTTTTTTAATATCAAAGCCAAATATGTCAACTCACAAGTTGTTCTGTACCTTTGCAAAATTGAAAATAAACGAAAACGTATCAGTAGTTTATTAGTGAAAATAATAAAAGTCATCAAGTTTCTATTTAAAATACATACATATGTACATGCATCTTTACCAAAAACAGCTCAACATTCTGAGCATTATTTTTTTGATAACATTTAAAACACAAATTCATCTAACTTCCAGAATATTTCCAACCCGTTTCGCTGTAACAATGGTTGTGGGTCATTGAATGCATCAAAAGTTCAATGACGATGCCGATATGTTAATTCCATCAATTTGGCTAGTGGCCAGAACGAAATGCGACCCAAAAAAAATTTCATGTTCATGAACGACTCCAGGAACAGAACATCTACAAAGTCGTAGGATCTGCTACCAACCACCCTAACCCGCTTTTCTGACTCCTTTCCCTGCATATTTCTTCAACTTTCCGCCGCCGTTGAGATATTTTCTAGGAAGTTTTTGAGCCGCTTCATTCGAACGATGCATACCTATATGTACGTGTAACGAGTTAAAATAGTTCAGCACGTAAGACTGTATCTAAACTTGTGGTAAACTTCCAGCTGGGATTTTCTCATTCATTTATTAGTGACTTAGTTTTCTCGCCACGAACGTCCGTCAGCAGGTGGTTAAACATCAGATTTACACTTGCCGAATATGTTTTACGAAAACGTTGTAGTAACCCAGACCATCTATTTTACCGTAAGGTCCATAATAATTTTCAATTGACTTTAAGTTGGTGGTGGCTGGCGTCAAAGTGAATGTTCTGGAATCGAAAAACATAGACATCGACGTGTAGGGCAAAGAGTTTTCGGACAAAACACAGTGTTGCTGCCAGTTTCCTATGAAATTCAAAACAAAACAATTTGAAACGGATTTTTATTTTTGAAATTTTCACAAGGAAAGTAATTCTACTAGTGGTTTACTTGAAGAAAAAAAAAAACAATTGAAACTAATTCAATTTCCAATGATTTCTGAATTACCACTATTAATAATGCTCATTGATTGAGTTTAATATCATTTATTACTTTCACAACCATAGAAGCTTTAGACTTTCACATACGAGTATAGATGTCAAAAACTCCATTCAAACACCAATAAAATTTTCCAAAACGGTATAATTCAATTGCCTGAATTGTTGTGAGCTTTGTTGATTCTTGAGTATAAATATTTTCTTTCGAAACAACTTTAACAACACTACCACGATCAAATCAACGGTACCGATGCAAACCCCTAAGAATCGAATGGTATCACCTCATCATTGAAATCCCTCGTTATAATGTACATAAAATGGCCAATAGCTAAGATCTCCACTGAAATTCCGTCGTGCCCGGAATCGAGATATTTTCAGACATACCGCCCGTAGACATTTTCCAATTTTCCGGCATTATAATTCGAAGAAACTTTTATGGGGTGGAGACTTTCCGAACTCACTGGCCAAGTTTTCAAATTTATTTAAGTGTTCTTTCCGCTTTCACCGTCATGTAGTCTACTCCACTTGTCAGCCCAACCAGAAATGCCTGGCCGACTGGCACGGCTGAGTCCTTTCCCTATTTGGTAACAACCGCTCAGTACATACATACTTGCAGCCTCTTCTTCATCACTGCGCGCTTACTAGGACATGGCTCTCTTATTCTCGGCGGTGAAATTTTTATGGTAGTTTTTCGATTGTACTACCACTCAGCAGGATGCTTTGATATATTACATAATATTAGCGAACTCAAAAAACGTTCGCACTTCGACACGTCGTCGCTGCTGAATTAGCTTCGCGCTAACAACGCAGCAATATAAAGCCGCGCCACAGCGAGAAACACCGAAACGAAAGGAGGAAATGATAGAAAGTTGAACAAAATTATTATTAAAATAAACGTTTTTGATGTCGACTATTTGATTTTGCTTGTTAGGAGGCAGTTTGTACTTCTTTTATGAATTTCAAAGTATCGCTGACATTTAGTTATTTATTTTATTGGAGTTGTTTCTTTATGTTCTATTTCAAGAACGTGGAGAAAGTATTGAGTGAAGCTGGGTGAATTTATGGTAAAGACACCAAATTTGTTATGGATTGAACAGGATATAAGTCGGAACGTGAGTTTGCGAAATTCTTTCCGAACTTTTCAGCACTCCCTTTATGCATAGAATTAGTTTGAAATTCGTTTCTAGGGCAAACCGTCATTATCAATTGGTATATCCTGAATACTCTTCAGATGGGAAGCGTACTGTAGATATTGGATTGTATTAGTTTCATACCATGCCAATTAAAAAGTATACGAGGGTGGTTTAAAGAGTAAAGCCTCTAGCGCTGTAAATTTTATTTATTTCAAAGCTCCTGAACTATTTAGGCTTTATGTTATAGAAATTGCCTTACTCTTCTTATGTAGTCTTTTTTTCAGATTGATTGATAAGAACTTTGTATCTGAGCCTAAGAGAAAGAGTTATAATTGAATTTGTAGAAACAAATGGTTATGCACCCAAGGAAATTCATCATCGCTTGAAGAATTTTTATGGGAGTGTAAATGGGTCGAAAATAAGGCAAAGTTTGAGAATTTTTCGAGGGATAGTGAAAAAGCAAACGAAGTTCTGGTTTTGATTATTTTATTTGTTGATCATTGTGAAATCGTTCAAATTTTTATTACGATGAAATTCAATGTGGTGGCTCCAAGATAGCGGCTCCCGTCTGCCTCTGCACGTGGGAATCGTTCGGTAACTTCAAGTCTGCAACCTCTCGTAGTAAACTGATATCAGTCATAGTTTAAATGTATTAAAATTTATGGAAATTTCCATGTTTTGTACCTAATGAGAATGAATTGGGACAAAAAATAAACCAAATTATGGACATTTAAAAAAAAGTGCAACTTTTTACCTGGTTCTTTTTCTCTTTGACATCGCTTGATAATTATGAATTGAAATTTGTCATGCTCATTTCAGGTATATGATATACAAAAAATTATATTTTTTTGTGATGAAGTGAATCGGATCAACAGATCGACACCTGTGCTTGAAGTTATGATGAAAAATATCGTTTCGAGAAAAACGCGCTTAAAGTTTTTAACAGCTTTGCCTTGAGATAACTTTCTTGTTTGTTCAGTTATCACAACCAGTACCAATGGCTATAGGGTTTTGAGGTCGTTGATTACGAATCTGAAGTCAAATTAACAAAATGCAAGATGGCGGATCCAATACGCTGGATCAAAAAAATGTCCATCTGCCAATTTGGACCAAAATATCTGTATAAAGATTTTCGTGGTCGTCGATCGTCAATTTGCTCCATTATACTCAAATTAGGATCTAAGTTGGCTATTCTTGTGCCGTATAGGAATTCTTCCTCGATTTCAAGCCGCTCCTGGTTGGCCTGCTCCGGCAGACTTTGCGCGAGATGGGCGTTTCGAAGTAGCGGGCGATATTTGTCGTTTAACTATGAGGTAAAAGATATTGCAATTTTCTGACGCATCGGTTATTTTTAAGTGTATTCCAACACGAACAAGTATGCGATAGTACAGATCGTAATTAGTTCTGGTACATAGAAAGCCATCTGGGGCCACGCGGTGAATAAGCTATATACCTGAGCGTTCCCCAGCGCGCGAGCTATGTAAACGCCAAACATATGTAATATAGAAAAATTGCTAAGTGATATCAAATTGCATACATCGCACTAATGCTGAACTTCGACAATTTCGGTTTCGGTTACATTTTCAAAATCCACACAAATTCCATTTTTCACACGAATCAGCAAACATGTGCCAGATGAATGCCATTCCCACGAAAGAATGCAGACGCAACGTCAGCAATATTAAAATGCATAAATAGTTAAAAACGGATTTTAACGAGTAGTTGCTTACCGCCATTCACACTGAAACCGTTATCGTAAAGAAGAGTTAATAAACGGTAATTTGTATGTCTTATTAAAAAAACGTGTGTTTCATTTAATTGGAGCTGGTGCAAGTCTATTTTTTTTGTATCGCCGGCAAAAGAGTACAAAACTGGCGCAGTCGAAAAAAGAAAAAAGTACAAGATCGAATAATAGCCGCAAAAGATACGATCAAATAGCCGCGAAAAATCTTAAAGAAATTCAATTTGAGCCGCGAAGGAGAAATTGAATTTTAAATGAGAAACCGCGACCGCGAAAATAATTTAAACGGTTGTAAAGCCGAAAAGGCATAAAAATCGTAATTTTGATCAGATAAGACAGAAACAGATAATAAGCCTAAAAGGTCTTCTGAAACTCGAGCTGAGGCTGGCGAGAAGTCTGATCTTAAACAATAAATTGCAACAAGAAGTGAGAAAAGTGAAAATAAGAAAGAGGAACAGTGATATTAAAAAAAATATAAGTGAAGATTATTGAAGGTGATAAAGAGAAAAAGTGACTAGTAGTGAAAAATAAAAACAGCAGCTCCAAGCAAAGGAGCAGCAATTACAACAACTGGTAACTGCCGTACAGCAACTCACGGCAAATTACAATCCACCTGGAAATAGCCAAAATGAAAAAAATTTAAAAGAAGGAAAATGCATGACTAATTTTACGGGCAATGGGGAAATAGGCATCAATAGCTTTACAAAAAATGTGGAATACTTCTTGAGTAGGATAAATGACAAAGAGCTTCGGGAAACAGCAACAAGGATGATCTTCCATGAGAAAATTAACGGCGAAGCAAAGAGTGCAGTCATCAACATTCCAGATCCTGAGAACTGGCAGAGTATAAAAAGGCAGCTCAAACTGAGGTTCCGGCCTGATACAGAGCCATCAGAAACATATCGAAAAATTAGTAGTCTTAAGGTTAATAATGTGAGTGAACTGGCGGAAGAAACTCAAAAAATTAAACACAAGTCTCATAAGTTATTGATTTACTTTGAAGACGACTGTTTTGCTAATTTAAATAATTTAGATTCACTTCTAATAAATACGGTAAAGGAAATGAGTCAGGGTGTATTGTTGGACAAAATTTACGACCAACGTGATATCGATCAAATTATAAGCATAATGAGAGCGCGTAGGTTCGAAGATGAATGCATTAGGCCCGAATTTAGAAAAATTAAATATTTTAATCGAAAAGATTTTAAGAAAAACATGTACACTTCAAACATAAATAAATTTAGTCAAAATCAAAGTCAGGTGACGAATTATAGCAAACCTCACAATTCAAGACACTATACACAAGAAACTCAGTACAGAAACGACGAGAGAAACTCAGGACATTACACAGAAGACCAGTACAGAAACAACAGTGAACGACAATGAAATTTTCATAATAAATCAAACACAAATCGTAAGCAAAGCGAAAATTTCAACGATTCTGGTCGAAGTCGAAGATATAACAACTCGGGGAATTCTAGACAAAATTGGAGGACAAATAGATTACCACCCGTTGAACCGATGGAAATAAATAATATCGAGCATCATCGAGATTACAGATCAAAAACAGGCCAACATAACCAAAAGAGGGAATCGGAAAATCAGGGAAACTCTCTTTCAACTGTAGCTTCCGAAACGAATAACACCGAGAGCCAAGTTTTTTTTCCAAAACCAGCTTCGAAACAGTTACCTCTTATTGAGATAACTATAATTTCGAAAAGATATACTGTTTTTTAAAGATGGTCCAGAAAGTTTTCTTGTCTCCTCTAGACAGCAAATGAAAATTCGAATCTATGCTAGTTTTCCGTCATTAGACGTCTTGGTCGATTTTTGCTTACCTTTTCGGATAAATGGCACGGGATCCTTCCAACTTATCCAACCGCACTTGCATACAGTACTAAACAAGTTTCCAAACAAAAATCAATTCAACATTGAACTCGTTTTTGGAGCTGAAGAATTATCCGAATTTCAATCTTATTTAGCAGCTGGCTAAAATTAATGTGTAAACACTGATCTCAAACATCAAACATTAATTTGTAAATTGGTTCAGCTTGATTTTAACTTCCCAAAACTCAATTGAGATGATTGAAATATTAAATGAAGAATGTATATCAAAGATCCAGAGACTAAGAGAAAACCCCATGTTTTTAACCTATGTTTTGTTAAATAAAGTGAAAATACTATGAGCAAAAATATACCAGAGCTCCCAATGATCTCAATCAAATGAAACTATTAAATCTCCTTCTATAGCGTGATTTTCAACTTTTACTTCAAATCTCAAAAAACATCTAATAATATGACTACTTCAAGATAATCTACGAGTGAACAATAACCTTTCGTAATATATCAGAATTTCCCTGAAGGTGAACAACAGCAAATAATACACGCCGCATTTCTTCAATTAACATTCCACAATCAGTCACACTTCATTATCCATAACAACCTTCATGCAAACAAACACACAAAACTTTCCAAATAATTCACTTCATTTAATTGTTTCACATAAACCCCATACCCATTCTATTCTTCCTTCCAGGCTCATACTCAAAACCATATCTATTCTATTTCTCGAGGGCACAGGCACATACTCCTACACAGATACGAATATTTTTCAATAGGAAAATTCCATATCAGCCTAATTAGATTTTCCAGTTGCAATTAACCAACTCTTGCATGAAATTAACTGTGAAAACTTTAATGTTTTGAAACTCGCTCTTTCCCTCTCTGCTGCTCTTGTAAAGTACATATCATATGAAATTATCGCACCATAACAAGTTTGGGGTAGAATATTTGTAGTAGACGAGCATACAACAGAGTATGTTTGTAAAAAAGTTTTTTAACGAATAGAAGCGTATACGAATAGTACCCGCACATGGAAAATTGAAAAGCAACTGCACTTTTACTATACTCTACGATGTTCGTGCCTTATACGAGTACAACTTGTTTACTAGAACTTATGAGTACTTTTTGGAGTAGTTTTGGAGTTGCAAATGGGGATGGATGGAATTCTTTTGCTCAAAATAAAATGTGCTCAGATGGTCAATGCATGGTATTTAAATTTACAGAACTTAATTTTCAAGATTTCCGATTTATTGAAAATATATTTAATTTTAGCTTTAGATCGCAACAAAACATTAATGCACTTTGCCTTTCTCAACACTCTGCCACACTCACTTAATGACCACAGGATAAACAACTGGCTGTAAGTATGTGTGTATAGTTCCAAATATCGTACATTATTCTCGCAACTAACGCAGCTGTGATTAGAGATCTAAGATAAATTTGGGAAAACTTTTTCGTGAATTTCATCACTTCACACCAAAAGAAATGAAAAATACTACGTTGGGACAACTTATCACAGAGTCTCATAATA
This sequence comes from Nemotelus nigrinus, assembly GCA_947369275.1. Classification (NCBI taxonomy): domain Eukaryota; kingdom Metazoa; phylum Arthropoda; class Insecta; order Diptera; family Stratiomyidae; genus Nemotelus; species Nemotelus nigrinus. The sequence continues at coordinate 21,956,606 of OX376372.1, read as the reverse complement.
CAGACTATATTAATTTTATCAAATAATCGTGCAACTCGTCATATCCGATGACTAACGTCCATTCAAAAGAAAAATCATCCTCGAAAACTTTCAATCCCTACTCAGCTCTAATTTTATCGACCACGGTTAAATTGGAGCTTACATAACGTATTCCGGCACTTTTCTTTCCGTTTTATCCATCAATGATATCCTTTAATGTTGTGCTGCTATAAAAAGAAGTGCCTATAAAGCAAATTTATTTGTTTCGTTCATCTCCTCGGAAAAGCTAGATTGAGTCCATTCTCCGATTCACGGGTGTGTCTGCTTGCCGATATTCCCAAAACATACAAACAATATGCCAGATTTAAGTCAACTGGCCGCAGTTCAGCTTTCTTTGAACGTTCAGGAAAAAAATTGAAAATGATTAAATGGCGCTTGAAATGATAACCGGCTGGAGGAATGAATTGTTTCAGGAGTATCGTCGTAAGCGAAATTATATCAGAATGAGCAGCTGCTAAAGGATGAATAACAACCAATAAAGAATTTATTTACAAAGTTTTTGACGTGTTATCCTCTATAATTGTGCATTCAACAACAGTTGCGAGGTGATTTAAGAAACAGTTTTCATAAAGATTTTCAAAGTTTAAATGAGTTGGTGGTTGAAAATAGGACTGATGATTACTTTGGCTTGTTTTAAGTCGACTTTCAGCTGAGCTTAAAAGTGGAGTGAAGATAATTCATATAATCTAGGCTTTCTCAAACTTTTTTCCGCCACTACCCGTTCAACTAAAAAAATGGAATTTAAATCCTATCCAGTATAAAAAGAATTTATTTATTTAGAAATAAATACACAACAGCTGAAGTTTATACTAAATTAATTGCAAATAAATACTAGCATAGCTACCAACTACATTAATCCTAAGGAGAAGAACCGTTTTCGAATTAGATCAATTATTCATATACGTTGTTGTCAATTCAAACTGCTTAAGTTGTGCAAGGGGAATTATTTTTCGAATTAGGCCTATTATTCAAATAATTCCAGCCAATTGAAAACTTTCTTATAGGTACTCGAGTAATCGGAGATAGTCCCGTTTTACTTAACAGATCGAGGCAGCGAGATTAAAAACATATATTAAACGCTTTAGCTAAAACACTCATTCCGCAACTAAAACGTGTTTAGGTTAAGAAAATAAACATAACACTTTAATACTTTTAATCAGCTCTTGTAATTATATTCAAACCGGATTCTAAAACTCATATAAAAATTCGTTAAAAAAAGTGCGCCCAGTGTGGGCCACTTTACCTACTATTATCTGGGTATACTAATGTACATGTTTTAGCAGTGGCAAATGCTTATGGAAAATCGAATGTTAACTTCAGTGGTGGCTGCATCTTAGGAGTATGTTTCAAATTAAATATAATAGTCTCTTTTCTTTTTTGCGTCTCCAGAGTTGGTTGCCAAGTTATTAGGGGGAAAGCTTATATTAATGTATTTTATAGTTTTAACTTATTTTTAAAGCAAACAATTGCTTTTAAGGCTTCTTAGATATTTCAACTTATAGCATTTTATTAATATCATAGACACTGCATGCTTAAAATACGAATCTCGTTGTTTTTCATTAAAAGCCACAAAAATCTTAATATTTGCCAATGACATCCTTTGTTGCAACTAGATATTTTATGCGTCGAGGCATGTTCTCTATACTCTGTTGTCTTAGCTCGCAATTGTTTTGTCATTTTCTGATTAGAGTTGCAATCAACTGCTGCTTCGTAGTTTGTGGTGATTTATATAAGGTTCAGGTGAGATCAGTTCCCTGGTCAGGACAATATGTTGATATGTTTTTCCGCTAAACGTGCAGTAATACTCCTGACTTTCTGGCACGATGCCACATCATGCATAAAAACGGATTTTCCGTCGCCACGGAACTAATCTTCAAACTGTGGTAAAAGACGAGTTTCTAAGACTTCCTCCAGTTTCATTGTGCCTTTTTCCTTGCATAGGTGTTTCATGCCCTTCGACAAAATTAAAAACCACACCATGACGCTGACCAAATGTTTGACTCTTTTCGCAGGGAAGTCTTAAGGCGTCGTCAAACGATAGAACTTTTGTCGACCAAAGTTTGAGACGTTGATTTGTCCTAGAAACATACCTGTACAATATTACAATAAACAGAAACAAACGTTATCTATAAACAATTCCTATATAAAAGTCATATTCTGGTTTATAAAATCTTAGATTTTATGGCTTGGACCAGGCGTGATTTTTTTATCGACGGGCGACCAATTAACCTTTCTTTAACTAGTCGTCTTTGGATTGTTCTTTTGAAAACGTTAATTCCCTGTTCTTTCATCATTGTAGTCAGACAAACTACACTCTTTCTATGATTTTCTAGACAGCCATTCCTGATTCTCCAATCCGGTCCAGGAGAGGTGATTCTTTTCTTACCACATTTCCTACGCACCCCGCTTCCAGAGTATAGTTTTGGTCGATTTTTATTTTTATTCTATTAACATGTTAACAAAAGACTTAGAAGCACCCAAAAGTATTGCAATGTGTCTCTGCAAATAATGCATGAAGTAGTCAATAGCCTTTTGTGTTACTCGTCTTTGTTTGTACATTTGCCACTCTTACATAAAAGTTGAATTTTTTCTATACAATATGTGAGCTTCTTGAAATTTGCGATGTTGAAAAGCCTAGGATATCTTCATTGCCATCTCTACCAATTTCTCCTTATGACATCATTTCTCTCGTTAGTTCTTCTAATAACTCATTCTTTGTTACTAGAAATCATCAAAAACAACATTGAATACTGTTTTCTTTCCATTTGCCACTCTATTCCCCATTTAAATAGGAAAAAATTGGATTCTCTCGTTTCAAATATTTCCTCCCGCGATATAAATCTACAAGCTATCTTTGCAACTTACGTTTCTTCTGACATGCATGATTGCTCTCTTTTGATTGTAATTTCTATAGAGTTTTCCTCCTCCAAAATTCCAATAAGAACCTTATATTTCAATTATTATAAATCTGACTTTAAAAGTACGCCTATGAAAATCAACTAGTTAAAATAGGACTCGTTTTGCAATGAACTTATTTGAAGTATTGTATCTTTAAACTTTATGATTTCCTTTCTTCTTTAATTTTACGATTAACTCCTACCAGCTGTTTACGTGAGCAATAGTCTACGTGAGCCTCCTCTCTCTCTCTTTACTTAATTTTGATCTAATGTGGCGTTTACCTTCATGGCCAAAAAAGTAGCTAGTGGCAAGAATAGATTTTCATAGTATCATTATGACCTCATAGAATCCTCAAAATGGTCGTTTTTTCCAATCACCATAAACACTTCTTGTCTTACATACGTTTTCTGTAAATTTTCTTCTAGCTGAGTGTTTTTATGCATTATTTTTAGCCTAAGCTTCTCCTCTGGCTCCTTCTCGTCCCAATTGAAGTCTGCTCACATCTTACTGATTCACAAATTGGATAACCCAGGCTGCATTCCGTACTACTGGCCAATTTCCCTTCTTTCCTGCTTTGGTAAGGTACTTAAAAGAGTTGCTTATTCCAATTCGTGATCCCTTTTTTGCTCATGAACAGCATAGATTCAACAGTGGCAGATCTTAATCTTATTACCTTCTCCAACTTGGTTGACACTGCTTTGGATAGACAAAAACAGATTAATGTTATTTTGTTTCGATTGACAAGTTGACGCTTGTCGCACGTTTCTGTTTAACCGCTTCAACGACTTTCTGCTTTACAAGCCTCAGTCACGTATTCGGGATTTTTTCATGGAAACTATTGTGATTGATTTGTGATCATGGTTCCCTTCTTGTCTACAAATCAGCATAGACAACGTATATCGTCTCTAAAGCTTATCAAAGCAGAAAATAATTGATACGGGAAACTCGATCGTTTCGCGGAATAAGCCGCCGAAAGCAGAATCAAGTATGCACTGAGAGCTGGTGTCTGATGAATATCAGAGCATACTTTCGAAATCACTTAGTAAAAAAAAAATGTCAATAAACATTTTTCAATTTTAATCATCCCGCAAAAAACAATTCCACTTTAAACTATTGTTCTTGTGACCACATTTTTTTTTGTAGGCTATCGCTGACTGACTTGCGACCTTGCATTGGTCGTATACTGCAAATTTTGTTGCATAGAACCTGTTTTTTGTCTAGGGCGAAATTGTAAAACTTTTGTTATTGAGGTGATGCAAGAAGAATGACATATATTTTTTTGAGTTAAATTTTCAATAGTCAACTTTATGTCTTCGAGCTTTATTGAATGAATTTGGAAATTTAAGAAAAGCAACTGTTTCATCAATATTTTTTTAATTATTTAAAAGATTTCACCACTTTAATATTTTAAGTACAATAATTTGTTTTATAAGTTTACAAATCTCAGTTAAACTGAATAACCCATATTTGAACCGCAGATGGTTTTGTCAACAAATTTATTATTTTCCCATTAGTAACTCTAAGAAATGTAGCAAGTTTTATTCCATAACATTGGATTCTGTCGATCAGAAGCTTATTTTCTCTAGTGTATCTTAGCTCATTCCATCTGGAGTTTCATCCTATATTTCATGTCCCACTTGTATCGTAAATGCTTTTTCCTCGTTTTCTACCGCTTTCTGTTCGTATCCCGGTGCTCGCTAGGCATCAATTCTGGGTCCTTTCTTACTTCTTGACTTTATCACCGGCCTTCCGTATGTTATTCTTTTCTTTCTGTATGTGTACGATTTCGAAGTGTTCAAAGCGATTGATTCCCTCAAAGATTGATTCCCCACAACTTCGAAAAAAGAGTTCTAAAGAGTTCACTTGGTCTGAACATGTCAAAATGATTTGTATTTAATAAAAGCTTCTCTTAATGATTTCTACTTTCTTTTTGGATACCTCTAACTCCTCTAACTGAATAAATTGGATTGATTTTGACTTGAACTACACGTTGCGCACATTACATCCAAAACTTTTCGTCTATCCAGTTTTGGCTTTAGATCTTACCCCAGCAAACACAGCACTACTTCTAAAGTGCTGCAGAAGTCGTGAGTAAACCTGTGAATGCTTTTAATGCTAGAGATAGCATTTTACCCCAAAATTCACCTATTTACTTCATATTACCCGCGTACGTGTAATATGTTTTGTTTCATGGTTGATCGTTTTCATCCCACAAATAGGAAAAAGACAAAAGATTGGAATACAAGGGGTGCAAAAGCACTGCTATACTACTGCTGAAGTGGTGAAACAGCAGCACGTAAAATGTACTGCTGTACTACTGCGTTAGAAGCAGTATAGCAGGGCATTGATATGGCTGCCCAGCTATAATGTCACCAATAGTATATTCGCATTACTTTGCATTCATGTCATCACATTTGCATTACTTTGTATTCATGTCATCTTTAATTAGAGCAAAAAAGACCTGTTTTAATTATAAATTTCAAAATATTTCACGTATCACTTGCGAAGTATGACTGACGCTTGACGTATGGGCAAATCGATTTGATTTTTGGGAAACGATTTGAATTGCACCATCTGATCACTAGTTTGGCAGTAGTGCAGTAGTGCAGTACTTTATATTCATTGTTAATAGGGAACCGTAAATATATAAGAGATTCATCAACGTGTCGGAAAACTACAACAACTAGACAGCCTGCTCAGGAGTTTAGCAGTAGTACAGCAGCATGTATAACCATTGAGAAATAGAAAAGATAAATACTCATTAGAAAATGTGTCAACTCATGGAAAAGTTTTTACAACTGTATGCGAAAATGCTGAACGCACGTTTGCTGGGTAGGGTCTTCTCGTATGGCTGTCAAGTCTTCTCGTATTGCAGTCGTATTGCTGTCAAGTCATTATAAATATAGGATTGATGTGATGGAAAACATAAGTATTTCATGTGTTCTTCATTGTCTAAACTCCACACCCGTATTGCGAGTAAAGTGATCGTTTATTTTTGTTACAAATTTCATCTTTGAAATCCCGCAGAGTATTCCTTATCAAGTGTTTGTTGTCTAAATTTCTGCATTGCTCTTTTCTATCTGGTCTCAGCTCTAAGCTGCTGCTTCGAAAGTTTAATCGCTCTGGTAGATCACCGTTAATATTTACTATACACTTCGTGTAAACTTACAGATATTTTCATTCACCTTTATTGCGCGTTCTTAATCCGTAGTTTAAGCCGTAGACTGTTCCGAAAACATTCGCACGAATATTTCCAAAATATTTGCAAAATATTTCCGAATCATTTAGGCGAAGCACCAATTTGCCCCTGCTACACATCCGCGCAAAGTTCGTAATCCTCCGATACATTAGCCACTAGTTATCTCTAAAAGTAATGATGAAGCTTACGGATGAGTTTTCAGTGCTAACTCCGAAAATACATCCGCTGAGGTATTGAACTAGCTATTGGCTTAGCTCCTAAACTGTAGCAACAACTCGTTAGCTCTTTGGTACATCGATGAGACAAAATTTAAACCATCCATTTACCATACTTCCAAAATCAAATTGAAATTTGATTTGTAATTATAGCTTATAACCCAAACGAAAACATTAAATGACAACATTTAAAGTCCCATCACCCATTCTTGATTCAGACTTCATAGCATATCGCCTTCAATCAATGACTTGGATTTCCCATACATCCCAAATACCACAATTCCATCCGAATGATCAAAACGATAATGAGGTCGCATCATATTTAGTAAAATGTCATAAACAAACAAAAGTTCACTCATGACGAAAACCATAAATGTCATGGCTATGTGATAATAAATTGAAACTCGATTAATTACAATTCCATATAAATCATGGTCTACCTGAATACCTCGCTTGACTTGCACATCGTCCTCTCAGGCCTGCCACCTATTCGCTCGGTCACCCCATTGTCAAGCCAGCCCATTAATAATGTTACAAGCAACAAATCCTTCACACATTCATGCACAAAAACAACGAACAAGAAGCTTTTCTCTGCACTCGACAAGCTGTTTTCTACGCAAATAGATTTTTATTCGAATATGAATTCTCGCTGTGCATAAAAATCAGCATCTGCGTCTTCATCATCGTCACTCACTCCATCGGATATCGTGAGAATATCGCGAAGATGTCTCATTAAAAGTCATAGCACCCGCCGCGTAACAATGTAATTTAAGGGTGGCCGTATGCTATCGTGAATTCACACGACTGAATCTTGCCAGTGCAAGCCATTCAGCGAAGCGAAAATGCTGTCGCTGTTTTCTCGAACAACGTGGTAGGTATGCGATAAATATCCTTGCGCTGTAGTCGCGCACAGAGCCCGCGGCTAGAAGATTTGGACTTGGACGATATTACCCAGGACCGTCTCAGACACGTATTTCTCGTCTAAAGCCCTACAAGCCTAATAATTTTAAAACGAAGCAATTTAACAGCAAACTAGATGCTTCTACATGCCAGCCGGTCGTTCGAACATATTCCGAGCCACATTTCAATCCTCGCGGCTCGTAGCCGAGACCACCTTGCCTAGAGCTCTGTTAATATGCCAGCCAACATTAAACCGCCAATTATGTAAGTTGAATGCAGTGGCACTGTAGCCTCGAATCCGAAGCAGACGCCGCCACTACTTATAGACAAACAAACAAAAAGGAAGCCAACGAACAATAAGGCCGATCACCTGGAATCCGTGAGAACGTGCAAATTAGTAGGGTGCGACCTGAGAAGCTCATTTGCTCGTTAATTTCACCCTGCGCAAATTCTCTTCAGCGTCATGTTTGCCAGGACGCATATTCATTTCCTCAGGAAAGCGTTTGCCCCTTTTAACAGTTGCTTTTGAGTACAGCTTTCAGGAGTATCTCTAACCGTTTCCCAAAGTGTATATTTTGGAGATTTTTTTAGTACAACAATACTAATATTTCCCCATCGACAGTAGGGACACATTTCAACTACCCTATCCATTCCCCGACTATTTACGATGCTTTTGACCTGTTCAAGCTTTCTGAATGTACTCCATAGGTGCAACATTAGGCTACACAATATTTTGTGGGAAGTTTAATTCGCCATGTAACAAATTCGACCATGAATAGATAGAATCATGTGGAAATTGGTCTTTTGGCTTTCACAATGACTGATTTTCCTGATTATCAGACGAAATTCCGTTAGTGGCGAAATATAGCCTAAGAAGCTTTGCATTAAGTTTATATGGAATGGAAGAGTAGAATTATGGGAGTAACTATAAAAGGTGGTATGTAAAAAATGAATGTAAATTTTCCGATTTTTTTTGTAGCTCAATTATTGACATGCCAATCTTCATTACGAATCAAAGCTCAGTTTGAAGTTCATCTTTGAAATTAATATGAATAATTGTTATTGATTAAACTTTCGCAATTATCACAACTACTTTGTGATATCTCTCCTGGTGTTCCTTCAAAGCTCGGCTTAAACGCATCAATAGACTATACCGACTCGGTTTTCGTCTCGGGAAACGCTTCGGTAGAACCGCCGTGTGTATGATTGGCCTAAAACCTTTTCTGTTCCGCCTTTGAATCAATTGTTCACATGTGAAAAAAACACCGTTCCACGTCACTCGGCTTCAATTCGTACAGCACGCAATTTCCTTGCTTATTAACCACCTTTAATGCTTTTAAACAATTGGCAACTCATTTGCGATCCAAGTCTTAATGATTTCGCACTTTTTATTGAATAATGCTTCTTTGTCTTCAAACTTTATCGGTGAGCCAGAGCGCTCTTTATCTTTAACATCTAATATGACCATTTTTAAAGAAATTTTTTCTCAGACATTTTATTAAATATTAACATGAATTTTTTTATAACATTACTTGATATTTGAAAAATACAAAAATATTTTTTTTTTATTTTATTATTTATTTTTCCCTTTTATAAAGGGCGCTGAAATCATGTTCTGAAAAAATTGTTACTCCACGGCGGACAGATAATCTATGGATTATTAAGTTTGAACCAAAAAATTTCAACAGGGTTTTAAAAACTAAGGTCTCTCACATCGTAATTTACCACGGTTTTAAAAAAAATGACGAACTTGCGAAAAAAAAAATGTCAAAAATCGAACCTTTTTTCCTAGTTTTTTTTTTAACGCCAAAAATTTGTTTTTGATTTTTTTTGTCATATTCTGGTGTATTACGATATAAGATACTCTAACAAATAAAAAGTTTTTCAAAATCGGTTCAGTGAATCCGGAAATTATCTGTCCGCCGTTTTAAAAAACCTTGTTTCGAGAAAAACATGTTTTAAGTTTTTTTTTCATTTTCTTTATTTATAAGTTTTGAAAAATCGAATTTAAGCATTTACAATCGGTTAATTTGCTATGCCTGGACCATAAAATAGAACGCCATCAGCAATAAAAGCCTGTTATTGTTCCTGTTGTTGAGCTTCTTTTCTCGCTAAACACCCTCCCTTTGTTACATCTTTGCTGGCTTTCTCGGCCATTGCAATTCTTTCCGCGTCCTTCGACCGCGCATATTCATAAGAAGCAGCCCATTAATTCCATAGTTTTCAATAATGTCATTCTTCCTTCGTTGAATATGGACAACACTCGGTTTGGTTCTGTGCACTTTTTTTCCTAAGCAACGTATCAATAATTCTTCATCCGTTAGTTTTTGGAACACAGGTTTTACGTACTCCTGCACCTCTGGACTTAGAGCCGGTTTATGTTTATAAGGAACGTTATCTGCTTGCGCTTTTAGAAATTTGCACCACTCTGGATTACAATACTTGTGCCGCGGTACAGCATCGGTTGAAATTAAATGATTAAATCCGGCCCATATTTCATTTTTCATGTCGACAGGGGAATTTTTATTTTGCTGAATAGCTAAGGAGTAGTTGATGGACATTTTTTTTCATAATTTTACCGGTTAGATCTATAGTTTTTGGAGGCGCAGGCTGTTCATTTTCTCAGTAAGGGAGGCGCAGGCTGTTCATTTTCTCAGTAACTCAGGCTCTCTTACGCCTTCTTGTTGGCGTCGATTTATTTTCTACTTTTTCCTTTTTTGCTTTTCTCCTTTGTTTTCTTCGGCTCTGCTAAGTTTACACAGTTCGATTAATGCTTTTTTACATGCCGAAACATTCGTTTTCCAACGTGCAAAATGCACTCAAGTTTTTGAATTACAAAATCTCCATATGGTTTGCCATTTGAAATACTTGAAAAGTTCTTCGAATCGCCATCGCCTATATAATAGGTATCTTTGGCGTTATGTAGATTTATAGAATTTTTGATGTCGATTGGGCAGGCTTATGTCGCGTGCCCCATGATTTATTTCACAAAACGTTATCTTAGTCAACGTATGTATTTTTCATTGGCCGTTATGATTCGCTTTAAAAATGGATCGGGTTCGTAACGTTTCAGCAGTGAATCGCAAATGGAAATTCGTTCAGTGAGATAAATTTCGTTCAATTTGTGAGGAACCCAAATTTCGAGCTTACTGACGTAAACAAGTTGTTTTAAATATCTTTTAACGCATGTACACATAGTCACAAAATTGAAGGCACAAGCAATAAATATGAAAACTCTTAGTCGTTTATAAACTAATGCCACTTTATTATCACACATTTTTTTTTTTATTAAATTGACTAAAAATACAAAAATGAAAAAAAAATTTATTAAATTCAATTTTTTAAAGAATTAAGTAACAAAGGAAAAAATTAACAACAAAATTCAAGGCACAAAATTAAAGGCACAAACTTCAAGATCACTAGAAAAATATAAAATAATTTATTATTAGTAGTTAGTTGGATATCAGTTGGCTTTGATTACTGCTGCTAGTCTTCTAGGCTTACTTTCCGCTAATTTTTTTGTTACGGTTGGGCTAATATTTTGCCATTCCCTTGCTATTATTGACTTCAGCTCGGATTTATTCGCAATTGAAAATTTTCGGATTTGTTGCTCAAGTGTGCTTTAGATCATTATCTTTTTGAAACCAAAACACATCCGATAGTCCTAATTTAATAGCACTTGATTTTAAATTCGTTTTCAGGATATCGAAGTATTTAAATTTGTCCATAGTGGTCTCAATAAATTCCATGTTGCCGACTCCTCCTGCAGACATGCAGCCCCAAACCATCACATTACCTCCTCCATGTTTTACGGTTCCGCACAAATTTTCTTTCTTTAGCTCGGTATTTGCTTTCCTCAAAACTATTTGCCTGCCATCAAAGCCAAATAGGTTGAACTTACTTTCACCACTGAATATTATGTTTTCCAGAAATCTGGACTGTCATTTACGAAAGTTTTCGCAAACTCTAACCGTTTTTTTCTATTTGCTTCTGAAATAAATGGCTTTTTACGGGCTATTCTTTCTTTCTTTCTTTCTTTCGCAATGTTCCTCTAATAATTTCCTTGGATATCTGTTTTTTGATCATATGAGAAACTTCAGTCCTCAAATTATTAATCGGCTTCTTTGGGCATTTTTCTATTTCCCGTCGAATTTATTCCTCATCTTTAACTGACAGTAACTTTTTTCGTCCACGTCCCGTTTTATTAATCAAAGTTCCGTCATTTTTCCATTTGTTGATTACAGTTCTTACTGAAGAAAATGATCTCCCAACTATTTTTCCTATTTCTCGACATGTTTTACCTTCACAAACAAGCTAATAATAATTTTTCTTTCCGGAACTGTGGCTTCTTTTCTCCGTTTATCCATTTCAGCTTTTTATTTATTTATTTATGTAAAAATACTTATTTTTTTTGAAAAACAACACACTTAACTCAACTAGTCACTAACTTTCACCTAAAACTCAATATTTGTAAAGAATGAAAAGTAATTGCATCATCAAATTCTACGAAATATCTTATTAGATGCACGTGTGCCTTCAATTTTGTGTAGCTCGCAAGTGGTACAGTTAACATAAAAATAGCAAACTTTGTGATAGATTCGACTTTTTTGTATTAATTTGGTGCACATTTCTAACGAAGATTACGCACTAACAGAATAAAATGCCAATTCGACAAATTTACTAGAATTGTAGTAAAACTGAATAATATTTTGGCATTTATATAGATTGTGCCTTCAATTTTGTGACTATGTGTATGTAATATGTTAAGCATCTCTGCCATCTTTCGAGTCGAACTACGTCAGTTATTTTCTATCATTGCTTTTATTTTGTCGTCGTCAACTTTAGTTGGGCGTCCAGAGTGTAGTGCATCTTTAAGGCCAACATCTCAGGAACGAAAATGAGCAAACCATTTCTTGCACTGGCGTTCTGTTAATAACTTTCTACCGTAAACTTCCTGAAACTTTTTCCTAGCTTGCAATGCGTTTTTACGTTTTAGCAAATAATAATATACTATATAAAAATGACCGTCTGGAATCTCCATTTCAAATCAATGCAAAACAATAAATAAACAACAAAACTCAAAACTTGTTTTTACTGAATAATTCATAAAACGTCAGTAGTCAAATATCATATGCGATCGAAAGTTTGCAACTAACGACTTACAACAAATAAAGCCATCTGGCGGGAAAAACGAAATGACTTTGTTGCCAACCCAATAGATTGTATTTTGCATCTCTTTGTCGAAAATTGAAGCATTGAACCCTTTACTGCCGTGTCATTAATTTGTAACAGTTCCCACAGTTTCACTCTGCTTCCGATTGCTACGGTTGCTATTTTACTTATGCAGGCAGAGTATTATGTTACTGCTGGAACTGCTGTTTGATTTCAATCAACTCCAGGTCACTTTTTCTAGTCTAATGCTCCAACTGGTGTTTGATGTTCACAGCTTGGTGATCTACTTTTTGGTTCAATCGCCGTTTGATGATGTTGTTGATCTTCATTCTGCGCTGATTGATTCAGTTTTTGCACTTCTTGGCTGAGTTTTTGCACTTGATGGTTGATTTTTGACACCTGTTGCGCGAGCTTTTGATCAAGTTTCCGATTCAGCTTGTTGCTTCATATTGGAAGCCATTTTGAAAACGAAATCTATCGTCGGATTTTTCTTTACGACACCTTGTTTTTCTTGAGCGTGTTTTAGCCCATTTCATCATCAGAAAATTTAAACCTTTCTATATTGATTACATAGCTAGTTTACTCCTCATTGTCGGCATATCACGTTTGCGAAATTCTATTTTAAATTTCACTAACGTTAGCTAGTTACATATACTTCCACACTAGAATTGCTACAAAAATATGATACTCTGTTGCAGGATGTAACCAAACACCTGCAACAGGTAAGCGACAAATACGCCAGACAGGCAGATTCTCACAGAATCGCAGACATTAGGTCAGCACAATTATTTCCATAAATGTGGAGTATGTGTAGCTTATCGGAGAGTTCAGTTTTAGTCGTGTTCAATTGTAGTCGTCACTCGGTCAATTTTAAATCGTGAAATAAAAGAGTTTGTAAAATTAAAAGAAGTGTTTTTTTTAACAAGTATTGAAAAGCAATACGAAACTGGCGCAGTCGAAGTGCGAACAAACGCGAATTAATTTATTTCGAGAAGCCGCGAAGGGTACTCGGAATTAAATAAACCAACATTAATTCATCTCGACAAGCCGCAAAGGTAATTCGTGATTGAATTATATAAAAAAAAAACTTGTTCATTCGAAGAAGCCGCGAAGGATAATTCGAATCAACAATAATAATAATAATATACTTTGAGTTTCCGAAAAGGAAATCAAAGTTTTAATAGCCGCTACGCGCCGAAATAAAATTAAAATCGACTAGAGAGACCAATATATTTTTTAATATATAAGCCACCTTAGGTCTCTTAAACCCCATGGCAGAGGCTGGTATGGGATCTAGTCAAAAATAAAAATAAAAAGTTGACTGATAATAAAAACAAACAAATAAAGAAAAATATATAACACAAAATAGTGTGTGAAGTACTAAAAGAAAAAAGTACAAACAAAGTGATTTATGTTAGACAGAAAAGAAAAGAGAAGTGAAAGCTTTAACTCACGGCGACAACCAGAGGACCAAGGAACCATGGAAGCGAAAATTCAAGAATTGGACAGGCAATTGCACGAAAGAAATAACCAGTTGGAACAGATGTCAGCAGCTCTGCAGAATCTACAACCGACAACTGAATTCCTGCAACAACAACTTCAGGAAAAAGAATTATTACTCAACCAAATGACATCGATTGTGCAAAACCTCACTTTTAGGCAAACGACATCAGACGTGAAGGAAAAAATGCTAAAAGAAATACGATTTATGAGTGCGTTCAACGGGCGAGGCGATATAACCATCAATGGATTCTTCAGCAGCGTCGAATATTACCTGCAAGGTATAAGTAACGAAGAACACAGGAAAGAAGCGGTTCGAATAATATTTTACGAGAAACTGCAAGGAGAAGCAAAGGACGCTGTGATGGGTGTTCAACAGACCGACAATTGGGATGTCATCAAAAACACTTTAAAACTACGCTTCAAACCAGATCTGCAGCCAACCGATATTTTCCGAAAAATCACCAACATCAAAGTGAACACAGTAAGTGAACTTTCAACTGAAATTCAATATATTAGAGATAAAGCAAACCAACTGAAAATTTATTATAAAAATGATAAATGTATAGATTTAGAGTGTATCGATTCCATTTTATGTAACACAATTAAAGAATTAACGCAAGGGGTATTGCTAGATAAAATTTATAGTGAAACAAATATTGAAGCAATTTTAAATATCATGACGCAAAGAAGATATGAAGATTTTTGCATACGACCAGAATTCAAAAAAACTAAAAATAGTAGCCATAGAAGTCACAGTGGTCAAAATCCGAATCAAAACTTTGGTAATCATAGCAAATCTCAAAATAAAAGTAATAATAATTCCTTTCGAGCACCTCCAAATATCACAGAACAGTACGAAACACATACAAGACAAACTAGTAATAACAGACAAAACGATACAAATGATGATACTAGACAGTACAGACGATTCAACAATAACTGGAAACCTCGAAATTACAATTATAGTTATAATCGATTCGATAATAACAATGGCTATTCTAATAATAATTACTCTGGTCAATTTAAAAGAAATAATCATTCTGGTCAAACTCGATCTTATAGACAACAACCAGTAGAACCTATGGAGATCGATAACATTCAGGATAGTCGGAACTTAAAATATCAAAATAGTCAATCTGATCAAAATTCAAATGATTGGCAACCAAACTCCAATATAACCAAATCTGAGATAAACTCAACCCAGAAAGAAACATTTTTTCACAATTAGCCTCGGAAAATTTACCCATGATACCAATCACTATAAATAAAACTAAATACATAGCCCTTATAGATACTGGTTCATCTTTTAGTATAATAGATGACCAAGTCACACACTTTCCAAAAATTCCAATCAAACCTCTTTTCTTTTCAACAATCACTGGTAAAGATTCAATTTGTTACGAAGTACACACTCCAGCACCAGATGAAATTAACTCTCCACCAGGTGGGATGGTGAGGTGGAAAGTTAAACATCTTCAAAATAGAAGATATCAATTCATAATTGGAATAGACCTTCTCAATAATCTTGAAACACTAATAGATCTTGAACGAAATTTAATTGTGTTAAAGGGTAAAATTACTCAATTTATCAATGATCCGTACTGCGACCAAGAAATTTTATTCCTAGAGAAAATTGAAAATAACTACTTAGAAAGGATCAAATTAGATCATCTAAATAAAGAAGAAAGCAATGCGATCATTAGAGTTATAAAACGTTTTGAAAATCTATTTTATAAAGAAGGTGATATATTAACAAGTACACATAAAATTCAACATGAAATTAGAACTACAACAGATACCCAGATTAATGCTAAATTATATAGATACCCACCAAAGCACGAAGCCGAGGTGAGAAAACAAATTTCAGAAATGGAAGCTCAAGGTATTATCCGGAAAAGCAATTCTAAGTATTCGAGCCCACTAATTGTTGTACCAAAAAAGAATGATCATTCCGGTGAAAAAAAATTTCGAATCGTCATTGATTACAGGAAACTCAACGAGGTGACAGTTGACGATAAGTTTCCTCTCCCAAACATTGACTCGATTCTCGATAAACTGGGTAGAGCCCAATACTTTTCAACTATTGATTTGGCAAAAGGATATTATCAAATACTAGTTAAAGAGGAAGACAGACAAAAAACCGCCTTTGTCACTCCTCATGGCCTTTACGAATTTGTTCGAATGCCATTCGGCTTAAAGAACGCCCCTGCGACGTTTCAACGGCTGATGAATGATGTATTAAGAGATGTTATAAATAGAACGTGCGTAGTATATCTTGATGATATCCTCATCTTCAGTACCTCCTTACAGGAACATATCCAATCAATTGTCGAGATATTTCAAATTCTAGAAGCAAATCGCTTGCGGATACAAATCGATAAATGTAATTTCATGCGCAAAGAAACCTCATTCTTAGGACATATAATTACAAGAGAAGGACTTAAACCTAATCCGGAAAAGGTTAAAATTATCGAAAATTTGGCACTACCGACTAATGAAAAAGAAATCAAAAGCTTTTTGGGATTAACTGGGTACTATCGCAAATTCATTCGTGATTATGCGAAAGTAGCCCAACCTATTACAAAATATCTACAAAAAAATACTCAAATAAACGTCCATGATCCAAATTATATAGAAGCTTTTGAGAAACTAAAAACGTTAATTTGCTCTCCACCAATCCTAAAATATCCTGACTTTGATCGATCCTTTCAACTAACCACAGATGCTTCAAAATTTGCTATAGGCGCCGTTCTATCCCAAGATGGTCGTCCTGTATGTTTCGCATCCAGAACTTTAAACGCACATGAACGAAATTATTCTGCTACCGACCAGGAGTTTTTGGCTATAATGTGGTCAGTAAATTATTTTAGGCCATATCTTTATGGAAACAAATTTACAATTTACACTGACCACCAACCAATTAAATATCTACATGCCAAATACAGAGGAAAAGATCTTTCGCCCAGGCACCAGCGATGGCTTTTGAAATTGGGTGAATATCAATTTAATATCGAGTATCTGAAAGGTCGGGACAATAAAGTTGCCGACTACTTAAGTCGAATCAAACCTGTAGAAGAACATGACTCTAAATCTACAAGTAAGATGTTAGAAACCCGAACGAACTCATATTCGAACCTCGGAATAATATTGAACATCGAAGAAGAAGAAGAAAATGCAACTATGGCAACTAAACACTCTGCAGAAGAAGAATTATGTGATCATATACCCATAAAGGAGGAAATAGTAAACAAATATCGCACCCAAATAATTCTGACTAACAATAAGATCCAAGAGTTTGAAACAAATCATAGTAAACGAATAATTTATATATCGGAATATGACTTTGAAGATTTGGACAATATATTCAAACGATACATCAAAAAAGGAATTACCGGTATTTATTCAGAAATACCTGACACTAAATATAATGTAGTACAACAAAAATTAAGAGAATTGTATTCCAACGATGCCCAGATAAAATTTATTAGATGTTCTTATCGGGCACGAGACATCAAAACGGAAGTAGAAGCTGTGAAACAAATATCCCTCTACCACGTCAGAGAAAGCATTCATTCAGGGATCCAAGAAACATTTCACGCTATTAGAAATAAAATATACTACCCGAAACTTTTGGAATTAATTCAAATTATTATAAACCAATGTGAAGTTTGTCAACAAATCAAGTATGATCGAAATCCCATCAAACCAAAATTTAATTTCACCGAAACAGCCAACGACATAAATCAAATTATCCACGCAGATATCTATCAGATAATGAAACACAGTTTTCTATCTTGTATTGACAAGTTCTCAAAATTTGCAGCTGTATATTTTCTAACTGATCGTAATCATATCACCATAA
This sequence comes from Nemotelus nigrinus, assembly GCA_947369275.1. Taxonomy (NCBI): domain Eukaryota; kingdom Metazoa; phylum Arthropoda; class Insecta; order Diptera; family Stratiomyidae; genus Nemotelus; species Nemotelus nigrinus. Next base: position 21,938,818 of record OX376372.1, on the reverse strand, counting down.
TAGAGCAATTAGAAGACCATTTCGCCAAAATTGGCAAACCAGCGAAAATAGTAGGAGGAAACGAATTTGATAGCATTCGCATGAAAGATTTTTTGCAGCAAGAAGGTGTAATTTTGCATCTAACAAAACCACACAGCCATACAGGTATAGCTGATGTTGAAAGATTTCACAATACAATAGCTGAAAAATTTCGCACATTGTCACTTAATAAAACTAAACTTTCGCCGAGACAAATACTACAACAGTCAGTCAGAAATTATAACGAACGATATCATTCGACAATCAAATGCACTCCAAAAGAAGTCCAAAGTCATAAAGTGGATTTTGGAATAATTCGAAAAAACCTAGAAGCAACCAAAAGAAAATACATAGATAAACTGAACGAAAAACGTGAAACCTATATCGAAGACAGAACAATTGGTTTTGTAAAAAACTACAAAGCTGCCAGACTGAAACAAGAACCTAAATTTAAAAAAGCCAAATTGGAAAACGTGCATTTAACAAATATAAAAAGAAAGCCAAAATTTTCAGACTATAGCCTAGAATCACAAGAACCAAAAAAATCCATTATTGACATTAATTTTACAGAAGAACAACAAAACATAATAGATAATGCCGTTAATGGTGGCCCATGTGATGAAGTATTGATAACCAAATTTCACATAGGAATAACCAGGCAAGATATATCCAGCCTAATTGGAGAATCTTGGTTGAATGATAAAATAATAAATTTCTACTTAAATCTTATAATGGAATGCAGTGAAAATCAAGACTTTGGTAGTTCACAACGAATTTACGCAATGAATACATTTTTCTTGTCAAAACTCCTACAAGACGATTATAATGGAGTTCGTAAATGGACCCGTAAAGTCGATATATTTGCCTATAATATTATTGCTGTTCCGGTTCATGTCAATCATTCTCATTGGTGTATGGCCATTATTCATTTAACAAACAAAACCATAAGATATTACGACTCTCTTGGCAAAACCAATTTTCCCGTTCTAGACGCTTTAGAAAATTATCTAAAACAAGAATCCCTAGACAAGCGAAATATATCTTTCGATACTTCCGACTTTGTTAAAGAAAACGTTTCGAATATCCCACAGCAAACTAATAACAATGACTGTGGCGTTTTCAGTTGCATGTTTGCTTTATTTATTGCTAAAAATAATGAAATCAATTTTTCTCAGTCACACATACCTTACTTTAGAAAAAAAATGATTTTGGAAATCCTCCAGGGAAAACTAATAACATAAAATCAATCTTTTAATTTTTTAGATTTCCAAGACCATCTTAATATTTTTACTATTACTGACTCCAATCATGGGGCAGTTAAACGTTTACGACATAAAAGAACAATCCGGATTTACGGAGATACAAATAAATCAAGCAGACATTGTTAAAACATCAAATATAATAATCCACATGATCGACATTCCAGAAATTCTAATTTTGATTGATAGCTTTCGGGACAATATTAATAAATTAGAGGGAGAACATAAGAAATTATTACTTAACGAGTTGAAACATCTAACTAACAAAGTAAAAACACTAATGCCAGCAAATAGACGAAGTAAAAGAGGGCTGATAAATTTAATAGGAAACGTACAGAAATGGCTATTTGGAACCATGGACGAACAGGACAGACTGGACATAGACGAACATTTAAAAACCATTGAACTAAATAACCACAATACAATTACAAACTTGAACCAACAAATTACAATCAATAACCATTTCAACGAAACTTTTATTCAATTGAAAAACATTATAGTAAACGATAGAAATTTGATTTTGGAAAGCATGAACAGAATTTCTAGTAATATCATTGCCAGCAATATATATTATGATCAATTTTTTAAAATTCAACTTCTTAAAAGCAAAATTGAGCAAATCCAAGATAATATAGTATCAGCAAAATATGGCTTATTGCATCCCAATATATTAACAGATGAAGAAATTGTATCCAACAATATAGATTTACTAAAATTAGAGAATGTAAAATTAGGAATAACTAAGTTTAAAAACGATGTGTTATTGTTAGCAATAAAAATTCCAAAGGAATTCATTAAAGTTGAATTGAAAATGATATTGCCCATTCCAAATAAAAATCTAAAAGAGATAGATTCCCATGCAAAAATTGTTTTCACATATAATAATAATACTTTTGATTATGAAAAACTAAAATATTTAAATGAAATGAACTTAAGCAAACATTGTATATACCAAGGAAATTGTAAGCTCGTTACCAATAATTTAACAGAAATTGTAGAAATTGATGATGAAACTATCATTGTTAAGAACGCACATAAAATAAATTTGACTCAAAATTGTGATGATCGGAAATTGATATTAGAAAAGAACACATTAATTCATTTTAATAATTGCACTCTCAAAATTTTGGAACATAACTTTTCAAATGTAAAACAAAGATATAGAGAAAGATTTTACTATCCTAACAGTGGAAAATATGAAAACTTCACTAATAAACTTACTCTTGATGAAATTGTGTTTGCGAACGAGAAAAACTTGAACGAAATTAAAGAATTAAAATACAGTAAAAAAATATCATTTGGAGTAAATATTACATCTGCTTCAGCAATATCAATAATTTTGACCTTTGGAATAATATATTATTTTAGAAAACAAAATTATTGTAAACGAAATAACAAAACGACTCAGGAGAGTCCAAATTTAAAGGGGGGAGAAGTTACATATACTTCCACACTAGAATTGCTACAAAAATATGATACTCTGTTGCAGGATGTAACCAAACACCTGCAACAGGTAAGCGACAAATACGCCAGACAGGCAGATTCTCACAGAATCGCAGACATTAGGTCAGCACAATTATTTCCATAAATGTGGAGTATGTGTAGCTTATCGGAGAGTTCAGTTTTAGTCGTGTTCAATTGTAGTCGTCACTCGGTCAATTTTAAATCGTGAAATAAAAGAGTTTGTAAAATTAAAAGAAGTGTTTTTTTTAACAAGTATTGAAAAGCAATACGAAACTAGCTCGCTAACATCGGCGTCGCTTTTTAACATTCATACTTACTTTCGTATTGTTTTTTGCTAAGTACATACTTTTTCACAATAGTCCCGGAAATAGTCAAGGAACGTTTTTTCCGAATGCTCACATTTTTCATAATTTGATGGCTCAAAAGTGCGTTGAAAGCTACCTACTGGCTCACAAGCTCCAAAAAAATACAACTTCTGACACCAATTCACGTATTTTCTTAAAACCCAGCTCATGAGCTCGAGAAAATTTTTATGTACATATAGCTCCTATAACTTTATATTTAAAATAATTCATTGCCTTTCACTGATTATCCTTTGATTTGTTTGTTCTGGCTGTATTCTTCAATTCATCAAAATATCTCGAACAATCTATACAATAATCGATCAAAATTGTCTAGTTTCTTGTTCGCTACAATGTTTTGGTCGATTTTTGCTTGGCTGCTCGGATAGATGGCTCCGATTTTTCGTAGATATATAAAGTGCACGCAGCACTAGCATTGTGGTTTTTCATTTGGCTTTGGATAAATTTGGTTTCATTTGCGGTGAAGTGAAAAAATTAGGAAGAAAAAACAAAAGAAAGAGACCGTGACTATACTACGCACTTTACAGTCGAAAATTATGGCAGGTGTTTCTTGCACTAACAAGCTTTAGTGCTTCCTTTTCTCGTTTATTTATTGCCGGTAAAAAAGGTATTGAATAGAAAAAAGGATTCTTTGTGACCTTAACTAAATCAGCACAACACAAATAAAATAAATATGCGGTTTGTGTGGTCGCACTGTTCCTTTGTCAAATCTATTCAAATAATTTCCGATAGTCTTTTGTCACATGTACATCAAAATAAAGACCTTGTTGTCGTCCTCAATCCTCATTTAAAAATGCAATATGTGTGCGCAATTATCACATCTAAAGCATCAAGTGCGGTATGATTTGTTCTTAATATCCCTACTTGTGGCCATCTTTTCACTTTGGTACTCCTAGTATGTAGTGTTTCGGAATACAGTTTCTAGTTTTTGTCACCTGCTCCAATCGAATCTGTCCAGTTACTTGTTGTTCTCTTTATAAGTTTATTTTTTCTTCTCTGCCCGTTCGACTAGATCCCGATATATATATTCACCATCATGTTTGTACATATAAGATGCATTTTTTACAGAGGCATATTTCTACACTTTTGAGATGCAAGTAGTTCAAATGTTTACTGACTTTGATGACCTTTAACATATAAGTATTCATTGTCACTCCAACCAAGTAGTTAGCTACAAGAGCTCCTGTTGATTTGTCATGTTTTGTTCACTGGATTTTCACCATTTTATTTCATACTTGTAGCCTTCTATTTGTAATTAGATAGTTTATCTATAACATGAACTTATTAATAAACAAATAATACAGACTCCCTCGGAAATTTTCCCTCCAGAAAAAAATACTCACCGCATACTTGAAGCATACCACCATGTCAATAATCTTCATCATCTGCGAAGCACCATGTTCACATGTTCCTTGTATTTCTTGCTAAAGTGGTGCCATATAAGCAAACAGCTGGTTCTTACTAACAAGCTCAAGCATAACATTTTTCATAATTATATTATAATAAGTACCGTTCAAACTTAGACCGATCCATTTAAACCGTTTTTACATATTAACATTTTTCTCTGCACTTTGCAACAAATATTTTCCTCTACCTTCAGCTACTGTAATGCAAGCAAATATTTATCTTGCAGCGGAAACTCGCAACGCCGTCAGTTTAACAGTGGTTCCATCTAGTTCTTAGCCGGGAACTTTACTACTTCGTCTCTAATCAGAACTTTTCATGGGCTTTTAGTGTCCATTAATAATCATAAAGGCCAATTTTCCAGTTCATTACGCGAGGTAAATCTTTCGCGTTTTTCCGCCGACTCCAAGCTTCCAACTTTCCACCAGCTTCATTCAGTCTCGACGGCAATAACAGCATTCGCTTTGACTATATAAGTTTTCTTGAGCACTAAATGGACTAATGATGCAGAACCGCGTGCCCTGTGGAGCTCATTCTCTCTTTCACTACGCTTGAAATTTCATACGTTTCACTATCTATTATCTGTTGGATGCTGCTGTAGTATTTCAACCAGCGAAACCGTGCCAGCTGTTTCGATTTATCAGTCTCGGTCGGTTCATTGTGGTCGGTTGCCTTAAAATTTCACTTCTTTTTATTAGTTAGTACCGTTGACGGGCTAATCATTTTAATGAAATGTACTCGGTGATCCCCTGTTGTTTTGCTGCAAGCCATCGGACAATATTCAACGCTTGCTTTGTTTCTTGACCTCGTTATTTAATTAAGTCTTGAAAATAAGATTTTCTTTTCGAAATGAAAGATTGCCGTTGGGGAGAAGAATTAAGTGCTTAGAGCTGAATGGATAAATGATGAACTTTTATTGGTATTGAATTTAAGGATTTTATATATCCGTATCAAATAGATTATACTGAAGCAAGACATAAATTATCTAGAGTCTAGAGAGTCTAAGACTCCGATTCTAAAGTCTAATTCTTTAGAACCTAGAGTTAATAAATACATAAGAATTTCTTATGTATTTATTGACTCTAGGTTCTAGAGAATTATACTTTAGAATCGGAGTCTTATGCGCGGTCCAGACGGTAGGTTTTGTCCAACATTTTATCTGCGGAGTCTTAAAAGTTGTAGACAAACCGTTGCGTGTGGATAGGAAAACTGTGCAATTTTGAGAACTGCACGGTAAGGCATAGTTATCCGTGAACTGTGCCGACAAGTCGGTACGTGTGGACGATTAGCTACGTTTTGTATTCATTTTTAGCGAGAATCTGTTGTGACTTCATCATGTTTTAAGAAAAATATTCCAGCATCGATTTAGCTACCTTCACGTCAGATTTTCAAAAATGATAAGTTTTTGTAGCTTTGTGTCACACGAATTGTTGACCTTTTCGAGTTAATATAGCTTTCATTTCTAAATTTCGATATCCCCTTGATAAAAATCGAAACATCTTTTTTCAGAATCAAGCCAAATTTTTTGATAATTATTAGTAAAAAGCAGCCAAGAAATACTTTTAGCTTCCAAATCGAATAATTTGTTTTTGCATGTAAATTTTTGCATATAAAAAAAACAAAAACCGTAATTTTGGTTTACATCTTTCACATTCTCGTTCGATCCATTTACAATTTTCTACTAAATTTTCTAGTAGATTCAATTTCCATAATTTTCAATTTTCAATTTTATTTTCGAATAGGTATTTTAGTTTGTTCAAATTTTATTGAATTTGTTTAACTTTTTACTGTAAAATTTGTATTGAATTGTCTGATCATAGCAAACGTAAAAAAAGGAAATCTGTCAAAATGAAAAAAAAAACAATGTAGTTGGAAAGTTAAAAATTGTAGTTGAGGATTGAGAGTTTTGCTATGTTCAAGAGAGAAAACTTGTTAAAATAAAAGACAAAAAAAAATAATTTCTTCTATGAATTTGGAATCGTTTATGTAGTCAATTATATCAACTTATTATCAGGAATCGTTTGGAGTGAAATATTGTTTTCTATTGTAATCTGCTGATTTTATGTCGTTGCAGTGTTTCCGTAGGAGATTGTTGTCGTGTTGATGTATGCTTCGAATCAAAGTTGAAATATACTTTCTTGTCGTGTAAACCAACCTGTCCTCAGAATTTGGAAGCGTGTATCGCATATTTAATCGCCTCTTTCGCATTCTTTGTGAATTTGACTCTTCGTTGCAGGTTAACGATCTTTTTTGCACATCTTTGTCGACTCTCGTTTATCGTCAATCATTCAGACATAATCCTAACATGGCAGACCTTCGGCAATGTTCCCGGGAGTTTCTGACTGAGTTTATTGCGTCATGTATTTGGCGTATAAAATCCAAAGAATATAGTGACAGGGACAAAAAGAAACAAGCGTATGAGATTTTGGTAGTTAAATTTAAAGAAATTGATGCTACCGCAATCAGAGAAAAAGTTGTTAAAAAAATTAACTCTTTTAGGAGTGTTGACCGAAAAGAGTTGGCAAAAGTCAACAAATCTCATCGATTTACAAGCCATAGCTCTGGTATTTTGATCTGTGGAAATTTTCAGAGGATCAAGAGACAACTAGAAAATCCAGGAGTACCATTGATGAAGATGAAATGTCTACAATTGGTGAAGCATCAGGACAAGAGGTAAGAAAAATAAATAAGGTTTTCCTTTATGTAATCACTTTATTTATCTGGATATTTAAAATTCACCATTGATTATTTAAGTTTACAAATTCTTCTTGCCAGGGCACAGACCCTTCATTGTTAAAGTAGTCTTTGAATTTATCTCTGACTAGGACAGCACTGTTTAAAATTTGGCCTCTTGGTCCACACTGAAGGTCATGTAAAAATTCGGGGTTACATCTTTCACCTAATTCAACAGTACATTCAGAAATATTTTCCTGATCCATACTTTCAGGAGGGGTATTATTTTGGGGGGACTTTCTGCGCAAAAAGTTGTGCAAAGTGCAACATGCTAGAACTACAGTATCGATGTTATCCAGTTTCAAATTAATACTTGTCTGAAAAATACGAAATCGTGAAGCCGAAATTCCTAATGTGTTTTCAACAATTCGCCTCGCCCTTGATAGGCGGTAATTAAAAATTGTTCGTTCCTTTGTTAATGTTTCTCGGCGATATGGCCTAAGAAATTCTTGACGCATAGCAAAGGCTTCATCACCAAAAAAAACATGTCCTAGAACTCTGTTTGAATTTGCAACGCACCGGGGTTTTGGAATTCTCAACTAGTTGTTAAGGAGCTTTTCATTAAATTTGGTATTATTTATGACTCCACCATCTGACATCCTGCCGTTTATACCTACACCACAATACAAAAATTTGCAATTGGCATTAGCCATTGCCATAAGTACAACACTGTGTGTTTTTTTTTGTAGTTGAAATAAAAGGACCCACTTCCGTTAGGTGCCGCAATCCTAATATGTTTCCCAGCAACTGCCCCTAAGCAATGAGGGAACTGCCACTTTCTTTCAAATTCAGCTGCAACTTCCAACCACTGCTCTTCAGTTTGAAACAAACGAACAAAAAATAAAACAGAAACAAAAAATAAAACAGAATCAAATTAAAGTAGGTACTTACATAAAATTGAAATTACAAAATAAAAATAATTGTAGACATCAAGAGTTCTGTAATTTTTTCAGCTTCAGGAATGTGCAAGCTGGACCCAATGAAGCGCCTGCGACTCCTATTTCTGAAACATCAACCCCCTGTTCTGCCAGTATATCATTGCCGTACAATAGTTCAAGGTCAAAGTCTTCAACTCGCAAGAGGAAAGGAGTTGCAAATGATGATGGTACAACTGAAGTTATGGCGTTAATTAGAAAGAAACTGGAGTCGTTACACACAGAGGATACTTTTCATGTGTTTGGAAAGCATGTGGCTAATAAACTCAGAAACGTCCATAGCGAACAAAATACGATTGCTCAGAAATTAATTTCTTATGTTTTATTTGAACCGGAGATGGGGTCCCTAACTACACTGAGAAAACACATGGCGCCAGACGCCATAATTTATAGACTTCTGGCGCCATGTACATAGTCGATTTAGGGATTGTGATAAAATATAGTGCCACATGCCATAATACATGGCGAAAAGTACATAGGCCTACACGCCATGTACTATAGTCCTCAACGCCACGTACATGGCGTGGCGGACTATATTACATGGCGTGGAGTGCTATAAGCATAGCGTCTGCTCCTATGTACTATGGCGTGTGGCGCCATATTTTATCACAAATCGACCGAAATCGACTATGTACATGGCGCCAGAAGTTTATAAATTATGGCGTCTGGCGCTATGTGTTTTTTCAGTGCATCTGAAGACGATCCAGTTTGCATCCAACAAAAGGCCACGAACCTTCTCAGTTCGGAGCACCTGGAGGTAGAGCACTTGATGTTAGGTGATGGAACTCTACCAAAGAAATTCCCGAGGGATTAATGACATCCAAGTTCATATCCGTATATTCAAGAAGCTTGCTGATATTTATACATCTCCTCACACAGCATGGCTGCGAGTTATAATTGTAGTGCCATGAGCCATATTACATGACTCATGGCACTATGTAATATGGCGTGTGGGGCCATAATTTCTGCGCCATGTAATTATGGCGCTGGGAGCTATACTGCATGGCTCAGGGTACTATGTACATAGCGTGTGGTACCATAAATGCTGCGCCATGTAACATGGGACCACGCGCTATGTAGATTCTGACATTATGGCGCTGAGAGCCATGTTGCATGGCTCAGAGTACTATGTACATGGTGTATGGGGCCATAAATAATGCGCTATGTTAGATGGCTCTGGGCGCTGTGTGGATTTTTTTCAGTGTAGACATTTTCAAATTGTTGATATGACAGGCCGGCGACAAGATATGTAATTTCGATTTTTAGTGGACGGAATAATTGTCAACAGAACATGCATAGACAATGGGGGATGCCACATACTGTTTCTTCAGAAGTTGGACAATATCAGTCCTTCTCGCAGCCTATGTCACAAAACTACGTTCCAGAAAGAGAGACACACCAAAAATCACAACATTCAACTATAAACCAAAACGAAAACCTTTCCGAAGATTTCAAGCAAACTGAATACTGACGAACATTGATTAATTTCTTATTTAAATAATTTAAAAAAGAGTTTTGTTAAACATTGAAATATAGTTTTGTTATAATTTTGAAGTATAGGTTTTTTTATACAAGTATAGTTTTGGTTTGTTTAAAAATGTAAATATTTATATATTTCTTTTGTAAAAATAAAGTATTATGGTTTACCTTCAAGTATTCATCACTCTGTAGGTAGCCTCACATGTTTCGGGAATGATTTCCCTTAATGATTGGTTGGATATAATTGTTGTGTATTCTAAGTCTTTATCGCTTCTGCCAGTTGCTAAGAATCTCAAAGTTGCTGTTAGCCTTTCATGTGGTGATATTGCAGTTCTCATATTTCCTTTTGTGATATGTGGTTTCACTAATTCCAATAAATGAATATATGTATGTGTCTATGTCCATTCTCAAGTAGTTCCGCCAATCATTAGGTTCATCACTTAATTCACGCAGTAATTTAATGTGGGGAAAGTGCTGTCTTTTTAGAAGCCATTTCCTCGATCACTGTGAACGCCGGGTTCTTTTGAGATGTTCCATTTGTTTCTTTTTCTTTACGAGACAACATGCAAAAATTTACCAGAGCAGTACTTCCTCCATGGCGGCGCCACTAAATCTGCGCAAAAATAAATACAGATTTGCATCATCTGGACGCTCTATATTTTTGCAACGTTTTGACTGCGCAAATAAAACGTTAGTAACGTTCATATATGTATTTCCATTTCAAAATAGCCACCAAAGCAGAAATGTGATAGTAGCGACGAAATCAATTCAGGTTGAGTTCGTTACTCGACACTCTCTTTGCTCCGTCTTGTTCGTACTCTAAGAGACAACAGGTTTCATGGCTAATTTCTGCCAAATAAAAATGGCCATCTTTTAAGATTTTTCACATTTTCAAAAAAAAAACGATTGATATCTACCATGCAAAAAAAAGATAACCAGAGCGCTTCACAACATTTCTGCTGCATGTTCCTCATTTACATAAAGACAATCAATCAAGGGGACTACTCCCAAAATGACAGCGCGAATGAATCTATTCGCTTGCCATTACCGCTGGGCCATCGCTCATATCAACGCCACTTTATACTTAACCGATTCGCACTCATTGTATTATCGTTCCAGTTCAACTCCGCGAATCGCCTTAAAAATATGCAATAGCTTAAACTGTCAGTCAAATATGACATTTTGACATGCAAATGACCGAGATGGAGATAGGAAAGTGATAATTTATTGGAACTTCGCTGGGGGTAAACACATTGTTGATATTTAGTACGGAGACACGATGATGGTGTAATCTTAAAGTCTTCTGGCAGTGAAGTTGATTTTGTATCGAAACCTTCTTCGTTGGAAACTCCTTTGCAAATGCTTTATTTTGATACCACTTGAAATTATATACCATGTTTGCTCCTTTATAAGCAAAGAAAACCACCACCCGCCTTGCCCTCATATTTTATCCTACCGACTGGTAATGCTATAATTATCTCGCTGAAAGATGTGTCATGGCGTTATATGATAAATTGCTCGGCGCTGGGTGAGAAATACTGTACAGTACGCATATCTATCTAGACTCGGTCGGAAATAGGCTTTCGAAGTTATTATAGAACTGCGATAGCCAGCCTTGTCTTAATTACATCCTATTACTTTTACTGTTCATTGATTCAAGACGATTCCTAGTCGCAGGACTCGGACTAGTGTATTTTGTCATCCTAGAACCCCCTGCCTTGTAGGAGTGAAAGTGGCCTTCCCACGATACACACAAATTTTCATAAATATTTATTACCGAAAATCTAATTTGCTGAATGTCGTCTTTCATTCTAAAATATGAGTTTGTGTAGTTTGCGATAGTACGTATAGTTTTTTGCTGATATAACGATGCCTACGCAGAAACTAGTGTCTATTTAAGATACTCAACGAATCGTTTCTCAGTAGGATAGACACAGACATGACAACAGCAGACTATTAATCATAATTGTATCTCAACTGATAAGGTAAGAAGATGGAAAAGAGCTTGTGGATATTTGGAAGAAATTATATTAATAAGAAAATGTTGAATCTTTAATATCGATCTTAATAAATTTCTAGGTATATTAGAACATGTTCTCTGAAATATTCTTACACATTTTTTAAGAGCGTTATTTACTCAGTGTAGGTTTTTCAGCATATTTTCTTGCTAATAGCATCTTCATTAAACGTTCATTTTCGAATAAAACGACTTTTGGTACGATTCCGCAACATTTTTCAGCTTGAAAGCTTTGGTAATATTTATGTTTACATAGTACTCGCATTTGGAAAGAAAGTTTGGGGTTCTGAATTGTGGCCCTTCTCCTTCATGTTAGCAATTTAATTAATTTTTTTTTCAATGAAATCCGTTAGTTAGGGATGTTATATTTACAGTAATAAATGAAGAAATTAATTTACATTTTGACTGCCACTGATACGTACAAACTATGAAAAACCATAAATGAATGAGACTTTGAGTGACGATAATTCTTTGGATGTAGTCAATAAAGCATTGGCACAACTTGTAGTGCATAGCCTAATCGGGTGGGTTTTTGATTTTTGGCGTTACACCAAACAGTAAGAGAGTTTAAATCAACCTGAAGAAGTAGATGATTATCTGAGCATTTGACTACCCGAAATAATGCTATGTCATCTGCAGAAAGCAAACAAGATGACGATAAAACATTAGGAAGATCGTTGATGAAGAGGTTAAATAAAAGAGGCCCTAATATAGACCCCCAAGGTACACCAGAAGAGGGTGAAAACGGTGAGGACGACACGCCGGAGAGGAAGACAAAATAGGTGCGGTTAATTAAGAACGAAGATATCCAGGAAAGTAAAGGCTCACAGATACCATAGTGGTTTAATTTGAGTAGAAGAAGCTCAAAGTAGATTGACAGAGTCAAATTCTTTTGAGAAATCTGTATATATAGTGTTACGAGTGAGAGTTTGAGCGGCATCGGATCGCTTGAGAACAGGTTGTGGCGTGGGCGAACAGGTTCTTGGCAGTAAGAGAAGCGAGCTGTGGGGGAGTTGGAATGGGGATTGCTGGAGCTGAGTCGTGTGCGGAACGGCGGGTTGTGAATGTGAAGCAGAGTGGAAAACGTACTGAAGTGTTGTGGCCACCGGTATCAAGATCGCGGACCTGAAATAAGAAGCGAAGTTCGCCGCAGATTTGGGTACGACGCGATATTCTGGGTGACCAAGCATTCAACTCCGAATGGGTATTTGAGCCAGTTCGTTAAACAAATCAGGGTGCTTTCCTGCCGACTTCGCGTTTCGCGGCAGGTTTAGGGGCGTCTTTGGCACGAAACGCGTTGCGTCCACGCCTCTGTCGGCCCAAAGACTGCCCGCCTGGTAGCAACGTGGTCTCCAGGTAATTACTTGAATCTGTATCACCATTGAAATATCAACATAAATTTGGAGTGTAACAATAGCATCAACTTGAGAGTTCTGATCTAACGCCGAGGCCACTGCATGACAAAATTCAATGAGATTCGTAGATGTAGACCGACACAAAACCATGTTGCTGAGGTACGAACGCATACTTAAAAGAGTCACAAATTTTGTTAAACACGAAACGTTTAATGATTTTGGAAAAACAGGGAAGGATAGAAATAGAGAAATAGGGGGAAAATTTGAGGCGAAGTTGCATTCACCAGATTTGAAAATAGGGAAAATGCTTACCAGCAGTAATTAGAATCAATAATGGGCCATTTAGATAAGCGTCCATGCGTCCACGCGTCCATGCGTTTTTAGATTAAACGAGTCAAGTCAACTCAAATCCAGTTTTTTGAAGGCGGGGCTAAGACGAAAGTGGTCGGATACGGTGATTGATATACCATTGACTTAATTGTTTTACTTTCGCTCTTTGTCATTTCGAGATGATAAGCGGATGGATGGGTTGATAAGAGGATGGATATTACACGCTTGCAACGATGGTTTTTTTTTTATTTTCATATTATTTGAATTATAATAATTATAATAATTAATATTTGAAAACATCGTCGTGATCAATTTTAAAACATTACTAATTCCCATTCCTCAATTTTTCCCCATTTTTTTTCTTCCTTCCAAACAAATAAATTGGTAGTAGACAATTGTATATATTTATCCATATGACTATATATACCTTCATATAAAATTGTTTGTGTCTAGATATTCGTATGCATTCTAATTTTTTCGTAATAGTCCTGCACGTAAGATTGCAAAAAAAATATCCACATCATCGTATAATAAAATAATCATCCACAAAACATATATTTAAATGATCATCAACGAATCATCCACACATGCCGCTGAGCGAAAGAAATCATTATAAAATCTATTGTACATGAATCAGCATACTCCACCTCCTTCGCTTTAAGTCCGCCTATATAAACAAAATCAAATTGACTCGTGTAAGCAAAACACGCTAGATCGCATGGACGCCTGGACGCATGGATGCTTGTCTAAATGGCCCATAAGGGATTCAACTTCAAGAGGATCAGTCAAGAGTTGAAGAGAGACAAGGAGGGAAATCAAAAGAAACGCTATAAGAAGAGGGAATGATTGAAAATCAGTGCGAAGGGATCACAAACATTCTGAGGATGAGCAGCAGTGATATTATTAAATGTAAAGGAGTCTGTTATAGGAGAGGGGGATTTTAAAGAGCGAAAGAATGACTAGAAGTTTCTAGGGTCATTCGAAAGCAGAGAAGATTCAATGTGAGATAGATAGTTGCGCATAGCAAAGCCTTATTTGATTCTTGGCAGCAGCACGTAAACGAAAAAAATCAGCACAGTCTTGATCGGAATCAGAGCTCAAAAATTTACGACGTGCTGAATTTTTAGTATCTAGAGCGCGTTTAACACTCTCAGTGAAGCAAGGAGCATCATTGCGCTTACGCAAGCGGAAGATTGGAGTATGAGCGGTGATTAAATCAAGGAGAACAGAATATAATTTCTTAGCTGCAATGTCAATGTCAAGTCCTCGAAACAAGCCAAACCAATTAATCAAGATGATATTGAGAGCTAAGAGGTCAAAATTTGTTTCGTGTAAGGCGTTGTGGAGGGAGATAGCTAAAACGATGAAGGTTCAATGTTGGAAACGATGAGGTCAAGAATCTTATTGTTTACATTAGGAACAGAGTTAAATTGATAAAGTGAACAAGACGAAAGGAAAGATGAGAGAACAATAGAAATATTATTGTGAGAAACAATACGGGAAAAACCAGAGTCCCATTGGACAGATGGAACATTAAAGTCACCACAGATGATGACAGACGAAGAAGGAAAGTTTAGATTTTGGTAGGAAGATAGCTCGATGAAAAAACATTGATAGGTAGAAAAGGGAGAGTTACACGGATTTTTCGCATCAATTTAAGGTACCTGGGTCATTAAATGGCCGCGAAATTTAACTTATACATAGTGCAGTGCCATCTCAGAGCGAGTCACTCCGTTGTCTTCGAAGACAGTTATACGTCTTCGAACACATTACTGACGAGCAAAACCAAACCAAACGAAATTCCGCGCCAGGCTGATTTTGTATGGGATTTGACACTTCGTTTCGTTTCGCGTCAAATACATTTCAGGGCTTTAAACAGAAAAAAAACTATTCAAATGTGTCAAGCTTAACTTCAAAATGAAATTCACTTCAAAATAATGGACATTCATTAAATTTCTTGCATGAATTAAACTTTCAATCTACAAATGACAAAAGTCTTCTTGCCATTCCACTCAACTTGATAGCTCGTCGCCATTTCGCGAAAGTGAACAGTAATTAAAGTCAACTGGAAAATCCATACCAAATAGGATATTTATTCAAATACAGGATGCCGTGTTTGACATAACCTCTAGACTGTCGCAATGAACTGATTAGGCGTCACAAACTTGACACTTTGAAATCTCTAATGCTCACTCTCTATGACGACCTGAGATGACGACTATATCATCCACTGAAGTATGTTTATGTGAGTATCAGTAGAACCAGTGGTGAACTCCATGATAATCTTATAAATTGAAAATTCATCCTGCTGGAAGCAACTTAAATTTCTCATTCTTAACACAGCAATATATTCTGGATCCTAACAACTAATAAATTATGTTAATATTGACGTTATATTTTATTTCGATTGTGTCAAACCAGTTTGACAGTGCGAAACAATTTGGAAAATTAACAGATGCAAAGATGATTAACAATATACAAAAAACAAAGCTTTTCAAAAAATCCTGTTCAGAATACCTAGAACCAGAATAACAAATTATATTAATTCGAATCTCAACTGAGCTTCGCATCGCAATTTCCGACTGGCTTCTTTCTCTCAGTATTTATTCAAATTACGCTCAACGGCAACACATTCACGATTACGAATTTCAAAGAAACTTCTTAACTACGGTCGACAACGATGATTACCGCCTCTACGACATAAACTGAATTCAGGGCAAGCTAAGTGATTTCAATCTGAAGCTTTCAGCACAACATCTCAGTTACGAGACCTTCTTTTCCGGCCTTCTTCAACCCGGAAAAGGAAGCGCATTAATTCGAACGGATTAGTCAAACAAAATTTTACAGCATTTCCATTTCATTAGAATCAACAGTACGAACGGCAAATACGATCGATACGAAAGCATGTAAAAACCATGGTCAGACCAGGACGTTCATTCCACGGAACTTGGCCGGTATAAAAAGAAAGGTTCTTGTTTTTTTTCTGAGATATGGTAAAATTTTTGGAATTCGGGGCATTTCACGTGAAGCGGACAACGAAAAAAAGTCGAGGTTCTGGATTTCGTTCATATTGTGCATAATGGTACTTCTAGAAGATATGAATGTGGATGCACAAGTTTTTGTTTCTATGAGGTTTCGTTGCCGAGTTATGGGCTTCTGAATAATTGAGGAAATTGATAAAAGGTTTTTTTGGAAGCGGATTCTGAGGTTCACAAAAAAATTCTGTAAAAACATTAAACATATTAATTGGTATAGAAAATTAGCTGTTCTTTTTAATTTTGAAATTATATTTGAGAAACAAAATTTTTCCCTGTGTGGAACCGGAAGTAGACACTTAAACTCGTAATTTGAATAATTTTGAACAGATTAATTTTGTTTATTTTTATAACAAAACAAAGCTTAAAGTATACTTATTTTATCATAAAAGTTTTAGATTGGGATGGCCAGTAGTTTAGGAGGTAGGTGAATTCCAATACATAAAAGTCGCATGGAGTGTGGTACCAGGAGCGTGATTATGATAGCTAGTGAGTGTGAAAGCAAAATATTTGTAGTAAAACTATTATAAATCACTTGTATCACTTACATATAGAAGATAAAATAAATTCATTTGTCCATACACAAGTAGCTTTTTTTGACTAAGTAAATCAGCATTAGCAACTTTTAATACTTTATCTTCTATATGTAAGTGATACAAGTGATATATAATAGTTTTACTACAAATATTTTGCTTTCACACTCACTAGCTATCATAATCACGCTCCCGGTACCACACTCCATGCGACTTTTATGTATTGAAATTAACCTACCTCCTAAACTACTGGCCACCCCATTCTAAAACTTTTATGATAAAATTAGTATACTTTAAGCTTTGTTTTGTTATAAAATTAAACAAAATTAATCTGGTCCAAATCATTCAAATTACGAGTTTAAGTGTCTCCTTCCGGTTTCATATAGGAAAAAAAAATTATTTTTCATATCTAATTTCAAAATTAAAATGAACAGCTAATTTTCTATACCAATCAATATGTTTAATGTTTTTTAGATTTTGTTTCGAATCTCAGAATCTGCTTCCTAAAAAAACCTTTTATCAATTTCGTCAATTATTCAGAAGCCCATAACTCGGCAACTAAACCTCATAGAAACAAAAACTTGTGCATCCACATTCATATCTTCTAGCAGTACTATTATGCACAATATGAACGAAATCCAGAACCTCAACTTTTTTTCGTTGTTCGCTTCACGTGAAATGCCCCATTGTTTAGTTTTGGGGCTTATTTCAGAGCGTTTATTCAATTGACCCCAAGAACATTTGCCCAAATAAGATTTGTATTTCAATATAGGGCCATTCCACGGAAAATCGAGTAACAGTCTTTGATCGCTATCGTCAGATTTCAATGAAATTTTCACTGTAAATATATGTAGTTGAGTTATGTGCCCCAATACATTTTTTTTCAAAAATATCTAATATTTGCGATAATATGGACTCTTGATGTTTTTGAGGAACGTCGGTTCGTGTTGCATCAATAAAATTGTATAAAATCTTCTACTTTACGTAGAGTCTTCAAATATAGCTTGTTGGAAAGAGTAAAGTATACGTATTCTAGAAAAAATTGTGCGAGAAACATCCTGACTGAAAAGGATAAAAAGGATCATTACAGTGTCCTTTATCCTTGAATATTTCAAAATGCACACTTTCGACTTTCTTAATTTTTTTATATATTGTAAACAGTTATGTAAGCTACAAATTCGCAAAATTTCAAAGTGGAGCTCGTAAAATTACATTTGTGAGAAATTTTTGAAGGTACGAAATACTATAACCGCAAAAGAAAATTTAAAGAAAATGGTACCGGCACAAGGTAAAACTTACAAAATATGTATGATATGAAATAACTTGATGGTGGCCCTACGTTTTTTTTTTCAAAATCAAGTTCTTATATTCCTCAGTTATGGGTAATTATTGTTTATAATTTTTATTTTTGAAAAGGAATAGTACTTCGATTTATTCTGTAACCAACAGACCTAGCGCTAGAATATAAATTGTTTGCAATAATTGAGAAAATTCATTTGTAAGCAATGATAAAACAAAAATCAAGAAAGCAGATTCCTTTTCATTTACTAGCAGCATGAACAATTAGGATTATTTTGGGTTTTCCCTACAACTAGGGTTTTCCGCACATATTATACTGTACATATATTTTTAATTATTTCCTTTGTTTGTCTATTTTGCATATTTTTACAACTTAAAATTACGGTTAATTGCAATGCCTATAGTTTATTTTGATTCCAAGAAGTGACTTTCAGAGTATAGATCGGAAGTAGTTGAAGTTAAGGAAAGTCGTGGGTTCATATAAATAAAAAAAAAATTGTAAAATTGAGATTCTAAGAAGAAAGTTAAACAACAAAAACAAATAATGAATTATCTATAGTAAACACTGTCAAAGAAGACTATTCAAAAGCTACAGAAAAGGAAACAAAGTGTTTACTTTTATCCTTTTTGCCAACGAATTGTAGTGTCCGAATTTCCTGATGCAACCCCATATATGATTTTTTAAAATTGGACGAAGTTATACTTCCCCGAAAAGTCGAACAAGTATGGGTCCACATATCGCTGGTCTCATAAAATCATTCTACTGCAGCAATGCGAACGGCAGACTGCCTAAATACTGCACTTCAGCGGGAGCACCGGGAACGCATTCTGTCTGTGTATGCGTTATACATCATGTTAAATATTTATTAGTGGTCAAAAAACAACACGACGGAATGACGGTTATACAGCAACTAACTTTATTAAACTCTAAGCACATATACAATGTAACTATTATAAATGTTGTAATTCAAAGTATTAGTGAGAAATTATTTACAGAACTAGTTTTTAATACAGGAATTTTACAGCAAGTTAAATTCATTTGTATGTGTACGAGTTCCATATTAAATTAAATTCATTTTCAAAAGAAAATATATATATCACATCAAAACGTTAAATTAATGATTAAAGGATCAATAATAAATAACAAAGGGTTCCGATATAAGCTTGGCTAATTATAAGGACTTTTTATCTCTGATGAGATGCTCTCCTCCACAAACAGATCGGTATTTTAGAACATTAAATTCTTTCGTATTATGTTTTGTAAGTTTTACCTTGTTTCAGTACCATTTTCTATAAATTTTCTTTAGCGGTTATAGTATTCCACACCTTTAAACACCTTTTTACGACTGTACTTTTCCGAGCTCCACTTCGAAATTTTGCGCATTTGCAGCTTACATAATTGTTTACAATATATAAAAAAATTAAGAAAATCGAAGGAGTGCATTTTGGAATATTCAAGGATATAGGACACTGTAATGATCCTTCTTATCCTTTTTGGCCAGGATGTTTCTTGCACTATTTTTTTTAAGATATCTTTACTTTATCCTTTTCAACAAGCCATATTTGAAGGCTCTGCGTAAAGTAGAAGATTTTATACAAAATAAATGCAACACGAACCGACGTTTCTCAAAAACTTTAAGAGGCCATATTTCCATCAATATACCATATTTTCCAAAAATATTTCATTTTCGATAGTTTTTTTTTAGATTCACTAGTCCTTCTGGATTCCACAATAATTCAGAATTCCAAGGAGGTGAGTTCAAAAATTATCTGAAAATTGGTCGATTTTCTATGGAATTACCCTATAGGAATCATATGAGCCATTTAGTCTGAGTTTATTAAAGTATTATTTAAGGCAACTGTAAGTGCATGGAAAATTATGTCAGAATTTTTAGAACCCTCCATTAGTCGCTGGGAAAAGTTCAACCATTTTATCCTCATATTTTTATTCAAACAATATACTACTGCTCATATTTTTATCTGATCTTGTTACCATTACAAAGTTTACACATGCTTGCTTGTTTACGCATCGCATTTAATTAGATTCGTTTGTTTAATTTTTAAATATTCTTTATCGCTTTTTCTACAATTCAAACATTCACTGCTTAACCAGCTTTCCAAAAAAAATACTGAATGTGGAAAAAAATTCGCGGAATTTATAACGGTAATGTCCTTCGATATCTCACCTACATGCATTATCAAACTGAATGCATACATTCCTGGAAAGCGTTTTTAATAAGTAATTAATTATCTGCTGAATTCGATTTTCAACTAAAGGCTGGTACTGAGTTCGAGTTCACGTGAAATTTTGACATTTCCCCATTTCTGACCATTCTTTCCAGCGAAAATTTTGACAACAGAGAAAAGCAAAGACACTGCTCATTCTTGACGGATAAAATGTCAAGAATTTCATTTTTCGATCGATTTTCTTATTGGAAAGTCTTTTGCACTGCTCAATTTTCAAATTCAAACACTAAATGTCACTTTTTAGCTCGAAAGAATGAACTGCACAAACTAAATTTGCGTGAAATGATTGACAACATGTTTTATTGCCATCTATGTTTTCGAAGCGAAAGCAACTTCAAAGCAACTTTTCATGCTAAGAACACAGTACCAAACTTGCTTATTTTCAAGCTAAATTTTCGCCGAAACAGATTTCACGTGAAATTTTGTATGAAAATTTCAGGTGAAATCGAACTCAGTACTATGCTTAAGATAAAAAAACACATGTGCAAAAATGCGGATGAGCAGATGGGTTCTGTTTGGTACACGGAGTGAAATTGATGAGCTTTTTGGAACATGGTTTTTTTTGCGGCAGTAGCCACCTCTTACCTTTTACTTTAAGGCTGGTACTGAGTTCATTTTGACATGTTTCCATTATCTGGTCATTCTTTCGAGCGAAAATTTTGACAACGGAGAAAAGCAAAGACACTGCTCATTCTTGACGGATAAAATGTCAAGAATTTCACTTTTCGATCGATTTTCTTATTGGAAAGTCATTTGCACTGCTCAATTTTCAAATTGAAACACTAAATGTCACTTTTCCGCTCGAAAGAATGAACTGCACAAACTAAATTGGCGTGAAATGATTGACAACATGTTTCAGTGCCATCTATGTTTTCAAAGCGAAAGCAACTTCAAAGCAACTTTTCATGCTAAGAACACAGTACCAAACTTGTTTATTTTCAAGCTAAATTTTCGCCGAAACAGATTTCACGTGAAATTTTGTATGAAAATTTCACGTGAAATCGAACTCAGTACTATGCTCTATGCAAAACTAACAGGTTACGTGGATTTTTGGTTTAATGCAAACTATGTGAGCCTATGTATATTTCACAGTGATTTCCTGGATTCGGTACAATTCTAGCAACGCGTGTGTGTACAGAAAGTACTATTTTGGGAAAAAGCTCGAAAAATGCATGTGCTGAAATTCAGGCATTTTCTTTAGTTCGAAATTTTTTATGTTACCAATGAATTATTTTATAAGCTGCTTGAAAAGTTTTGTGAACTATCGTAGATTGAAATCTTATTTACAACATATGCATAAAAAATGTAATAATAAATTTACTAGACAAAGTAGGTATGCTTTTAAACTTTCTAACTTTCTAAAAAATTAAGTATTTATCGACTGCCTGAAAACAGTATTTTCTCTTAAGTCTCTTTTGAAAAGTCCTTCTCGTAAATCTCTTATCTTGTCAGGTCCTTATGATTTCTCAATATTCATCCCGTAATTTCAAGCTAGAGCCCATTAGCCATAACATTAATATGCATAATTTCCAACGTAAGTTAAGTGCATTAGCAAAAGCCATAGACAGGATACAGAAACGCATCTTCCCCAAATCTCTACGTATACCTCTGCACATTCTCACTCGTTCACATAGAACACTATCAGAGTGGCAAGTGAAAAGTTGAAAACCATGAGCGTATAGTATATTTTATCTGCTTTGTGGTTTGTTTATGTCCGTTTAAAAGCAAGTACATTTTCTAGTCCCGTCGAATCAAAGAATAAGTTTCATAATATACTGCTCGGTTTGAGGTTTTCCGCTGTTGCCAAGTAATGTTAGCTACCACCTCACTTTGTTTTCATTTAGTAACGTACGTAGATATTTCAAGCATCCATCATTTCCACAAAGCACGCAAATGTTTACGAGAGCAAGCATTTTCATATACAAGATCATTGTTGTGTTTTCGCAAGCAAAATTATGTATAGCGGACGGTTAGAGTAGCGCTTTTGGTCCGACTTTGACCATAAGCGAAAAGGAATTAATTGCATTCAAGCATTCGTAGATGAAAACTGTAGATAATAAATGTTTTTGAAATTATTATTGTCATGCATAAGTGCTTAAATTGCTTTCAAATGAGTTGAAACATGCTTTGAAAGTTGAAAAAATTAATAACAAATTCAATTACGACTAGTTACTTCTAAAAATAGCACCATTAGCTGTGTTGGTTAAATTTACGTTTGTTGGAGTATTCAAGTTGATTGAAATGAGCATAATTGCTAGTTTTTTTTAAATTTTAGCATACATTTTCCGCTCAGTACACACCAGTCTTAGTTATACACCTAACGCCATATCGCGCCCAATGTGGGTTTTGAATCGAAATGTTAAAATGGAATAATTTTTACACATTACGTGCTGAATTTGAGGAACTTTAAATCAATTTATTTTATATCAAAGATTGTTATTGATAAGTAGTATTTGTAATTGAATAACAACGCTTCGCTTTTTTTATTTATTTATACATATTACAATAATGAAATGGAATAATGTCTGAATCATTAACGTTAAGAAATCAGATCAGGTAAATTGACTTGACATTTGCAATCTCTTCTGAGTGCTTTTCTTTTGATTTGCCTGCTTGCTTCTCCTCTGTTGTGAGTAACCTTGTGGAGGTTGAATTTTTTTTTTTTGTGCTTATTTGACTCCAATTGTTCCCCTGGGCTCTAAGCTGTATCTTTGCAGCGCAACAATATTACCAGTATAAACCTTGTTGAGTTTGCTCATGTAATTGTGTCTGCAATTGACAGCAACAATCAAGTTGATGTCTTTCATGCTGACTTTTCCAAAGCTTTTGACACTTTTAATCATGTGCTGCTTCTGGTCAACCTCAAGCATTATGGCATAGGTGACCCTTCGCTTTCCTGAATCTCCACTATTTTAAGAAATTGCGCTTTTTTAAGTAATTGCACTTATGTTGTCTCCTTCTTTGGCTTGTCGTCCTCACATTTTTTCCCTTCTGCTCGTGAACAACAAGGTTCTATCTTAGGACCACTTTTGATCAATCTGTTCATCAATGATCTTCCCAGTGCTTTCAATCCATTTTATCTTGTCTAAAAACATTCCGGGTGATCAATAATACTGCTGACTCTCTGCCTCTTCAGGAAGATTAAAATGCTCTCTCTGGTTGATATGATTTGAACTGTTTGTCCCTTAATGTTTCCAAGTGTTTTTCCATGTCTTTTTCCCTAAAACTTCACACTTATGTCTTTCCCAACATTATTTGTGGTACTTTCATCTCTTCTGTCGAACATTTCCTTGATCTTGGGGTCACCTTTGATCGTAAGCTGAATTTCGACATTCATGTCGTAACCATCAATAGAAGGGTTTTTGAATTGCTGGTTTTGCCACGATTCATTTAGTATTTCTACATTTGTCCACCTGTTTATAGCCCTAGTTCGTTCTATACTTGAACATTATAGTCAAGTTTGGTGTCCTCGCTTCAAATAGCTCTCAGATGCAGCGGAAGTTTAAACACACCCTACTTTTTCCGTATATACTCGTACGCTGTACATCTTTCTTATATATCCTGCAATAAACGTTTGTCTCTTCTAAACATTCCTCTCCTTGAGCAGAAAAAAACTTACTTAAATGAGAATTTCCTCTTCAAAATCTACCGAGGATCTTCTTCTTTAGCATCTGCGATCATTGAGCGGCAACCGGTAATGTTAATCAGGTTCTCCATTGTATTTGAAGTACCTTATGTTCGTACTGATAATTTCTTGCAATCTCCTGTTTTGCGACTTTTACGCACTCATAACAGTCTTCAACTTCATCCTCTTACTTTACTTTAGTTTAAATACTTATAAGTATATATTTCTTGACTTTTATTTTTTTTTATTTTTTCATTGTATCCAACGTGTGATTGGACAGTTTGCCTATTGATTTTTATACGCACCAAATAATAAACAAACATATTATCTCCTCTTAAGATTGATGGTGCGTTAGCATTGCAAGAACGTAATGAGTAGTTTAAGTTTTACAAGTAGATTTAGAATTATTGGCTTCTAGCAAGGTTTGTGGTATGATTTCCGGCTCACAATGAACATAATTAAGTTTAAGAGTTATTATATAGGAATTATTGCTTCCTTCTAAGGCTACAAAAATCTGTTACCTTTGGGAGGATACAACGGTCAGGTTAGTTTTAGAAGTAGTTTAATTTTGAGCAATTTATTATCTCCTTCCAAAGTGGCAGTCAATCTTTTAACTTTGGAAGAACATAAAAATTTAGTGCACCAGCAGGCTTAGGTTTTTTCAGAGAAAAGAGGTAGTTCAAACAAATATAGGGCTTTGGTATTTTTTGTGTCTATTTTTTTTTCTTTCATTATTTTTCTCCTTTTTGCCCGGCTGGATAATACCTCAGGGTGTGGGTCATCCCCACAATTGTTGTTGCATATATTGCGTAGCATTTAAGCTCAGTTTAGCTAGTGATGTCAACAACGGCTTGTAAGCATGCAAAAACCTGTACCTAGCGATGAATAATGCGAAATTCAGCCTAGCATGTCGGTAGAGTTGACTTTCGACCTCTGTCGGCAGCAAAACTGTTGCTGTAAGTGTTTAAGAAAAATTAGGCATCCAGTTTGAGATATCTGGGCGGCTGATTATCGAGCGCGGATTCGTCCTTTTAATGTTAGTAGAGTTGGGCGAGGCTGCAACACCTTGACTGTCGGGCCTTCACTTAAAAATTTGTTTTTTTCACACTTTTGAAAATTTTTACCTCCCTAAAATGTTAGTAACTTCCCTAAATTGGTAGTAATATACTTTTTATTGATTTTCAATTTTTTTATAGAAGCTAATTCAAAAAGTGATTTCATTGCATGTGATATTTTAAATGTAGTATTGTTAATAATAATCATTTTTTTGTAATACGTGTAAAGTATCCAATATATTGACCAAATTTATCTACTTGATTAACCATACTTTTATCTCGGTTTTTGAGATTCCAAATCAACCTGATTTCGGATGTTTGCTGAATTTCATCCATGAGAGGGAAAGTACGTTTGAATTCGAAAATTGTTCTAAAATAAGGATAATTGGCACAAAAAGGAGACGTGAAGTGAACAAGGATAGAAGAAAATATTCATACATGTTCGTTTAACCTCTTCAATAACTTTCATGTTAACTTCAACGTCCATATAAAATTGAGTAACAATTCCCGCTCAAGCTCTAAATCACTTCAGCCAGTGTGAATGGCTACCTGATTTCTTTGTCAAGTCAAAGTCAACCTAATTTGAGAATGCAGTTTGAACTTACCATAAAGAAGCAAAACGAGACCTTAACCCGATAGACACTGAATAAATGGGCAGATTACCCTGAAAATATCCGTAAATATTAAGAAATCGGTACATATATAAAATCTAAAAAAAAAATCAATAACTTTCAAGTAATATCTTTGATTTTGTATGCAGAGAAAAATTGAATGGGGCAAATTCAAATATAAGAGGAGTTTTGCTTGAAAAAAACTGAATCTACAGAGATTATTCATCTCGCGTTCTCACTAAAAACAATCCGAAAGCTTTTAATTCAAGTTCTGAACGCCTGCAGTTTTTTTCATTTGCCATTCAACAGATGTAGTCCTCAAATCTGTTTCGAAAGCTAAAACAACCTATTCAATTTCTCGGACTTAGTCTTTGTCTAAGTCCTTGTCATCAGCACCATGCGTATAACGAACGTTAATATGAATGAAATTCATTGCCACTCTCAATTATTTTGATAGGCTTTTTGGTCACTTGAGAATAGCAGAATACATGCAATATGATACTGTGATAAATTTTCTTATCTATGAATACTGATATGAATCTGGTTAAGCTGTTTGTTTGGACGATAGCGTATGCATGCGGTTTCCCACATTAATCATTTAAACAGCTTGAAAATTTCAGATACATTCACAAGGACGCTGGACGGAATTGCAAGTGAGAACCCAAAAGCTTCATTATACATTTATCTATCCGTTCTGAGTGCTTGTCAGCCTAAAAGCAATAAACGTTGATAGCCACTTGTACTACTGTTAATAGTGTATGCAACTGAAGATTATCCTGTATACATATTATGTTCTACGATTATGATTTATGTTTTGGATCGTGTCACTTCATTTTGAAGATTTTGAGTGCATTTGTGGTGATGGCTATTCAGCATTATTACTAATTCATTATTTCTTAGGTTTATGAGCGTCTAATAATTAGGACTTCCAAGTAAAAGTATATTATATTTTGTGAACAAGATCAAATTTAACACAAGAAAAAAAATTGTGTCAACACCGAGTTTGTATTGTAGTATCAAGACCTTGCAAGGAACATTTGTATGACATATAGAATATAGTATATATGTCGTATATATTTTGATTTGGAATTACTCCATTACTAATATGATTTTAATTTTTCCGACTGTATTGAAGGTCATGTACCACTTTAATCCAACCAAAATTCATAGGATAGGAATGTTTTCAACAATACCACTTGCGTGAATTTCAAAATAGAAGCACAAAATATACCGGGCCTACTTCAAGATAAGGTCAACTCACCCTGTCAATTTTGTTTTGGTCCATTGACTGCGTTGGAAGTTGTTTAAGTACAAATATATTTAGGGCTACCATTTGCGAAAAAATAAGAACTTGCAATATTTAAATATTTGTTTGTTCGCTTCCACTACAAGATTAAACATTTAATGGAGGCCTCATTTTGTAAAAAATGACATAGCTGGCAAACTTTATTCAATTTTTCATTAAAAATCCTACCACAGTTGGCTTACAATCAGGTTCATTTCGTTTCAATTGGTGTCCTATTTAAGGCCAATATAATCTGCAAATTTCTGTTGGATCTGATAATTGGAGTAATGATCCCGTAAACACAAATTCCAAGTGCAAAAAATATAAAAATATCAGTGAGTGCGACAAGGGCAATGTGATATGGAAATTTGAACTTTCAATTTGACTGTGTACACTAAGCATTAAATTTATGCATTAAATTAATTTTTTTTTTTTGTATAAACTGAAAAAAATTCTCTTTCAGTACTTGCCGTAGCTGCAGGGTTGCCAGCACATTGTTGAAAAATATGTAAGTTACATTTTAATTACGTCAATGTGTCCTGTAAGTTTCGTACGGATTTGATCACTCGTTCAAAAGATATGACAATTCAACATTTCTCAAATATTTTAGATCTTTTTCAGGCACCTAGTGCACACAAAAGGCTCTATGTCCAAAATTTTTTCATATTATAGTATGAAACACTTTAAAAATTCATTTCGCATACTTGGCTTTTTGAAAACTCATTGGTCGATAGAATTATGTGGATACTTAAAATATCACTAAAATTTCTGCCGGTACCAAACGGTTAAAGACAGATGAGTTTGGTTAAGCCTGGACTTATCCAACACATACACCAATAGTCCAGGGAAATTAGACAAAACAAGGCCAGCTTCGGAATTAGATTTTTGGTGTGAGCCTTGATATTGTCGCTCTGAACAAAATGTCAAAAGTCCCCATCGATTCGAATACCACTAAACATTAAAAAGGTCACCAAAGGCGATTTCTCGTAAATAAATATACCTTCACAGAAAATCCATAAATGACAATTTAATACACCGTTCGGCAGAAGTTCTGTTACGTTCAAACTGGCCGCTAAATCTGCAATACCGACAGTTCTATCTGCGAACCGATTGTTTCTGATGAAACTTCAAACAGTTGTGCACTAACGGCACAAGTCGGTTTGTTTACATTTGTACACACCAAAAAAAATTCACTATGGAAATGAAACGCAATTCTGTGATCGCTCTTCATTTGGGCAAAAAATCAACAATGGACATTGTTCGAGAGCTGAAACACCTCAAAATCAACAGACAGTTTGTGTACCGAACCATAAAACGATACAATGAGACCGGTAGCATGAATGACAAACCCAGAAGTGGCCGCCCGAAAAGTGCAACAACAAAAAAAATCGTCAAGAACGTCAAAGATCGAATTCGTCGCAATCCACGTCGAAGTGCGAACGAAATTGCAAAAAATATGGAAATATCATCCCGATCCATGTCGCATATATTGAAAAAGGACCTTGGACTCAAGCCGTACAAGCGCCAAAAAGTGCATGATCTCACCGCTAAGCAAAAAAAAGTTAGACTGGATTGATCAAAATTGTTGCTCCGTCGACTCGCTCGTGGCGATTTTCCGAACATTGTGTTCTCCGATGAGAAAAACTTTCCACTTGAACAATATTTGAACAAACAAAATGATCGTGTTTGGTTAAAAGAAAGGTCAAGCGATAATTTGGACCATCGCACAGTCGGCCGAAACCAACATCCACCACAAGTTATGGTGTGGGCAGCCGTGGCCGCAAATGGGCGCTCTCCAATCGTGTTCATCGAGCCTGGTGCACGAAAACAATTCGGTTCGGAGCCATGGACTTTTCAACAAGACTCAGCACCGGCTCATAAAGCACGTGTGAACCAAGAATGGCTAAAAAACAATGTTCCAAACTTCATTTCGCACATCGAAAGGCCATCGAAATCTCCCGACGCAAACCCGCTAGACTATTGTCTCTGGTCCATTTTGGAGACCAAGGTGGGCGCTAAAAAATACAGTAGTATACCAGAAGATACCATTCGAGCCTCATGCGATGCGTTCAAAGACCGTTTGAAGGAAATTGTCAAAGCAAAAGGTGGTCATATCGAGCGAAAGTGATCAAAATCTAAAAATTCCATTGTTTTCCAGCATTTTTGACTTTAGTTTTAATAAAAATTATTTTCCGATCAGATTTTATGGCCTCTTTTTTACGTAACAGAACTTCTGCCAAACGGTGTACAAGTTGTGTAATTTTTCTTTTAGCTATAACCGTTTTTGAGATATTTTAATTCATAGCTGATTCTCATGGAATGTGCACTCTTTTCCGAATTACCTTTCAGGTAGAGGACAAGGTGCGTTTTTTTAAATACGGTATCCCCTGTAGGCCTGATTCGCATTCGTTTTAGTTTGCAAAATAACAATTTTTTCGAAAATTATTAGGAATGTGTCTATTAATTTTTTGATTCATTGAAAAAATGTTGTTAAAATCAATTATTATTCCTCTTCAGACTCTACTTCATGTACACTCTTCATTTTTCATTATCTTTCCTTCTTGTTCTTCTATTGTCTCCTATATTTACATGAATTCAGTCAGGAAACAAGCCTGATTTAAATCATCAGTAAAGTAGCAATGGTCAATGTAATGCATCTCGACCCATACATTTAAGCACGACATACCAAGACAATAGCCACAAACTCATGAACAATACAACTCAACTTTTTTGCAGTCGTATTTTAAGCAGCCCTTGATGGACTAACTAAACAAAAGTTTTCAGCAAAGAAAAGTTTAAAATTGCTCCAAAATGATATCCCTGAACTTCTATCCCCGATTTTCAGGTATGGATCATTACCTAGCCAAATTTTGTAGCGTGCACACATATGAAAGCACAATCATATATCTATGAGGCGTCAACATCCAAATCACCTATGGTATTGAGACGCCTAATTACGGCTGCGATAAAAATAATTAATAATAATGACATGACAAATAGCAGTGCATTTTAGTTTTAGATTATCCAGCCTGCATCTGCTATTGGTACTGATTTTCGAAGCAAATTAGTATTTAACTCGTTTCGCCGTTTATATATATATATATATATATATATATATATATATATATATATATATATATATATATATATATATATATATATATATATATATATATATATATATATATATTGCACAGGATTGCCAGCACCAGACATTTTTGCAAATTTTGCACCAAAAGATGCTTCCATTTTGCGTTCAAATGCAAATCATTTGCAATCAAATAAGCAACCAATGTTAACATTTTGCGTTCAAATGCAATTCATTTACAATCAAATAAGCAACCAATGTTAAAATTTTCCGAGTTTTTTTTTTCTTCCAAACTAGGTCGCTTTTTCCCAGACTTGAATGTAAATTTCGCCCGAAAAAACTCAGAAAGGTCCCTGGATTCAAGTTAGACAACAAAAATTTCGGGAAACTAGGACGTTTTTACCCAATTTTCCCTATCAAAATTTTTTTTCATTCTTAAAATATCACTATTGTACTCCCCGACCACTTTCAATCATTGAAAGTGCCGTAAAGGCAGTTATTGTCAAACTATGGCCAAAAAAAACCCTTACTCCCCTACAAAACCAAAATGATTGTATCACAGCAATAAGTCTTGGTCCGTTATGTCTCAAACCACTGTAACTCAAAATTGGCCGACTTCAGCTACTTTTGCCCTTAAAACTTTTTGAATATTTAAATAAAATACTTGCAAGTACGAATTTTCATCAATTTCATTTTCATCAATCTCTACTACCTGGCTTCAACCTGTACTTAAGTTAAATTGCGATATTTGGAATCTCAACTACAGAATTTTTTGAACACACTGTTGTATCAATATAAACTACACTATCCTACACTGCCATCCTTAACATAAACCTTCTATCTGACATTGTTTTCATTTTTGTGTTAACGCCACATTCGAAAACTAAATAATATATTACATCATTCTCCAAAATATGAAAAACCTATCTTTTGTGGAAGTATGTTAAAATCAAAAATGAAAAATCGCCCCATCTACAAAAAACGTAGCACTACTTAGCATAAAACTTCTATCTGCAGCAGATAGAAGGTTTATGCTAAGTAATGTGTACCAAGAAGGTTTAGGCTTAGTAATGCTATCATTTTTTTTGTTGCATGTTACGACCAAACCCATCTATCTGCGCAAAACCTATTTTCCACAAATATTTTCAACGAAAAACATTTCTTTCAGATGTACCGCAAATAAACGTATTTGAATCCGTGTTTAAACTTTCATTCCGTTTGAAGACTTCCGCAGCATTTAGCAAAAAACAATCATTGAATATCTCGAAAGTTAGAAGGACGGTAGTATGCTCAAAATTAAAACTTTCACACAGAAAACTTACGAATAACAAATCTTATCTGCCTGTTTTATTCCCTAATTATCTCATTTATCAGCTAATGCTTTGGAAACCACAAAATGTGTACTCTCTGCAATGCAAACAACGCCTTGTTACCAAAAGTGTGTCACCAGTGCAAGTGTGGCTAGCATATCGTACTTCTGCCGAATCCATCAAGAAATACGTGGCCGCTAAACTCGGATACGCGCCTCCGCTACTGCTGTGCAGAAAACTTACCGCGGATAATCTTCAGGATCAGACCATTGCTTCTTTCTGCATCACGGTTTCTTCTGGCATCAATGAGTTACTTAAGTACGACTTCTGGCCACCTGGGGTCTTCGTAAAGGAGTTTACTAAGATTCCGCGTGAAAATTTTCGGTCCAGAGCAGGAAAAAAGACACAAACATAAACGTAAACCGTTCCTTAAAGCTTTACTACCAAAACGTCCGTGGGTTGAGGACCAAGTCTTATAAAGTAAATCTTTCTTCTACTTTATCAGCTCATGATATCATATGCCTTACGGAAACCTGGTTGAACGAGGATATTTTTGATGCTGAGATCTTGCCACAGTACACTGTTTTCCGCAAGGATCGTGACCGTTTAGTCTCTGGTAAGTCTGATGGTGGAGGGTTCTCGTTGGCATTCACGAATCTCTCGCTTGTTCCGTTTGCAGCGATTTTACTACTTCTTCCTCAGTGGAATGTATTTTAGTGCGTGTTTCTTTAGCTCCTACTTCATTGTTATTGGTTGCTTCAATCTATATCCCCTGTAATAGCCCTTCTTCACTTTACGAACTTTTCTTTTCTGAGCTATCATCCTATCTTCTATGTCGTTTTCCATCCGACCACTTAATGTTATGTGGTGATTTCAATATGCCCTCAATCGAGTGGAACACCTCCTTTTCAACCATTACTTCTAGTAATAATCTTTCCTTAATCCTGTCTTCCTTCATTTCTTTATGCTCCCTTTCTCAATTAAACTCGTTACCTAATGCCAATAGAAAAATACTAAATCTTATCTTTTCTAATCTTCCAATGTCTTCCGTTTACTTAGATTCCGCTGTTTTACCGTATGTCCCTCCCGATCCCCATCACCCTCCTTTACTTTTAGAACTTTCTTTAAATTTTCCCTCTAGATCTAAAGTCCCTTGCTATTCCCGGTTCAATTTCTTTAAAGCCAACTTCGCCGGAATGGCGAACGAAATCAACCATGTTAATTGGTACGCATTTCTTCGCTGTTTAGACGTTGACGAGGCTCTTCATAGACTTTACGTCTTCCTTACAAACCTCATTCATCGCTTTACTCCCACTTGTCGTTCCAGAAGGCCTAATGATGCTCCATGGTTTACCACTGAAGTTGCTGCCGCCCTTAGGGCAAAGGATGTTGTACGTAACAAATACAGACGTTCTTCTCTGCTTGTTGATCTTCTTGAATTCAAAAAACGACGCTCTCATGCCAAAAGGGTCGCTAAAGAAGCCATGTGTGCCTACGTTGCCAGAGTTGAGGCTTCGATCTGTTCCAACAATTCTAAACCCTTCTGGTCATTCATTCACTCCCTGAAAAAATCCCCCGTTATCCCTCAAAACATGTTTCTTCACGAAAATTCTGCTGCCACAACTGAAGAGACCTGTGAGCTCTTCGCTCGTTTTTTTTCGTCGTTTTCAACCCCGCAAAACTCTCTTTCTCCTCCACATGTTTCTTTTTCAACTCCTTCGTCGTATCGTGATAGCCTGAAAGCGCTCTCTTCTTTCCATACAAGCCCTTTAGAAGTTGAGAACTTAATGAGTTGTCTCGATTCTAGCTCTAGTTGTGGCTCTGACGGTATTCCAAACATACTAGCCAAGTCACTATCTTCTTCACTTTGTGTACCCTTGTCGATAATATTTAACCTTAGCATCGCAACTGGCGTTTTTCCTTTCTTATGGAAATCTGCCAATATTTTCCCTATACTTAAAACCGGTGACTCCACTTACATCTCGAATTACCGCCCTATATCGCTTTTGCCTTGCTTCAGTAAACTACTAGAAAGAGTTGTCTACAACAGAGTATATCCTCTATTTGTGCATTTCCTTGCCACCGAGCAACATGGATTTGTCAAAGGCAAATCTACTGTTACTAATTTGCTATCGTTCACCAACACTGTTGCCTCCGCCATTGATCAGCAAAGACAGGTGGATGTTCTTTACACAGATTTCTCCAAGGCGTTTGACTCTGTCAACCATGAGCTTCTTCTGTTGAAATTAGAGAAATATGGTTTTCATGGTCCGCTGCTTTCCTGGTTTTCTACTTACATTCATGAGCGTACTTGTGTTGTTACGGTGAACTCCTGTTCGTCCACTCCCTTCTATCCCTCCTCAGGTGTTCCACAGGGTTCGATCCTTGGCCCCTTATTATTCTTAATTTTCATTAATGATCTCCCGGGTCTGCTAAACTCTTTTTCTCTTCTATACGCAGACGATCTAAAAATATTCAGAGTAATCGATACATTCGAAGATTGCTTACAGCTTCAGAATACGTTTTTATCTTATTTCCTCGCTCATATGATACATGAATTTTAATTTTGATTTTCTTATTTCGATATTCTTTTTGTTCTATATATATGAATACATTTTTTTTTCTCTCTTTTTCATTGTAGTTGTTTTTTCTTATTTTTCTTAATTTTGAATTTATTCATTTTCACCTTTACTTTGTTTATGATATTTGATCTTTTTATTATTATTATTTTGTGCTCTCTATTTTACATTCATTCATTAGTACATTCTTTGTATATATTATATGTTTCTATATTCAGTTATTGGATTTTTATCTGTTGAATATGTAAATAAATAAATAAATAAATAAGTGTGCTGTCAGTACGCGTGCTGCCGACACACTTATAAAGAGTCGCACTCGCACAACACACCGAAGTGTGCTAGCACACTGCTTAGCACGCACAGGTGCTGTCCATCACTACACCAAACCCAGCTTTCCGCACAGTTTTCCCGAAGTACAATGTCTAATTTCCGTGTACTACCAATATATTCTTAAAATTTTAACTCAAAAGGATTACGTGGTTTTAGGAAATAGAACCTGATTTTTTTTTCATGATAAAGAAACCATCCATTCGGAAGACTTCATTTTAAAAAAAAAATCTGCAAAACTATTCGTCACAAATAAACTGAGCTATCAAATTGAGTTGAGACTTGAAAATGTCAAAAATATATACGAGCTGAAAAATACATATTGAAAGTAAGCTTTTCTTTAGTAGATATCCTTTTTATCGTTCACTATCAGAGCCAGGAGTGACATAGTAGCGAGCGATTTGCAAGTTAGGAATGTTACCAGAAAACGAATAATATCCTCTTTCAGCGTGAGAATAAGTCTCGGCTTCCAAGTGACGAGTCAGTAGTTTATATTTTTTTCCATACTCGTCACTTTGATATTTTAAAATAGCCGCGAGGAAGTATGTTGGAATGGATGCTCTTCTTTCTTGAGTAAAGATGCATTCACTTTATGCACTTGCCTATATTCTACGTGAAATCATTTCTGCATGTGGCAGATATATTTGTAAAGGAAGCTGGAGAGCTCTTGGTCTAAAAGTCGAAAACAAAATTCACTAGAGCAATTTTGGAAAACCTTTATTTTGGTTATATTTTAAGAAGAATTCATTATTACTTTTCAAGTTCCAGGAAGACAAATTTTTGCATTGAAATAGTTAAAGATTGCTGTATTCATGGAAACATGCAAACAATTTACTTAAACAAAGGTCTGAGCTGATTTTCTGGTGAACAATACTTGTGAGCAAAAACTTTGGCCGTATCTTTTTTGAAAACAGAAATTTTATCTTACTACGGGGCTGTATATTCTTTTAAGTTATATTTATCTAACGCGACATTTTTAAAATTCTATTGACTGCTTATATTTAAAAAAAAACAATTCATTTAAAAGTTTGATTTGTCACTTTATTGCACTATACAAAACCGCACCCTTCTTTGCCTTACAATACGTTACGATCAAACTCAAATTTTATTTTCTAACCTCCAACTAAACTGTATTTTATATTCACATGAATAATACTATACTGTAAAGATACTTTCGTTTGCGGTTTGATGTTATTTTTTCGTCCAACTCCATCGAACCCAACTGAATCATCTAACTTCAGCTGCAAGATACCGAATGTTGGTAAAAACTCGTGTCTCGAGTATCGGTTGCAACGTTCACAAACACAAAATTTCCATACCGTTGATGCGATAGGATACAAGAGATGGAGGACTCGGGTTGAATATATCGTGTTCGAAGTGACTTTACATCGGCAAGTAGCCTGTGCTGAAACATATCCTAGCTGAAGATGAAGAATGAATGGTGGGTCCGGAAATGGATCGAAGCAATCGGCAAAAATATTCAAGTATATGACAGCTTTTACGCAGCTACATTGATTTCTGTTTATATTTTTTTATGAAGGGCACGAGATAGTACTGAGAAGTAAGTCATTTGTTAGGATTGCATTGTATTGGGAATGATGCGCTTGAGAGAGAATTTTTAAGTTTAGCTATGTTGAAATGGCAAATATAATATTGAAGAAACTTCTGTTTTTTACAGATACTGACAGTAGTGTGTTTGGCATGTTTAATTCAATAGAAGTATAGAGATTGAAATATAAATATTTTGCGATAGATCTGCAAGTGGAAAAATGAAATTCTCAGTAATATATCTTCGTTAAGATTGATATCATACACAGTGGATATTTACAAAAGAGGCTTGGATGCTAGGCCTCGGTACCTCACAAAAATGATAGGTAAAAATTGAGTGAAACTTTTTGGACAGAAAGATCGAATCGCATTTATGGATCTAGATGTCAACAATAGTTTTAAAAGAAAGCTTCTTTCCCGAAAAAAATCTTAAATAATCAGGCTTCTAATCATCATTTTCGTGGCACAACAGGCCGCCTGGATCAATCTCCTCCAATTATCTCGGTCACGTGATCGCGTCCTCCAATCTTAGAAGCCCAATAGTTGCTTGACGTCCGCATATACTGAGCTCTCGCAACGAGCTCTTGGTCTTCCTCTT
The DNA here is from genome assembly GCA_947369275.1 of Nemotelus nigrinus. NCBI lineage: Eukaryota > Metazoa > Arthropoda > Insecta > Diptera > Stratiomyidae > Nemotelus > Nemotelus nigrinus. Next base: position 21,902,322 of record OX376372.1, on the reverse strand, counting down.
AGTCTAGCTCCGTCAACTCGTCTTCCATCCAGGGCCCGTTTTGGCATGCGATCGTCATCCATGCGTTGCACGTGCCCAGCACACTGTATCCGTTGTAATTTGACGATTTTGGAGACTTCGGCTCATCGTACAGCTCGTACAACTCATTGTTGTACTTGATTTGATGCACCATCCATCTCGGTCGCGAACAGCCTCGAAAATCCGCCGTAGAACTTTCCGTTTGAAAGTGTCGATCATATTTTTGGAGGCTTCGCACGTTTCGCAACCATAGCACAGCACAGGTCTTACGATAGTTTTATAAACGCGGTGCTTAGTCTTTCTGTGCACATACTTTGATTCCATAATGGGGAGGACCGAGAAGAATGTCTTATTTGCTAGTTGTATCCGTCGCTTGATTTCATCAGTTTCGTTGGCGTCATTCGATAGCGTCCTTGTCCCAGATTGCATCACAACTTTTGTTTTGTCCTCGTTGATTCGTAGTCCAACTTTATTTGCTGCGGCGTCAAGTCTAAGCAGAAGTGCCTCTACATCGGTCAGTTATCGAGCCATGATGTTAATATCATCCGCGTACGCTGCCAATTTTGTCGACTTAAATAGTAGCGTGCCGCTGGTGTTCAGGTTCAATAGCGAACTCAACTGCCAGGTTGAAGAGCGTGGGCGCTATTCCATCGCCCTGCTTCAGGCCAACCAGGGTTTCAAAAGGATCCGTCAATCTGTTCTGGATCTGGACCTGCGAGACGGAGTTGGTCATCGTCATCTTTATAAGTCTCACTAATTTGGCCGATATACCAAATTGCAGCATGATGCTATATAGTGCGGCTCGGTCGATGCTGTCATATGCTTGTTTAAAGTCGACAAAGATTTGGTATACGTCGACATTGTATTCCCAGCACTTTTGCAAAATTAGCGCTGGTCGATAATGGAGCGACCAGATCTGGAACCACCTTGATACTTGCCAATGATTTCTTCCGCGAACGGTTTAATTCTTTTCTCCAAGATTTTTGACAGAATTTTGTAGGCCGTACAGACTAAGGAGATGAGATGCCTCTGTAATTCTCATACCGCAGTTTATCTCCCTTTTTAGATGATGCTTCTGCGCCAATTGTCTAGGATTACCTCAGTCTCTCATATTCGCAGCAGTAGTTAGTAGCACACTTACGAGTTTATTAAGTAGCACACTTAATAAACTCGCCTCACCAGACTTCAGTAATTCAACTGGAATCTCATCAGCACCCGGCGCTTTGTTCCTTTTCAGTGAACGCAAGGCGAGGTCAACTTCTTCTACTGTCGGAGGCTGTGTGGATGGGGATTGAGATTGATCCACGGTAACATCATGGAAGTCAGCTTCTGCTGCCAGGATGTTTGATGGCGGATTCAGAAGGTCTCGTTTGCTAATACTTTCGGTGTCGCTGATAATACTTCCATCTTTGTCCTTCCAGAAGCTTGTCCTGCGTTGGTAGCCATTTTTGATAGTATTTATTAGTCTGCACGCTTGTCTTACCAACTAGGCTCACATTTATATTCAGCAACTGCTCGTCAAAGTATTTCCGTCTCTTGCACCTAATTACTATATTGAATATTCGCCGTAGCTCGTCATATTTTTCCTGTTTGGCTCTGGTCGCACGTTGGATCCATTGTCTGAAGGCCTGATTTTTTGCGTTAAGTGAATTTCTGCGTTTTTCGTCAAACCATTCATTCCGCGCTCGTCGGGCTTTGTGTCCCACAACATTTTCTGCCGCGTCTTTAATTTTTTTTTTTTTGAGTTCTTCCCAGAGCTCGTGGACACCTACGTTGCTGGAGTCGCGCAACATTGGTGAAATTCATTCTTCCAGCGCGGTCGTATATGCTTGCGCCGTATCATCGTTCAGCAGATTCTCAGCCGCGAAAATTTTGGGAGGGCTGAATCTCGATTGGTGCTCTGAGGAAATTCTGCACCGGTATGTTGCTTTCACCAGGTGATGATCGGAGTCGCAGTAAGCTCCGCGGTACATCCGAGCATCCATCACACTTGACGCCCATCCCTTGCTGATAAGGACGTGGTCGATTTGGTTGACGGTATGTGTGTCTGGAGGTTTTCAAGTCTGCTTATGAATGCGACGGTGTGGAAAGCAAGTTGAGCTTACAACAAGGTTCCTGCTGCAAGCGAAGTCAATTAGACGATGGCCGTTATCGTTGCATTCTTCGTGGAGACTGTGTCCTCCCGTGGTTCTCCTATACCAACTTGCAGTATCGACTTTTGCATTGAAATCTCCCAGCAGCATTTTTACATCATTTGATGGAAGTGAGTCGAAGAGAGTTTCCAGGCAGGCATAAAACTCGTATTTTATTGAGTCTTCTTTAACTTCGGTGGGAGCGTGCACATTGATGAGCCAAAGGTTGAAAAATCGCGCTTTAATGCGAATCGCACACAGCCTTTCGTTCACGGGTTTGAAGTCAGAAACGCAAGGCTTGAGCTGCTTATTCACTATGAATGCTACTCCAAACTCCTTGCGGCCCGATGGTTTGCCGCTTGTAAAAATTGTGTGCGATTTCTTGTCGTTGATCTCGCAGCCTAAACAATTTGTTTCCTAGACTGCAGTCATGCTCAGTTTGTCTTGATGAAGGAGAGCCTTTTCGGCCCCCGGTTTGTTCAGTGAACGTACATTCCAGGTTCGGCGAGAATAATCCGTTGTGCGTTTGCGTGGTCGTCGTTGTTGATCCGTCCAATCCGAAGCTATTGTTCCAGGTTTCTTGACAATGGAAGTTTTTACCAGGATGAGTTGTCGGCACATCCCTCAACCATTTTCATGGGCGGACTCAGTGATAGTTGCTTTAGGAGACTTGCCGCGTGCCAAAGTTCACACAACTATGTTGCAGGTCTGACAACGTGGCTGATCCTCCCTAATGACCTGAGACGCTTAGGTGTAATTCAGCCATCAGGCTGCAACTTTACAAATTTTACTGAGGATAGAGTTACCTCATTGCTTCAAGCCCTTCTCCTTTCTTCGGGCTTGGGACCGGCAAATCACAAGTTAGATTTGCGATCGGCGGAGTTAGGCTTCTAATGCACAAACGAATTTGTGAGTTTAGGGTTTCTTACAAAGAAATATTTTGGATCTTTACCAACTCCCGTTTTAGAGAACAACGCTTGAATTTTATTGGTGTTCATTTTCATTTACCACTTGTTGTAGTATCTCCGTAGAATAGAAACCCGATTTTTGACACAGACCTTTTTAAGCAAATAGATCATTTTGTTTTTATAAGAGACTTTAAACCTTTTTTCAAAACACTTGTTTTCTTCTCCCAGACAAATCGAACTATTTTCTATGAACTTCTCCATATCGTTCTGTCATTGTCTTCATCAATTTTTACCTACCCTGTGAAAACTGAGTCCTCATTGGGGTCCATGATGTCAATATCGACTACGAACCCTCTAGATAAGTCGGATAACATGAGCCCATCTCTAGATAACTTGAGCCCATCAAGGGCAATATGCCCACTTTTAATGTCAAACCCTTCACTAAATAGGTAGCTTTTGTCTGAGATCAGCAAAAAGAACTTGGTATAGTATACGCAGACTAAGACAAATATTGCTAAGAAGATTTCAGTCTATATACAGGCTAAATAGTAGCGAGTATAAACCATATTTCAGCAAAAGATGGTTGCAAAAAACAATGCTGTTGGGTTTAAGATATTGATATTTCAGTTACGAAAAAAGCTAGACAAAGCCTGAACAATCTACAAAAAAGCTCTAATCTTAAGAGCGTTATCTATTTAAATTCAGATCACACCTTATTCGAATAGAAGATATTTTGCTTCTTTACAGTTCAGCTTTTAATATCCACTTCCGATATCAAAAATTAACTTTAAACGCCACATCAATACGTAACTATGAAACCAAACATTGTTAAACAACTAACATCATCTTAGGAATCATGCTACTATTATTATGAAATCATGCTATAACATGCGAAAAATTCATTTTTATTCTACGAAAGTCAAACATCTTTTTCCGGTATCTAAAATTTCCTATTCTCATAGTTACGGTAAACATCATCAACATTATTCGTTTCATTTAAATGATCGTCTGTTAAATTTCCAAGTCAAAATGCTAACTATCTCTGCAAATAGTATTCAACTCTGATCAAATACTATAAAAACTTTCTTCGCTTTCCGGTCTGCTGGCCTAGCTGCCTGCCTGCTTGCCGTTCTCACCAATCCTCGCTGCACTCAGTCCGATTGCATTCGATGTGGATAAAGTTAATTGAAAACTATTGTTGGACTTTGGAAAACTTTAAGGATTTCAATCGAACTGGTGAATTGCTTGTTATCTAAAAGTTACATGTAAATCAGATCAATTTCATCGGCAACAGAAGAAGGAGAAGAAAACCAACGAACTGTCTACATTTCCGACAAATATTTACGAAACGCCCTCATCCTCAACATTCGCGTCATTGTCTGTCTTATTCGAATTCGATACCATTGAAGAATGATATCCGGTCCGGAACGGGTTGCATTCAATCCATCAAACGCTAAGAAGACACTTTGCACCATACGAACGATACTTAGTCGCTTTTTGATTCACCAGATTTCATCGAATCAATTAATCGAATCAATCGCTCTGCCGTGTGTGTCGTCTATCTACTGAATACAAGTCTGTATATTCGAGGACGAACGAGTGTGTAGCATGCTACGACGACGACAAACTGCAAAATTGTGTGGACGGTTTTCGGAAGAACAATGCAATGGCGTTGTCAGCCAATTCAAATGGTTTTAATTGAATTCCGGTTTTGTGGTGAAGTGAAAATGATAAAGGATTCCAAGCTGATAGCAACCGTGGAATGAGTTGTATGTATACCGGCATAGACATGTTCACACATGCAAATTAGCAAATCGCATACACAGAGCGGACATTTGACAAAGCACCTGATTCATTTTGCGTATTGCAGGTTTGGCTTTGATGTGAGTTTGTATGTTTGGTATTGGCTCCATCTAAGCACAACTGCTGAAATAGAATTCGATTTATAAAGGAGGCATTTTAAAGCATCAAAACTAGTCAAAAGATTTCTAATTCTCCTTTGAAGGAAGCTTATTTTACTTCTTCTCCGTTTCCTCCCAAATTCTTGGGATTATTCTTCTTAATTATCTCATTGTTTCCTACTTTGTAACAGGAACTTAATCAAATTCTTTATATACGTAAGTATTCCAATGATTTCTTCGTAAAGACCTCATCACTTAAGCCCACGTTGGGCGCTTTAAGATATTTACTATTTTCAATTAATTAAATAAGAATATTTAGCTTCAACTACCGTATTTCAATAGTAGAAGTTCATCCGGCTTGTTTGTTGACAACACGTCATCACAAAAACAACGATAACACCATCAAGACAAATCTTTTCCTGGCCAAGAACAAACAAAGACCAGGACAACCGTACAATGAGCTCAATATAAATTCATAACAGCTATTCAACGTAACTTTATAAACTAATATATTCGAAAAAAGTGTTAAAAATCATTCTTTGTTTTGCAATTTCACAGCTATTTTAATTGCTAGGACAACTCTTACTCAGCATATTAACGCAGTTGTACTGAATAATTTCAAATTTACATTCTACCTGTTTTTCCACCAGCCAATTCTAATAAGCAATGCAATTTCAACTGATGCTTGTATCTTTCTACTAACATACCTGCGTCAATTGTAATTTATGCATCAACATCAACTTGGTACTGTAACCGTGAAGAATTTATTGGGTTTATTTATAAGTCAACGAAGTGAATTTCGTGTTGTGATCGATATATTTGCCAATGCAATATGATGCAGTACATGCAGTCTACCTAAAACAAAACGAAGCTAGTGAAATGCTATTGCAAACTTTCTTTCACTGAAGAATGCATTTATGTTTCACATATGCTGAATCGATCACTCAGGTGTCCTTTCATCGCAGCTTCACCTTTTTAATAAACGCTGGCATTGTGGGGCCGATTGGAGTGAAAAGCGTTTCACGGTGGTGCTTAAGTAGCTGCTACTTATCTTTCCATTTCTGAGCTATTCAAAAATATCTCACTGCATTCATTAACAACAACAGGTCAAACCCAACAGACTAATGCGATTCATAAGGCTTTTCCGAATTCGTGTACCCGCACTGAAAAAACACATGGCGCCAGACGCCATAATTTATAGACTTCGGGCGCCATGTACATAGTCGATTTAGGGATAGTGATAAAATATAGCGCCACACGCCATAATACATGGCGAAAAGTACATAGGAGCAGACGCTATGCTTATAGCCCTCCACGCCATGTACTATAGTCCTCCACGCCATGTACCATAGTCCTGGACGCCATGTACTATAGTCCTCCACGCCATATACTTTAATCCTCCACGCCATGTACTATAGTCCTCCACGCCATGTATATGGCTTTGAGGACTATATTACATGGCATGGAGGACTATAGTACATGGCGTGGAGGACTATAGTACATGGCGTGGAGGATTATAGTGTATGGCGTGGAGGACTATATTATATGGCGTAGAGGACTATAGTATATGGCGTGGAGGACTATAGCACATGGCATTGAGGGCTATGGTACATGGCGTGGAGGACTATAGTACATGGCGTGGAGGGCTATAAGCATAGCGTCTGCTCCTATGTACTATGGCGTGTGGCGCTATATTTTATCATAAATCGACTGAAATCGACTATGTACATGGCGCCAGAAATCTATAAATTATGGCGTCTGGCGCTATGTGTTTTTTCAGTGCACCAAATATAAATTCCACCAAATATAAATTCGATAAATTCGAGTCGAAGTATCGGAAATATCGCAGCCAGTACTTCAGTTCACAATGAGTCAATTATGTAGACACAAGCTCTAACGTCACTTGCTGACATTTATACGTTCCCTCACACAGCATGGCTGCGAGTTATAATTGGAGTGCCATGAGCCATATTACATGGCTCATGGCACTATGTAATATAGCGTGTGGGGCCATAATTTCTGTGCCATGTAATTATGGCGCTGGGAGCCATACTGCATAGCTCAGGGCACTATGTACATAGCGTGTGGGACCATAAATGCTGCGCCATGTTACATAGGATCACGCGCTATGTAGATTCTGACTTTATGGCACTGGGAGCTATATTGCATAGCTCAGAGTACTATGTACATAGCGTATGGCGCCATAAATAATGCGCTATGTTACATGGCTCTGGGCGCCATGTGGATTTTTTTAAGTGTGTTTTTATCTTTGTATACCAATTTGTGGCGCCAGCGAAGTACCTGAGCTACTATAACCAGTAAAGGAAGGCAAGATAGGCTGTACGAAATCGTTGTTTTGTCTAATTTTGACAATTCGGCCAGTACGGTTTTGTGTTATTGCTGTGTGAAATTTAACATACAAGAAGCGAAAAACTAGCCAAATTTGTAACTCGGTTAATTCGATCAGTAATTTTTCTAATTTGATTAACGATGTTTTTCCAAATTTCCTTGTACAGTTTTACTAGTTATGTGATGTGTCATGTCTGCGTCTGAAATTGGCTGATTGGGAATACGCCGCATGTGTTTAACTGGTTTTCGTTTATTTCATTCGGCCAGTTGACATTAATGCGGCTATTTCCTGGATAATACCAACAATTTTCGATTTCAAACGCATTAGGGAGTTGCTCTTAGAGTTGGGTCGTACTAGGATTTTCACATACTAGGTATACCTAGTGCGAGTATAAATAAATACCTGTTCCAAAAATACTAGCTAGTATTTTTTGAAATATGTACATATTTACTTACAATACATACGATTAGCAGTAGTGTAATGATATGGTATGATATGCTCTTCTCATCATCCAGACACAAAGTTCCCAGCCTGGAATGATGATGGTGTGAGATGACCATCAAAGGATACCAAATCATTAGTCCATCCAGGTTGTCAGTAACTTTCCAAGGATCGGTTACTGATTTACAGTATAGAAGGCCTAGAGGTTAGGCGTATATATTGGAAGAGGTATTTTTTCGAAACAGCCAGTACCTAGTGTGAAATTCAAAAGTACTAGATACGAGTAGTTTTTAAAACTATACATGTTAACAAGAATTTACCCAATAAATTTCCCCAATTTGACTCATTTCAATCAAAAAGCGACTTAACTAAAAGTATCTTAATAATAATATGTTCTCATATTTCATACTAGCTAGTGCTTTCATACTCATATTTCATACTTTCATACTCACTAGTATTTCGTACTAGCTAGTATTTTCGTATCTAGTATTATCATACTAGCCAGTATTTTCGTTCTAGCTAGTATTTTCGAACCTAGTATTTTCGTAGTAGCTAGTATTTTCGTACTAGCTAGTATTTTCGTACATAGTATTTTCGTGCGAGTATTTAATACTAGCGTACTTGTGAGTATTTGATATTTAAGAGTAAGTAATACTTTGAGGGTAAGTAATACTCGTACTTAGACTGATTTGCTTTGGGTATTTTATTCGAGTGTTTTGGGAATGACGCAAAAAAAATTAAAATTTATGTAATTTTTGATTTTTGACATTGATGCCATTACCGACTGTTTTAGATTAGCCAAGAAAAGATTGGTATCAAAGATCGATCGACAAAAATTCATATAATTCGCAACAGGATTAATTGGTCATATCCTAGTAAATTTTCGACTTTGGTAATTCGGATGATTACAGGAGATGTTTTGTGCGTATAATATAATGGAAATCAAAATAAATTGAAAGAATTTGATTGTTTTCCCTTAGATGGCTCCTATAATAGAGAACGACTTGCCAAATAAGTAACTGGCCATTGGAAAGTTACTGGCAAGCTGCACGGACTAACGACTCGGTATCCTTTGAAGGCCATTTTACACCGTCACCATTTTAGCTTGGGAACATTGTGTCTGGAGATTAGGGGAGGGCACATCATACAATTTCATTACACCACTGCAAATTGTATGTATTGTAAATATATATGTACTTACTTCATACTAGCTAGTATTTTTGGAACAGGTATTCGGAACACGTATTTTCTGTACTCGTCTAGTTATACCTAGTATGTAAAAATCTAGGATACTATTATGTCGCTGTTTGATTTGAAATGAATCAAATGGAGAAAATGTATTGGGTAAATTCTTGATTACATGTATAGTTCACAAAAATACTCATACCTATTATTTTTGAATTTCGTACTAGATAGTACCTAGTACGAAAAAATACATGTTCCATATATCTGTTCCAGTATCATCTCTAGTTGCTATATTTAATTTACACTAGATTATAAGCCACTTTAAATAATGTGAAAAAAAAATGTACAGCAAATCAACATAATTATATGCAAAAATATTTCAAATATTATGCTTTATATTAGTTAGCTCAAAAAATGTTTACCACTTCATTTTTATGTTTTGAAACTTTTCTATGATTCACAGCTCACTCTGCATGCAACTGCCATACAAAGTTTTAGGGAAATCTAAGGAAATATCCGTCTAACTCTAGGGAAATTTTTTTGTTCTCTGGTTGGTAACATTGCTAGGATCATCTCTTAGTATTAACGATTTTCACAGCTTCAGTTCATATTTTTATGTTTCTATTAACTTCACACCTTCGTCCCAAAAATAGTGCATGAAATTTGTGTGTATATAAATTTACTCAAATTGTCTACTAAACTATCTTCAACCAAAAATTTATAAGATTTAAAATTATTATCATTCTACCACAATCGCATATATTTACACTTGCCTCTTAACCAAAAATATTTCCCAAACACGACCTTTTAAATATTATAGTATACGAACGACAACTCTAGACAGTAAAAGCGACACTTCTCCGGTAAAAATTTCCGACATTTCCATTAAAAAACTTGAAAAACTTTGTTCTGCCTTTTTAAAATATTTATCAATGAAAGCAACAACAACAACAGCATCCCCAAACATTCTTCATCATAACAATTCAACGTTATCCCACAGCAGCCAGGACAGACCAGCAGGATGGAACCAATCGACCCAGCCTCAGACAACATAAACACACAAGGAATGTCCTCCCAGTTGTCTCGTTGTTCTTGTTCCTGTTGTTGTTCTTGCTGTTGATCTGGAAAAGAAACGTCAAGAGTGGGTCGAGCAAGAGAGGACCCTCATTAGATTTTTGTTTTGGTATGACTTTTCACTTCGTCTTTTTTTTCGATGAAACATTATTGTTGTGTTACGTTCAAGTATCCATGCAAACAGATGTTTCGTGTAGCGTAACTACATTGTAAACACAGAAAAGAATGAAGAGTGTACCGTACAAGTGACGAGACATCGCCACTAGGGTAGATTTCAGAGATGTAGGATGACATGCTTAGTCGCTTTGCTTGTTCAAGTCGTTTGTGAAGGAAATTTTTTCTAAATAATGTAAAAAACTGGATGAAGTTGGGAAATATGTACAAGTTTTTTGCAGTTTCCGTTTAAATATCATTGTTCAATAGTTTACACGTTCCTATATCTTATGCCGCGTTAACACACATGGCAAATGTTGGCGAGCCGAGTGTGTAAATGGTCCCCTTGTTTATTCTCGGCTGTTTTTTTTTTTACATACGAAGATATGGAGGGAAGTAATTTCACAAATTCCTCGACGAAACGTTTGCCATATGTGTCAACCAGGCATTATGCAGATGCAGGGTATTTTGTTAATATGAAAAAAACTGGTGCATAGGAACCGCTAAAAAGACTGATTTTCAAAGACAACCAGAGTTGATTTATAGATATCGCTTCATATTGAATATGGTTGACATGTTCTTTAAATCAATTTCTTGTACTCACGACCGTATCATCACACCAGAAATGTAGCACCCGTAATATAGCAGTTCTCAGTGTGAAAGTGACAAACATTTTGGTAGCAATGGCTGCATCGGAAGCTTTAGGGTCTTTACCTTTACTGTACGTAAAAAAATTGCAATACTATAGTCTATGTGTCTGCTTCGATTTGCTGCTTATTTCCATTATAAGGTGTTTATCATACGAAAAGGAAATGGTAGAATATCTTGATACGTAGAATATCTTCGTACAAGAACGATAAAATGATCGGCGCAAACAGCTCTTTGCTAGCATCAACTCCGAAAATATATCAAACCTGTTTCACACTGAAACCAAATTATAGCTTAAACACATTAAACATGAAAATTTAACATGTTTGTCGATTTTCGCTGTCGGAAAATCTCACTGAAAAAAATCCACATGGCGCCCAGAGCCATGTAACATAGCGCATTATTTATGGCCCCACACGCTATGTACATAGTACCCTGAGCCATGCAGAATGGCTCCCAGCGCCATAATTACATGGCGCAGAAATTATGGCCCGACACGCCATATTACATAGTGCCATGAGCCATGTGAAATGGAGGTGTATAAATGTCAGCAAGCTTCTTGAGTATACGAGAGATTTTATTGTAGTAGATTATTTGACTGCAATAAGATTGTTTAGCTAATAGAAACACCCCAAATAAAATTAGTTTGCCAAAAAAGTCACGAAGGAACGGGAGGAAAATTGATCAAGTCTTCGTGATACATTGGCAAGCGATCTTCACGCTGCGAAAATTTCGTTAATCAATCGAAAAAACTGAGACCCAGGTGTCAAATAATTTTTGCAAATGAATTTTAATCGAATAAAACTTCAATTCAAAAATAAACTGCAAATCAATCGTAATCATTACGCTCGAAAAGCATGTTATTGCCATGTTATTGCACATAGCGCCAGACGCCATAATTTATAGACTTCTGGCGCCATGCACATAGTCAATTTCGGTAGATTTGTGATAAAATATAGCGCCACACGCCATAGTACATAGGAGCACACGCTATGCTTATAGCCCTACACGCCATATACTATAGTCCTCTACGCCATGTATTATAGTCCTCCACGCCATGTACTATAGCCCTCCACGCCATCTGCATGGCGTGGAGGACTATGTTACATGGCGTGGAAGGCTATAAGCAAAGCGCCTGCTCCTATGTACTTTTCGCCATGTATTATGGCGTGTGGCGCAATGTTTGATCACCAGAGATTTTCCTACACCCCCCTAACACCCCCCTAATACCCCCCTGGAAAGTGCATACACCCCCCTAACACGGACAATTTTCCTACACAAAGAGACCTTTGTGTCCTTTGTTCCAAAGAGACACCCCTCCTAAAATTCTGAACAAACCCCCCAAGAAAAATGCCTGAGAAAACCCCTGTTGATCACAATCCCGAAATCGACTATGTACATGGCGCCAGAAGTCTATAAATTATGGCGTCTGGCGCTATGTGTTTTTTCAGTGTAATACACTGCTCTATATGGTAATTTACTGGTAATTGCCGACGATCGAAAATCGAGCGAACATTCGACACCGCTGTGGGCACTACCGTATACCTTCAAATTTTTTAAAAGCGGTAATGTCAGTTTGTTATGGGGCATTTCACGTGAAGCGGACAACGAAAAAAAGTCGAAGTTCTGTATTTCATTCATATTAGGTCTGTTCGCGTACTACGATTAATTGCAATTAATTGCAATGAAGCCGTTTTTGTAGTCCGTTTTACTGAAAACTGAAAATTTCCATTTTTTCAATAAAATTCAGTAGGGTCTGAGCTACTGAAAAATACTGAAAACTGACAAACGGTTTTTGGCGTAAAGGCGGCTTTAGATATGCGGTGTTTGTCAAACACCTCCTATTCGCCAAATACCGAACACCTAGTCAAGTCATTTGGCTTGGTGATTGCGAAATGACAAGCACATTGAATTAGACATTCAGGCATTCCCGAATGTTTGCCAAAACTGGAACATGTACGAGCTGCTCGTCGTTGTTCACTCCCGCCATTTGTTACCACCATCCTTCTGTCGCTGTATCTTTGGATGAAGTCATCGGATGAAAACGAGATTCATAGGGTAAGTAGAAAGCAGTTATGGTATACTTTTAGTAACTTGGCTTAGAGTTGTGCAGAAGTTTTTGAGGAATACTGCCCTACTAAACATAAAAGTGTTGCAAGCACTGAGCATTTTATTCATTTATGGTACAGGAGAAACTGCTTTTAAAGTTCTGTAAAATAAACAACCGATAATGTAAGTAAACAGTGTTTGAATTTCCTAAATTTTGAAATTCATGCAAGTGGTAACCCTGAAAATCTTTCCATCCTATGAGTTTCAGTGCATTGTTGAGATCAAAGCCGTACATGTCCCTCGAAACAGATTGGCTGTAATAAAGAGCACGTGTGGCATAATATGCACACAAAATCTGCACGATTCGTCAACCGCTGTCAAATCGATCAAGACTGAATAAGCATCTTTCGTTTGTACCGGTTCGGCCTTGTGAAGACCAGCACAGCAGTCATCTGAATTCAATTGAATGTCCTAATGGATTGAGCGAGTGAATTGAGCGGCACATTTTGACAAAACCAATAGGGTCGAGGAGATCCAGCCGTAACAAACCGAAAATTAAACGATGTGAACATTCAAGGGAGATGGAAGGTCGAGCTTTGAGACTTCTGGAAAAACTAAGCGAGAGAAGAGGTTGTTTCACGAAGTCCTGCAGGAATTATTTATCGATTAACGTTCCTTTTCGGTTTGATTTGGAGTGAAGTAGATACTATTGAGTAGCAAGTAATTTGGTAAACACTGCGGAGTCCAGCCGACGGGAAGGCGGAAATTTTAAAACATCTATGCAAATTCTTTTTGGAAAACATGATTTGGGACTTCGCACTGCGACTGGGCTGCCAATATTTTAAATATGCCCACATAAAAAAAATATATTAAAAATAAATAAATTCTACAGCCTTGATAGTCCTTATGTATTATATATCCTTTAGTGCTTACTTATTATATATCTTTTAAATTTCAATTCGATCTGATGATCCGGTTGTGAATTCTCACAAGCATCAATTTTGGATGACGAAATGGTACCGTCTTCTTGAGGGAGTTTCAAACTGACAGGGTGAACAAAATATTAAATTTAGCAATCGTTTGCATTTTCCCCTAAAACTGAAGCTACAAGTTCTCGCGTGTATTCATCGTAAATCACACATGCCTATTTATAGTAAACATTAATACACTCTGTGAATTTCATCAAAATCTTAGGTTGATTACAAAAGTTATCGGAAATTGAGGTTTGAAAAATAAATCATTATTCATTTTTTAAAACTCTGCCCCCACATAGTCCTAGCATTATTATAGCTAAGCACAAAATATCAGTTTTTATTTCGCACACTTGCATTTTTAAAATTTATATTTATTTTATAAAAATATCTAATTCTAATTCGTCGGGCAAAATAAATCTTATCCTAATTTTCTTCGCAGATCAACAAAAAAAAATTTGCTATATAAAATAAATACAATGCACAAAATCAAAGCTTTGATTTTGATTTCGAGCTGATACACGAGCCATTCAATCTACTTACATTACAGCAACATAGCGATTAGCTCTGATTTCCAATCAAGCAGATTTTCACCATAGCAAATGGCAATGTACTCACGAATAAAACCTAAATTTAATCAACTGGCTCGCCGAAGGATTTTCCGGTCCATACCACCATACACTAATAGCCTCAATCAAATTTATCAAAGCAACGCGAAATGCGGATATGATGGCTAATACGAGTGAATTATCGCTTCTCTCTCTCTCGTCTAAATCTAAACTTGCCAACAAGCCATATTCATTTAACGGTCTCATTTGAACAAACTCTATTTCCACCATCAAAATTCCTCTTATTGACAAAACTAAAGTACACGCATTGTAATGCATATTACCGCTTGAAATTGATAGGCCTACGGTGAAACTATTCAACCTGGACCTTCACTCTTTGTTCGAATGTAAATTCCATTACGCTAAATATATGCACATTTCCCAATTAAACAGTTGGACACGAGGCAATCAACGCCATTGAAATTCTCATTAATTTATATTTTTAACAATTAGCGTATCAATTTAATGGTTTACCGCTAGCCTACAATAGTTGCAACTGCCTAGCCGATCGCTATCGTTAACGCCGAAGCAGGAGAAGAAAAGTTGGTATGACGCTGCATCCCGACTCCACGGAACTACGGCTCTAGGGGTAGTTTATGAATCATCCACACATTACGATATGAATATTAAAATTACTTTCAGCGAAAATTCCTATAAAAGAATCCATTAATTGCACTGCACCACGAATTTCGGTGGTGGTAATATAAGAGTCGCTTGTGTCGGATGAACTCCCAATGCAATTTATTGGTAGGCATATCCTCGTGTATGTACGGCTGTGTACACACAGAGAGAATATTGATATATGACCGCGCTGGTAAATCATCATTCCAGGTAATATAATTTAAATTTTATAATTAAAATGCGATCAATGAAATTATAGGCCAGCCCTCAATTGGGAGAGCATTAAAAAGTTGCATGTGTTAAATCTACCCAGCTGATTCTCCTGGGTACTGGGCGTACCAAGTAGGATAATGCAATTAACTTTTTTGTAATTATTTTAAAATTTCGATTAATTTATTTGGGAGTAGGTTATTTGAGTAGAGAATTGAAATATTTCATCACATCGATTATGCAAACCTGTGGAGAGAAAGTATTCATCCTTATAAATTACATTAGTTTCTATTGAAACGCATTTTAATTAAGCTGGCACAATTAACTATGCTCGGTAAATGCAGAACAAAACTTTCAGCTGATACTTATATGTTGGAGCTATGGTTTGATCAGTAAATTTATTGATGCCAAAGCGAGTGCTACTTCTTAGCCCTGAGAAACGACATAGTAGTAGCAACCGATATCATAGGTTTAATTTGATAGGTTTCACGCATCTACCACTAAAATTAGAACGCTTCAAAATTAAAATTGAAAATGTTTATCGCTTTGAGTTTTGCAGCCATCTTGTGCTACGAAAAGTATTTAAAATGTTGCCGTTACATTAAACGTCACGATATAGTTTTTACCTTCCACAATTAGTCATCAAAGTAACACTTCAAGGTAATTGTCACTATAAAGTGCTGGAAAATTCGCAGTAACGACTTAAAAACTAAACTTTGTTTTTGCATACATATTTTAAATAATAATAGTAATTAAGTTTTAATGAAGATTTTTATTCATTATTGGGAATAGCTAATGACATTATGTTTTAAGGTTGAAAATAAAACTATGGCTTAATCGGCTGTTAGCAACGAAGCGTGCTCCATCGGTCAAATTTTGGAAAAGTCGTTCAAGCATTTTGGACTCTATCAAGCACTTATTAGCTTTAATGGCTTGAATCGCGAGCATCTAATCAAAAACGTTACATAGCCCCACAAAAAATAATTAAGAACAGTAATAGTAATAATCGTAAAGCTTTATTCAAATTCGCTATCGTATGCGTACACAGTAGAAAATAATTTTAGAGTTTGCAGGCCAGTCATTTTAGATTTTCTCTGCCAAAGAAATCCAAGTAAAAATATTTCAACGAAATAGTGTTTAATGTAAGATGAGCTACACAATGAGGAAAGTCCATAAACGAAGTCGTGTGCGCAACAAAACAAAGGTCACGAAAATCAGTTTTTGCATGAATTTTTACAATGAATTTGTTAAACACGAAATTCGCACATAAGCTTCATTCACTAAATTCAGGTGAAAATAACAGTTATTGGGATATGAGCCTACAAATGACACGACTGCGAACAAATCGATGGTGCAAATCATAATAGGGCAATCAGAGAAATGGGCTCAATTGGCGAGAGCCATTAATGATTCAAATATTGGCTACGGGGCAGCTAAAAGAGATTGCCTGGATATCCAGGTTATTCCGAAAACTCCCCGAGATCATAGAAAACTAACGAGACTACTGATGGCAGAGAAGAGTTTAAATATTATTGTTATGGCTTTACATGGCTCAGCCCAGCCAAAATAAAAGAAGAATAAGATCTTGCAGAACAAGGTTTCCACTCGATTGAGGTCTACTTCCTCAAACTGAGAATAGCCCCTCGAAACTTGTTAAAGTCCTTCTTCCTTGGCAAGTAACGGATATTTATAAAATTAAGGCAGTGCGCCCACTTATTCGCAAAGTGGAAGTGCAAAAACCACGAGGCGGACACTCACAATGATCTTAACTGGCAACAACTTGGCAATTGCACCTAACAATTGTCACGCCTAAGCCAGATGCATCATATGTGATGGGCTGCACCACCACTCGCAACGCACCAGGCAAAAAGAGGAGCAAACTAACTACTATGTACTAAGTTCCAGCACAGTGTACAGAAAATAGTACTGGATGAACTCTCATTCGATTATAAGCCAGTGCTATTTTCAAAAGAAAACATCCGCATTATAATAAATATACAAAAGGAAAGCTAACTAAGACGCTTTTCATAACATAATAGTGAACGAAACAACAATCACTTGAAACTGCCAGCGGCATCAATAGATCCATTGAAACCCTTTCAGTGAAAGTAACACTGGTGAAAGAAGAATTTGCCATTCCGATAGAAGACTATGATCCTTAACAGCTCCCGAGGGACATTAAAGAGCTAATTCAAAAAATAAAAAGAAGTTCGGAAAACAGCTGGGCACACAGGTGACCCTTGCTTAAGAAAAGAAGCAAATCGACTGACAAACCACATCAGCCACCAAATCAAGCTGTGGGAAAAATTGGAAGACAATAATTTTTGGGTTTCGTCAAAACCGGAGACCAATCAGCCTGGATCGGAAAACTGGTCAAACGCTTAATACTTTCACGACTTGAGGAAGCATCGCCACAATCCCTGAAAAACAATTCGGCTTCAATGCCCACCACTCTACTGAGCTGCAGCTAGCTAGACTGGCTCAACACATTATAACCGGATTAAATAAAAAAAATGGACGGGCCTTGTCATGTTGCCGGCCTTATCATAAAAATCAATTTTCGTATTCCAAACCCTGTAATACAACTGACTGCATCATTTCTTGAGGGTAGAACTTTCTCCATCAAAATGAACAACCACTTCTCCAGTACACAGCCAATAAAAGACGGAGTCCCGCATGGCTTTCAACTCTCTCCACTGCTGTATACACTATACACTGCAGTATACTATACACTGCAGTATACTATACACTGCAGTATACTTTACACTGCAGGCATAATGAAGGTGCCCACACAAAAAATCTCCCTCTTCGCGAGACGACATTTGCATCTACTATACATCTCAAGAGGCAGAATTTATAGCCATCAATCCTTAACATTACATAGACGCTCTAAGAAATACGCATTAATTTTGGGAAATGGAGACAGGATTCAAGCCAGCTGGCAATAGAAAACGAGCCCCTAGTATGGAAAACAACCGCTAAATACTTGTGACTAACTTTTGACACAAGACTTTCTTGGAATACGCACATAGAAAACAACCAAATAACTGCCAGCGGAATACTGAACCAGTTGTACCCATTACTTCATCGAAAAAGCTAAATATTAGCAACAGAGTCCTTATCTATAAGTATATCATCACGCAGGGCCGGTTCTCACCATCTTTTCGCCCGGCGCAGAACGTCATTTGGCGCTCTCTGTATTATGATTTTCATTTTTTTGACTGCGAATTCTTAGCAAGCTTTTACTAGTACTTACGACTATTTACCTGAACATTGCAAACATGAAATTTTCATGAAAAATGAAGGCTAAAGGTCTGTGTTACCCATTTCCTTTATGCTGAGGTACATCTATGGCTCATTTGAGCTTATGAGGAAAATTATTGAGCGAAATACAAATGTATTGTATGCGCTAGAGGTCTCCATATAGAAGATACATTCTCCCTGCACGCAGTGGGTTGCAGTTCATCGAAGCCAGGGGCACGTTTAATTTTAGTTCAATTATAAGGCGAGCAATCTCGTTTGCCTGTGCCGGGTACAAGAATAAGGAATCGGGACTATTATTTAAATAAGTTAGTACTGCAGTTTCCTGGTTTACCCTGTTGCTTACTTTAATAAAGTTAGTTATTGCGTGACCAATACTAACAAAATGCTCATTAAAGACTTGTGCGATATTCAACTTTATTCCGTTCATTAGGAGTTAAATTATCAGCCGTAGTAATAATTCTGTTATTAAAACTACGAGTACGCTTTTTGTTGTGCGAATCTTTTGCTTCGTTTGTGATATACCAGATCTTACTGTTGTCGTTTCTGCAGTTTTATATTAAACATTTATAATGACTGTCTTTAGTAGAATGAATTAAATATTTAGAATTTCGCTATAATTTTTATATTTTTCAAAAGTATGACATTTTGCAGTCTGTTTTTGTAATTTAGTTGCCTTTTTGTCTCGCTTTCTAATTTCTAACATGAGATCTTTAGTTATCCAAAGCTTCAGTTTCTTCAATTTATGGCTAACTTTTTTACACTGTCTATACAGTTTCTGGATGCTTCTGCTAGTATATTGTAGAAAGCATAAAATAATTTATTGTGTTTTACTTCAGAGGACACTTTTGACCATATTCCCTTGCTAAACCACTTTGCATTAAAAAAAATATTTTACAATCAATATTTAACAATCAAAATAGTTTTGAACATCCAAAACATAAAAACTTTTTTTCAAAAGACAAAACTCCATTGCCACTATGCATGAAGTGGTTTTATTTTATAACATTCCAACTACAGAGTTTCAAAAGTAGATTTACAACGACGCAACGAAAACTCAAGCGTGTTACTCAAAACACCAAGCACTGGGTACCAATCAATTCAGCACATACAGTTCATTGCAGCACATTGAGATTTAAATATAATATATTTAAATAAGTATAAGTTAACCAGACAGCATTGCTGCGGTGAGCCCTGGCTGGGGGACCTCACCCACGTGGTAGTGCAGAAGTAACTTTCGGTTCACGAAAAACTGTGGGGCCTTCGATGGCCACTTGGACTGTACCTTTTTAGCCCCAAGTTCTCTTATCTGGTATCACTACGGACCAATAGGTATATGTGTGATATTGTGTCAGCCAGTAATACCTAATCTATTTACGAGGATAAAGCGTGTGAGACCATAAATGCTGCGCTATGTTACGTAAGACTACATGCTTTGTGGATTTTTTCCAGCGCAGTCTTCGGATAAAAAAGGTACATTGAATACGGGTTGGTCATAATAAGGAGCACGTTTGATGGAGAATGCATTCAAAAGATATACACTTAGTCTTTTTTATTGTTGTTATTTATCGAAACAAGTGCTTCAAATATATTTTCGTACGATGATTCCATTCTAAAAAGCTATAAGATATCGACTGCATCGAGAGGATGCAGTGGAAGCAACCCCCCAAAAACTAGTCGCGTGCAAAAAAGGCCTTACTATCTGCTTCTCTGATGAATCATCATGTCTACAACGATTTGCAGGAGAAATATTCGATTTAAACAAACACCATTAAAACGGATTTTACATTAAATCCACCTATATATAATCCATTCATACTTGCATTTCATATAAAATTGAATAGTCTCACCTGATTTCATTTTGAATTCACGTAGCTGGATGCGAAATTTGGAGTTTTGCATTGATGAAAAGGATGCCTGCCCCACAGACGCAATGCCAACTACTTTATCCTGTCGTTATTATCGTAAGTACACACGATAAATCATTCATAGAGTCTGATTGCTGTGCAAGTCCCAAATGTGTCGGGTTCGATTCTGTGAAATTTATGATGCTTACAGGCAAGAATTATCGGCTGCTAGGACTGACACGAGGAGTCTGTTCTGTTATAAACCATAGTGGTGAGCTCGTTGCCCCGTAACGATCATAATGTCCTGTCCAAGGCGATATGCATGTTTCGGGCATTCATCACTAAATCATCGGCACAATATCGCTTTTGCGATGCATTCCATGGCAGCAGCTCATTATAAATGGAAATTAGTCGCAATCGCGTATTTACATTATGTTGGCAGGTACGAATCGTCCGAAATCTGAATGCGTGCCTACAAAGTAGATTTATTTGATTAAAACCAAGTAAATTGACGTATAATATTCGATACGTCACCTTAATTTTTTCAATTAAAAATAATTGAGTGGATAAAATAAAAATTGCTGAAATGATTGAATCATTATTTACTTAAGATTATCCACTTTAATTAAAGGCAGTGGAAAAAATCCTCAATTTCGATTTTTCCCAATAAAAAAATTAACTGAACTCAGTTCTATGGGTAACAATCTTATCAGCTTCTGATAACATAGCCCCTCGAAGCGTGTACATCATATCAACGTAAACACCCTGTGACAACAAGATTAAGACATTGTATACACAATCAAAAATATTTCAAGCCAATAAAGTCGGCTTGAGCCGCTCTCCTCGAACGGACGGATAAAATAAAGTCCTCCATTCAACTTTTTCTCGTAACAAGGCAGAAAGTACGAAGTATGTAGCTGCAGAGAAAAAGTCCAAGTCCTTCGCGACGATGAAATACTGAAATACGTTGTCTTAATCTCCCAAGGGATCGGCAGCGGTCGTTTATAATTTTCCTTATCCATAAAATGCGAGAAGGACAAACACAACTGCTGATGGGATTAGTGTATAGGGACGAAGCGAAAAAAATGAAATGAAATGATGAGCAGAACTTTCTCCTACTGGTATCCTTGTCCAGTTCCAGTTACGTAGGTACATCATCCGTCGGGCCGCTTCACTAGAAAACGACGGGGTTCAATTCAGTAAAATTGACGAGATTGGATGAGTGAAACTGAAGTAACTTCTAAGCGTCTTCATTCAGTAGTAATGATCCCTTTTTCTTCCGTTTTAGCCGTTTTCGGTATGACATTACGAAATGCGAGCAGATATAATTAATTCACCTCGTGCTTCTTTAAACACCAATTAAGCCCTTGATGAAATATTCATGGCGAAACTTTTCTAAGAATTATCATTTGTTAACGACCGTTTTTCAAGAATCTCGTTTTTTGTCGTTTCGACTTTTATATTCTCATCTTACTGCCTCTTTCTCGCCGACTCTCCATACAATTCCTCGCTTTTAGCAGCTTCTCCAAGAAGTGCTGGGATGGTCAGTTCTTTATTTTGTTCGCGTCTTCTTGTGTCTTAATCCACAGACTCGAGAGAGTTTTTCCGTTTTATTGAGAAAGTGAAGGGTATCGCAGTTAATTTATAAGAGGACTAATGGAGTGCTATTGTGCAGAGTAAAGGTCAGAAATATTTGGTGTTGGGGGAAATGAAAAGTTTGTCAAGTAGTGTAATCCTATCATGTCCCATCCAAGTTAATATTAATCGAGATAAAAAGATTTGGTAATAATGGTGGAATTAGGTATGGGAAGTGTTATTGTGATTTAATATGTATTTTAAATCAAACGCATATATGATTATGGAATATTTTTCAAGTACAGATTAGTACAAACATCATTTATCTAACTGAAAGCTACAGCTTCGCTAGTCTGCAACAAATAAGTACAGAATAGGATAATATAAATAGCCTTTTAGGTCTCCTGATTTGTAGCTGTAGGTCTATTGTAGGCTAATCGCCTGTTTTGCTGCTTCCTTTTGAATTTTGAGTCCAAGTGGTTCTAGGTTTATAAAGACCTCCATTCCTACCGTGAGGATGGAGCTCATTGTTCCTGTAATCAGCAAGCAGGCTACCTTTTGAAACTTTGAGTCTATTTAACAGCAGTTTTTAATGTGGTTTTCTTCCAACATACTCCTATGATCCGTACACGATCAAAGGTCTCACCATTTGTTTGTATTGTTGTGTTTTACCGTTCTGTATTGTTGTGTTTTACCGTTAAACACCTTTTGTGGATTCGATATTCTTCACATTCGTGAAATAAAACAGTTTTCTTTATCAACACTAATTACACTTTTATTCACACAAATATTTATAACACTCAATTCCGTACACTTTACTGATCGCACTATTATAATTTCGCGTTACAATTTAATTATCGCACTATAATTACTCGCACTTTATCGCTTTTAATTAACCGCGCCCGGATACACTAATTTGCTGTATCGCTTTTCAAAGTAACAGCCTTTCCGCTGTTTCCGCTTTCTACTAACTGATTGCCAGCTCCTCTCACGGCGGTATCTGGTGCGATTAATTATTATTGCCTACATCTAGGCCTTTCCAGAACTGTGTCTTGGGTTCTTGATCTGTCTTCGAAATGACTATTGGGAATTTCCGTCATCATATGAGATATGACTTATGGTTTGGGTTCTAGAATGTTCTGCTTTTGCTTTCTAGAGGGCTCTAAGGGCTATTTGAAGGTATGTGCTGTGTCTGGCTTCTAAAAGGCTACATATTGGGAATTTGCCGTTACCATGTGAGATCTGACTCATGGTTTGGGTTCTGGAATGTTCCATTTTTACTTTCTAGAGGATTGTTCTACGTTTTATCTATGGACTGTTTTCGTTACTTGTATGAAATACATGTATGAAATGTATGTCGAGTATTATACGGTTCGGGTACATACGGTTCGTTTGGCGTGCATGCAACAATATGCTCGAAGTACATTGTCCAAGCATTTGCTTTGTCACCCGAAAGTGCCTTAAAAGCCTTTTGTTCAGATGACTGGCCCAAGTGAGTTTCCTATCAAGATTGATTCCTAAACATTTTACTTCTTCCTTCCTATCTCGATTTTTCGTTTTCTGGTTAATTTTACGACGCTAGTTTTCTGAGCGTTTATAATCTCTCTTTTTCGCATCATTGGATTGAATCATTTAAGTTTTTTTGGATTTTGGTTTCCAATGTATAGATTATAGCCGTAATGACCTTCGCGTAGCTGAGAACAAGTTCGATCATTACTATTGAGGGTCGCGAGAAGATCATCAACTAGTAGGGACCATATCAGGGAGATAATACCTCTCGCTGTTTACAATCTCTCCTAGTATCCACCCTTACCCTTGCCTCCTCCAGCTTCGCAAACACAGTTCGATACCTTAGTATTTTACTCGCCCGTTTTGCTATGTCTTGTAGGGCATCCCTCCTCTGGAAAGCGTACTAGTCGAGTTTTGCATTGTCAAAGGCTCCTTCTATGTCCATGGAGGCACATAGTGAGATTTCTTCGTCATCCAATGCCTTTTCTATTGTTTGTACCAGCTTATGCGCAGCTGATTTGGTTGATTTGTCCTTTTGGTAAGCAAATTTAAATTTGTGAACTGGCATATTTACCAGAAGATCACTCCTTATATATAGTCAATCAGCTTTTCTATGGTCTTCAATGTGAATGATGTGAGCCTTGTTGTCCTATATAACTTTGATAGTCGGTCTGTTTGTTGCCTTCCTCGGGGATGAACACAACCCGCGCCAGTCTCCACGATTTTGGTATGTAGCTGAGTTCGAGGTTCAGTCTAAATATGTGTACCAGAATGGTTTTTAATGTCTGCGTAGCTGTTCGTAGCAGAGCTGATTAGATTCCGTGTGGTTTTGAGGATTTAAATGGTTTGAAGTAGTTTATTGTCCATTCAACCTTTTCAAACATGATGATTTGTTTAGTCAGAAGTAAGGTGTTTGGTCAGGGCCTTTCTCTTCTTTCTCATTTTCACCACTGCTGGTAATTATTCACCCTGGAAAGTGTGTTCTAAGCAGCACTTTCAGTGTGTGTCCAAAGGTGGTCGTCATCCCTCCATCTGGAGTTCTATGTAGTCCTGCATACCCTTGGTGGCCTTTGAACAGAGTTTTCTGTATCTTGGTAGTGTATGAGATCCTATTGAGACTTTTTTTAAGATTTCCTTAGCTCTATGCTGTTTTTTGAGAGTTTCTATTTATGGACCTCCAGTTTGATGTAGTTTTGGCCCTATTGGGCTCCCTATTTTACTATGGCAGCCTTGTCTTGGAAGCTCTTGTATTACAAAAAGCAATTATCGTGATCTGATTCGAGACGTATTCTGATAACCTTGCCCACAATGTCCTCCAATCCCGTCTTCATAGTAAGCTCTTGTATTACAAAAAGCAATTATCGTGATCTGATTCGAGACGTATTCTGATGACCTTGCCCACAATGTCCTCCAATCCCGTCTTCATAGTAAAACTCCGATGCAGACCGTGAAATTCTGCTCTAAAATCATAGCCTTCTTAGTCCGTGCAGTTTGGTTACCTTTAATCTACTCGTTCTGCGGTATCTTTCCCTAGTTCGAAATTTATATGCATGTGACCACATAATGAAGCTACTGATAGAACATTCCCTTTCTTCACTAAATGCACTTTGATACTAACGTGAGGTCTAGTGCCTCTTCCCTGTTAAATGTCAGGAACACGCCAATCTTCCTCAGGACCTGCTGTTGCCTCCATGTCTGTTCCACAGCCCTCCATACCGGTAGTTGGAGATACCGCTGGCTCTGGTGCATTTGACGGTCAACTTGACCTGCACAAACCGGTAGCTACTGTTGCCGTCTCCGTCAGTTATTTTGGTAGCTAAGGCATGGTCCGCTGCTATGACTAGCATGGCGCACTTGCCTATGTTCTCCCTAAAAAGGACTCTCCAGAACTTGACACTAAGGTCCTTATTCTGGCATTCTACGAAAGTAGCTGCATTTTGTCGCTGTTACTGGCTTTTGCCGGGTTGAGGATGTTTTGGGGCCACATCGGTGCCCTGTATTTAGCACCAATTTCGGGTATGTGCCTTTTCCTTCTGGCCTCTGGTGCCTTTCCCTTGTCTCTTTTTTGGACATGCCACTTCTCATGAAGAACCTCATGTTCTCTCTCTCTCTCTCTCTCTCTCTCTCTCTCTGGCTAAGCCGCTCATATTTCTCTCCTTTGAAGACTCCTTCGATGGTTCCTGTGAAGTGCTTCCAGGCTTCAGGAGAGGTTCTCCACGATTTGTAAGGGGGTCCAACCATCAGAGGCAGAAGGATGAGCCTCTTCAGCTTTTCTTTCTTAAGGTCTGTCTCTTACAACTTGTAGGGAGGATCTGCCGTCAGAGGTAAAGAGGGAGGCTTCGAGAGCCTTTGCCACCATTCCTTAATTCGGCCTACCTTTTTTTATGTACCTGGCTGGGATTTCCACCCTTAGGTGCACTTCTAGGTTTTTTTGTTGAGCTATTCTTAGCTCCTCTCTTAATTTGGCCCTGATTGTTTGTTTATTTTTTATAAAATTATTTACATTTTCTATAAAATTATTTACATTTGAAAACATTGATACAGAAATAACTTAAATTGCTTTGAAAATTCACTGGGGTGCATTGGAGCTATACACCTAAAAGGCTCTGGGACCTTTACGTTTGAGGCGCTTAAGGCAGCACTCTTGATTTCAAATTTTCATACTCTCAACCTTGATCCAACTAGTATAAGGAATAGAAAAGATCACCCGTATTATCTTTTGTATCTGGACCTAGGCATTAAATTAGACGGACTCCTGTCATCCGACACCCGAATTCACATACTAGCAAATGCTTTACCCGGTAGCCATTGAGCCCTCGGCATATACTATTCTACCACTGGCTTAAGGATTTTTTCCTTAGAGATTAGCTTTTTCTCTGATTTATAATCGTAGTTACCAACCTGCTATCGTAATTATCAATCAAATAGAACAAATTTTTTAAAAAAGCTTTCTTTTATATAATATTCACACAAATTTTTATTCCAACGATTCTTTAGTAAGCTCTTAAAATCACGACGAATACATGGTGTATCAATTGTTTTCAACCACCGACCCTGATTAAAACTTCCGATAAATTTATTATTTTCATTCATATTTTTCTTTAATTATCTACTACTCTAAATTATAAAGTTAACCAATGTTCAAAAAGTGTAGAAAAATATATACTTGAGACAATGAAATATTGGTTGATTATCTGGCACCTTGCAATCATATTGTATCTATTCTTTAGGTAGCATTGAATCATACTCATATACTGGTATTAATTGAACATCAGGCCAATTAATTAATTCCAATCAATAAAAAGTACGTTAAATTTTTATAGTCTAGTGGATAAGGCACAAGCTTCGAGTGTGCGAGCCCTAGACTCGACAAGGGTTATTGTGGGATTACTTTTTTTATATTCAATATATCCAAATAATGTTAGTCAGCTCAGTGTCACATATTCAAAGAAGCGTTGATAATTCATAAACGAATAATTCTTTCACAAAAGCTATGTAAATTTCAAAAAATTTAAGATGACAAACATGTAACGAATTTATCAAAATTGTAACAAAAATAGAGTCCTGCAGATCATGCATCTTCAGTTACCTACAGTATCGGGATCGAACAAGTTAGGGATGTCTAACATATTTCATACATAACTCCAGTCTCATATACAATCTTTATCAATCAAATTCAGTCTGTCAAATGATGAGGTGGCAGCATAATAGATTTATTTCAGTTTCTCTACCAAGGTGTCAGTAAACAGTCTTGGCTTGCACTCTACCAGCCAGTTCACAGTCTTGGCTTGCACTAGCCAGCCAGTTCACTTTGGTTTTTCACCATCTAGGGTGAATTTTTCTAATGTCGGGGTGCTCCACTACAAAAACCAGACAAAACCAGACAAAAACCACAAGAATGGGTTTAAAAAAAGAGTTGGAGCAAGCTGAATTTTAGGAGCAAAGGCGCCGACCTTTGGAACAATCACCCTGCTAAATAATATAGTGATCAGCGGGATTCGACCATGCATCAAGTACTACAATATCGACTACGTAAGACACATTATAACACTTTGCTCTCCATATTTTATTTCGGATCCTTTTCGTGTTTAAATTTAGCTTAGATTTATTCATATATAGAGATCCAAATAATATCACCTTACGAGTAACGCAGGAATATCGTAGCAAGCTTAAAGAGCTTTACTCTTACTGCCATACTGTCTAATAAGCCTCCTTGAAACCCCCAATAGACAACTGCTAACACTTTTAGTGGTTTGCATTTTATAACCCATTAAGAAAAGCTCTCTGGAAACTTTTCACTTCCTGAACGTTTACCTGTTTTTACGTTCTCGTACAAGCAAAAAATAATAAATCAGCATTTTAGGACCTTGGATTTATCTTTTATCATTTAGTACCAGTTAATCCCTGTGATTTCGAAATACCGGTATCAAAGTTGTTTATTCAAGTAAATCACTGTTTGAAGTACTATTTCTCACTGTCTTACCGTGATAAAGCAATCTTTTCGGGTTTCTTTTTTATGCAACTTTCATTGGGGCAAGGAGCCCTAACTTTTCAATTCCTCAGTTGTCAGTAATCCTTAGTATAGAACAATTCTATAAGAAATCCAAACATAGTATAATAAAAAGTCAACATCCAAACATAATAAAAACACCATTTTTCAACGATTCTATAATAGTTTCATATGAAAAATTTTATTTACATTAATATAATCACTTATCAAGTCGTTGATATTTTTCTAATTATTGTATATATTTTTCAGTTTAAGCTAACTTTATATTTTTCGCATACTTTTTTCATATACATTGTTTTAAATTTACAGTAAAACATTTATTATTCCCATGATTAGATTCATGATTTAAACTATTTATCTAATTGATATCTCAATAATTTTTATCATTTCTTTTTCTTATTAATTTATTTTTCGATTTGAATGATGGTTTGTTTTAGTGTGCACCTGCATCAGCATTTTTACTAATTTAAACATAACTGAATACTTATAAGAAGCGGTATACTATCAGATTCACTTCTTTCATCGATAACGCTGTTTATTCAGAAAACGAAATAAAAGTAAATGTAAACACAAACTCCACGCTATATTATATAACTAATAAAACATTTGGAATGGAATTTTACGCTGCACTTTTTACTGCAACAACATCAACAAATTCAATAACTAAATAAGCAGGGTCGTCTGGTACATTTTTTTCTCTCTGAAGAACACGTTGCGATACTAAAGAAGTGGACTGTATAAAATTAACTTTGTTTACCCGCATGAAAGATACGAAAAACAATTATCATTAACAATGAATTGTTGGGATAGTTTAAGTATACTTTGATAAAATATTATTTTCCGTGAACGACATTATTTAGATTTTAAAAGTGGTTTTTATGTGAACTTACTGCATTTCCGTCCATAACATTCCTAAATTTACATAACCTTATTTAAGTATTTGTATGAATAAGTCGAGAGGAAGAGGTATGCACAACCTTTCAGGTGGATTATACAATTCTTACGCAAGTTAATTTTTAATGAACAGTTATACCGTCATGATAAAATAGCAGCGAAAAGAAATTTGTAGGACCGAAATTTTCTGTTCCCAACAATTCATACTAAATTTCTAATACGTAACTAAGGAAATAATTTACTGCCTACTGTTTACAATTATAAACGAATCTTCTTACATTTAAAAATAACAAACAATTTAATTACTATCACACATAATCCAATTGTATAAAAATCTGTTTAACTCCGACAGACTCGAAAATCATTCGAGCATGCGTCAGAACGTATTTCGGGTCGACATTTTTCGAAACTTCCAGTTTAATAGCACCCACATACACATCTGAGCAAAGAGTCCAGAAATGCGGTTCCTGTACGGCGTAGACACCAGCTAGCCCAGTAACTTTCATGTAGCATTGCGGCAAAGCACGATCCAATCCGACCGGTTGCCGTTGCATAAGAATCATAATCGACTCTTTGATTAAGCTTAGGACACTAAGAGCGATCAGCAAGGCAATGAATATCGAGCAAATCGGATCAGCTATCATCCACCCAAACATCTGCATGAGAACAGCCGAAACAATAACTCCCACTGATCCCAACGTATCGGCCAGAATATGTAAGAAAACTCCTCGCATAATTTGCGAATTACCACCGCCTATATCGTGACTGTGGCCATGATCGATATTGTTGGTATGCGAGTGATGCATATCAATGTGGTTGTCGTGTGAATGTCCATGATTCGAATTTGATCCTCCATGACTGTGACCATGGCCGCCACCACCGTGGCTGTGCCCGTGACCGTGCTGAAATGCATAGATACCTACCAAATTCACTAGCAATCCTAAAACGGATACGACAAACAATCGTTCATGCTTCACTTCGGGCGGTTCAATTAATCGTTCCACTCCTTCAGATAAGATGAAGAAGGCGATAAACAGGAGGAATAAGCTGTTTACGAATCCTGCCAGTACTTCGGCTCGTACATATCCATACGAATATTTTTCATTTGCTTTCCACTTTGTGATTACAGAAGCTGCCAAGCCGGCCAAAAGACCCGTGCAATCAAAGAACATGTGAAATGAATCGGATATGAGACCTGTAAAAGATAATAAAAATTAGGACAGAGATATACATTTTGACTTTCACTTAATATATTTGGAGCTATTGTTCTATATTTTATATAGCTTTTGGAAAGATGATCTAAACAGAGGTATAGGCTGGATGGCACTTTTAGCGTGTGAGATAAACAAAATATGCACAAAAGCATAAAAGCAAATTTGAAATTGTAAGTTTTTACTGTAAATTGAACTATAAATTTCGTTAAAAATTTAGTTCAAACAAACTAATAATCTATTTTCAGTTCACTTTTCAATTCTTAATATATTTATGATAAAAAAATATTAACAAAAATTTGTATTTGTATTTAAAACATATTCGTACTGCAATATTTTTTAAATTTATTATTTTGTTGACACGTGGCCTTTGATTTCAGAAGAGAAATAGTCGATGGATACTGCCAAATTGCCTTGAAGTTAAAAGATACGGAGAGAGTTAAAATATGAAAAGATAAATTCTGACCATTAAACTAAAATTCGATAAATTTTGCTGTCATTGTCGATATACTAGCTGAGTTTCGACGCTCCAATAAGCAATACTTGAAATGAAGGACATAAAGTTAGGTTAGATTAGGTTAAAGTGGCTGCCGATCCACAGAGGTCTGCCGACCGACACACATAAGCACAAGAGAGGCCCGTTGTGATGCGACAATAATTTGTGATTCTCTCCTACTCACTGAACTCGGAAAACCATCTGCTTCCCTTGACAAATCGCGTTATCCCCTTTAAATTGACCAGGGACAACTCGGTCAGGTTTGAAAGAAAGGAAGTACCAATTGCCGCCAAACTTCTCCTTGCCAACGCCGGGCACTGACACAAGAGGTGGAGGCGGACTCCTCCTCATCCTCTGAGCCACAACTCCCAACAGAAATCGTCAAGTTGCACTCCCAATCGTTATGCATGCCGTCCCACCCACAGTGCAGCGTTTTCGAGTTAAGCCTAAAAGCTGCCTGCTGCCATGCGCATCCATGGATACCCAGGACTGCCTTGCTATTGCACAGGATGATTCATTTGCCCAGGACCTCCTAGCATCCAAGAGATATTTTTGCCTGATGGCCAGCTTGACCGATGTAATCGGTATACCTATTGAGAGGGAGCAAGCCTTGCTAGCTCATCGGCCTCACAGTTGCCCTGAAAACCCCTATGTCCAGGTACCCAAATCAATTGAACCACCGAATGTCTCGACATCTCCCTAAGAGATCCACGGCATTCAGCAACAATCATGGAAACTGTACAAGGACCAGCAAGGGATTTAATAGCCGCTGGGCTATCTGTGAAAATGCCAATATTGACCCCGAATATTCGATTACACAGAAGCCAGTCGATTGCCTGTAAAACAGCCGCAACCTGCGCCTGAAAGACACTAGAATGGTATGGTAGACGGAAGGATAACTCGAGATTCAGCTCAAGCGGTTCTCTTCCTACTTAAAAAAAAGACCACAGCAGCCCAGATATTGAAATTACAAGATGTCGTTCGACGAACTTGCTACACAAAATTTCACGACTAAAATCACTTCTAATCCCACTAGAATCTCCAAGAGCCACAATCTTAGAAATGAAAGGGGCCACGAGTTCCTCCCATTATGTGTTTCAAGTTAAACTTGAAAAGTTTCAAAGCTGATTTTGTGAAAGCTTGTTCTGTAAATAATGACCACGATCCTAACTTTGAAGTCAAGACCAACAACTTTAAAAAAACATCTCCCCTTGCAAAGAGCATGGAAGATCATGGACATTTTTTCGAACATCTTAAAATAGCTTCTGTTCACTACTTTACTTTTACCACACCACGTTTGTAAAAATAGTTTTCCTACTCACGGGAATTTATCCTTCTTACAATTAGCAAGATGTACTGTCCTAACTCTTAGATGTCCTTTGAGATGCAGTAATGTATGTTAAGCACTTCACCACCTCAGCATTGGGAATAAAATAAAGCTCTTGGAAGTTTTTTAGTGCAACTTGCACATGCTACAGAGCTCAGTAATGAGCGTCAAGTTTCTAATACAACATAGAGTCCACTGGGAGCGTCTACAGCATGTGACCCAACGCTTTTAAATTACAAAACCTGTGTCCATGCAGCCAATATCGTGGATGCCCGGCAGCTAAAGAGATAAAAAAGAAACGAAAATCTCTTCAAATTGCTAAATAAGAGAAGCGAAAGATAGTAATCGCTGCACTTGAGAGCACTGTTCGAAAGGGTGTGTACTTTGCGAACGTCGTTATATCTCCCTCTGCTAATAACCCTTCGGAGCATGCAAAAGCTCCAC
Organism: Nemotelus nigrinus; assembly: GCA_947369275.1. Taxonomy (NCBI): domain Eukaryota; kingdom Metazoa; phylum Arthropoda; class Insecta; order Diptera; family Stratiomyidae; genus Nemotelus; species Nemotelus nigrinus. The sequence goes on along the minus strand of OX376372.1, from coordinate 21,869,979 downwards.
AGTCGTCGAACCTTGAGGGTATTATCACTTCAGCTCACTCATTTATGTTTCCTGAATGCGAGAACATCGTGGGGTGCAATCTTATATCTCTTGCAAAAAAAATTTAAGGGTTTGGCCCTAAATATAAAATGTTCCATTCTCTTAACGAAAGACGGATGGCGAACGCTGCTTCGGCACTTGAGCTAGGTGGTATTTATCGTGTCTGTTAATCTCTGTTCTCTAAACAGTTGCTATCTCGTTCCTGTTTAAAAAATGAACTTTGTTCAAGAATCCTTGAATTCTTGATTTTTCGTATGTGAAACTAATCTCAAACCTAGACATATTATATTTTTTAGCAACTACTCTGTTAAACGTAAAGACATGTTGGATGAAGTTTGCGATTTATCTATCAAAAGCTCCCGGATGAAATTCCTGTCTTACATTCAAGACACCTGTCCTTGAAAAACCGCCTTTCACGTATGTAGTTTCGAAGGCTAAACGTATTTAATAATGATTATTGACAAGTGGCATCCATTCTCAAGGCAATCAGTTTGCTCACTACCGTTGAAACTAGGACCCATCTCAACAACAGGTTCGAACAAAGACTGAGGAATATTGAGCCAGTTATGGATATGTGTCCGGAAATTTAGGATTACCAGAAGGAGAAACCGGGCTTCAACTTTTACGGTTGATGATAACCTCTTCCATGATGACAGTACTACTGCCGACGAGGCTGCAAACCACTTCTCTAATCTGTTAGCAGGTGAAAGACCCAATGAAAACCCTGACTTTGAAATTCGGAAGGTTCTTGCGTGACCGAATTTACTGCATTCAACTTCTTCGACTAACCCAGTGGCAGTGATGTTTTTATCAACTCGGTGGACATACAAGTGCTTGCGTCCGATCTCAAACCTAAGAAATCAGCGAGTAGGAAACTGATAAGGAAACTTCTTTTTTCCTTCGTTTTGCTAGCCGTTATCTCTCTTGATGCAATGCACATCGATTTATGTGATGCATTAACCTTTTTAGTAACTTCTCGACAAAATGAGGCAGTAGTAAGTAAGCTTCTTTGCGAAAATTTTGATGAAAGGTTCAGCGTCTTAAGATTTCAACAAGAAACTGCTGCTTCAGGCATAACTGAATGTGAAAAATATTTACGAAAACCTAAGCGAGAAAGAATAGCAGATTCATTTATCCGATGGGCTGAAAAGAAGCAAATATATACTCGGCTCTTTAAGATTATCTTAACACCAGGGGCTATCGTAACTTCTGTTTTTGCTATCTGATCAGCGACTTAATTCACAGAAAGCATAAAAATATTTCTAAACGCTAATTTATAAGTAGACGATAAATAATTTGTGAAGGTGCGATTTTTAGGAGAGAAATAGCTTTTTTATCATGTACAATAAAGCTGTGTTTGTTTGTCAATCGTTGTTTCTATCACCTCCATTATTTTGTTTAACTAAAGATCTCAAACGGAATCCTTTTTCATACCTATATAATGCTTCAATTAGAGATGGGCATAAGCGATCGTATCTCACCACTCATAGCTCTTTTTTACAGTGCAGCGCCTGAAAAATGTATAGCACAGTCTGCGAGCGAATGATTTCTTTCGACTAGACTTATTGAAATGTGCGGTGAACAGCGTACTGAGAACATGGCGCAGCACTTTATAAATCCTGGGCTCTTTTGGCCATCTCTAGCTTCAATCAAAAACTGATTGACAGAATTTTTTTTTCCTCCTTCCTTCGACTCTCTCCATCACTCTAGCAGCGTGCACAGTCCGTGTGCACCATCTTTACCCTCCAGTAAGTTTTTCATAGTGCTTCCCAGACAACTTGTTTGTTGGTATAAGGGACAGCACAATTCTTATCAATAAGATAGACTCACTTTTATTAACTTATTATTGTCTTCATTGACTTGTGTCCAGAGAAAAGTATAGAAAAACTCTGGTGTTATTCGTCATTGTGCGCTGTTAATTTTTATGTGCAATTTTAAGTTTTCTTTGAATCTCACGATATTGGTTGAGTTCTTTAGCGGATCTGGTAATGTATTGTAGAAGGCTATAGCCTGTTGTATTGGATCTAGCTTTAATCTATCCGTTCTTGGTTTGCAAACTAAAAGGTTGCTGGCTGATCTTGTTTCTCTGCTAGTCAACTTTCTAACAGTTCGAGGAATATCTGGCCATTTTAGTCCGTTGTTGATAATTTGGTAAATTATTTAGCCTCTTTCAAGATTAATAATCTGTTGGATGTTCAACAACCCTGATCGAGTGTACACATCGGCCGTTGGTGTTAAGGTCGGCAACCTAAATATAACCTTTATCGCCTTAGTGACAAGTCTCCCAATTAGCTCGATGTTATGCTTAGATGTTTGGCTCCACAATGGAAATGATTGACTCATCCAAATGATTGAGTCTTACTGTGTCGACATACTAAATTAAATCTTTTTTTCCCATCTCTACTAATGACAAATCTTTTTTTCCCATCTCTACTAATGACCAAAAACAATTAAACCTGTAACTACAGTCGACCTGAAATATATCAAGGAGAAGCGATATTCTTGCCTCAGGAGCCTTTTTTAGTTTTCCATTCATTAAATTATACTTTCTGGACAGCTGAAAGCTAAACGTACCACATACCAGACTGCAGAAATCGCAGGTATAGTGGGCAGAGATACACAAGACACATGCTACTATATTCAGAAACAATATATCGACTGCCTGTATTCAACATAAATCCAATCCTCTACATACTGCCTGGAGTCTGGGGGTTGAAGTTGGTAGAAATTACATTTACAATTAACGTGAAGTGATTAGTTCACATCACAACTGATTTAACTCAACCTCGTACTCACAGCTAGGTCAAATCAAAATGTGTGACCATGATTGATCGGCCATGACTGGATTCGAAACAAGTACCAAATACGGAAGCAGCCCCTATTCTAACCACCCAGCTACAAGAATAAAAACTTAATTCTTAGCTAATTATGTGCATAACATATGGATTTTCTCTGCAGGAACAGCACATAATGTCCTATATGAAACATGCGGTATGTTGTCAATGCAAACTTAAGCAGTTTACCACTGAAATACTTACCTAAACTGTTTGTCCATATTCCGTATGTCAGTTCAACAAATGCGAAGCTCAAGTTCAACAACAAAAATAGGAATAAATTCCGAGAATTCCTATCCGAGAAGATGAGTCGTTTCCAGCCGTTCAACTTCTCCTTGATCCGATGCGTCAGATTGCGTTTCTCTCGATGACTGTAGGGCAGCATATTCAATGATCTATAATGCATAAGCACAAATCAGTACAATAAACCTTGATTCCAAATACTATACAAAATTTTAAAAGATTTAAAAAAATTTCGATGGCAATGCATACGTGGGATATCAACTTTGGCGAACAGCAATACTGGGCATAACCTAATTTGACAGATAGCCAGTAGGACAACACAGCACCGACGCTGCAGATAAACAGAAATTTATTTGCAACGGCGAAAATTTGTTAGAAAGCCAACAGCGTACACACAATAAACTTTAAATTAAATTTTACAATGCGATATTGCTGGCATGTTCTGTGAACAGTAAGAAACCACCCGCGATAAGAACCAACACGAAACTCCCCACTTCCCGGCTCCAGATCTTGACAGACGAAATGACGTGTGCTCGTACGGCTCGTACGCTGACCTGACGTTGACACTGCGTTGACAGGTAATTTAATTTCGAAATTCCTTGTAAACATTTGCGATTTGGCAGGCATACCGCCGCAGCTGGCAATCTTTCGAAATTCAAAGATGAGTTGTCATCAGGCTGCATTTAGATATGTGGACAGATATTCGCTTGAGCTGGATATTCGGTATTCAGTGGGCGAGTAGGTGGTAGCATTGGCCAAAAATTGGAGAAAAATTCACAAAACTATACCAAATTTACACCAGAAGGCAACACTGTAGAAGCTGGAGTACAGAAGCAAGATAAACAAACAAAATGTACCCCCAAAAATACATACCTAACCATAATAACATACATATATAAGCCAGACATCTATCGGTAAAATCGTCTAACGGCTATGGGGAATACGTAGTCGAGTTTAGCGAAATTTTTTCAACAAAGTATGAGCTGATGCACATTTCTTTTCATCTCTGCTTTCTAAAAGCTCGTGTTGAGCTGAGTCGTGTAGATCTAGGCAAATAAAAGAAATCCATTTTTATCCAGTGTGCTGAAGTATATGGTTCGGGTATGTAAACACAGCATCACAGCACTCTTGTCAAATACCGAACGTACCCTCACCAATTTTATTGGTTGGCAGTACTGCATGTTTCCTTCCTGCATGGTTCTTTCGCTTTGAAGTTTCAAAATGGTGAGTCGGTGCGAAAATGAATTTCCTGGGATAAAAATAATTTACCGCTAGTGATACTTTTCTTTTGACCTGGAAATTGCAATTTAAACCCTAAGGGATACAGAAGCTAAAAGATTCGTGTCGAATTTGGGTGGAAATGCCTTGAAATCTACTTCAATCAATCCCTAAGTGAATGCAATGTGCCATGTGGTTACACCTTTGACAATAGAGTGTCACTAGTGGTTTTTATAATCGTCAGACCGATTTCCTAATACACAGTTCAATATATTGTGATAAATATGTAATCAATACTAATAATATTTTTCAGCCGCCCAAAAAGGACGCGAAGGCTAGCTCGAAGCAGCCGCAAAAGACAACCAAGAAGAAGGAAGGGGGAGGTGGCGGCAAGGCCAAGAAGAAGAAGTGGTCAAAAGGAAAAGTCCGTGACAAGTTGAACAATGCCGTACTCTTCGATAAGGCCACATATGAAAAACTGTACAAGGAAGTTCCCCAATCCAAGTTGATCACACCGTCAGTTGTATCGGAACGTTTGAAGATCCGTGGATCATTGGCCAAACGTGCTCTGCAAGAACTGAGGGAGAAAGGTGAGTGAAGTTGTAGAATTCGATTGAGAATTTATTTTTTTGAATATAATTCTATTTCAGGTTTGATTAAACAAGTGATTCAACATCATTCACAAGTAATCTACACAAGGGCGACCAAGGCAGAGGAATGAATGGAGACCTGAAGTACATTTTTTGTATGTATTTGTTAAGGGGAATAAAAAATTAAAAAGCCAAGTTTACGTGTATGAACTGAAGAAAAATTTGTTGAATTGAGTTTAGAATGTTAGTCCAATACCATCGGGATGTTAGCGGCAATTGATCTAATTGTGCATTCTATTTATTTTATTCCACTCCTCCTGAAGAGCAATTTTGAGATGTTTTCGCAGATTTTTTTTTTGCCTTCGACTACATTCATACCTGGAAACTGGTAGATATGAGAAACGTAATTTGCAAGCCCAAAAAATTGACTTACAAAATTGTAAAAGACCTCGACGATGATTGTATTCCAAACTTCTTCTTAAAAAGTCTGCCAAGGAAAGCTGTTTTTCACTTTTATTTTCAGTGCCTGCATCCAAAAAACAACCCCCCTATTCTGACAATGTGAGACAGCTATGTATGCAGATGTCAATTGTTTATATACAAGTGACCACTGCCGCCGTATAATGAGGAAGACGTTGCAAAAAAAGCCTGAACAAGTATATTAACCGTGCTATAGGTGGAAAATCAGAATAAATGCAGCAAAAACAAAAGCTATTTTCTTCACCAAAAAAAGGCAATTTATTTATCTTCCTTACAGACCTATTAACTTTTAATAACATTCAGTGAATATGTGAATGTATCTGCGCTAAGATATCTATGTTCGTTAAAATCCTTTACCCCCTCGAAAATCGTACCTTACCAAAATCAACTGCTCATTTGCGAGCTTGCTATTATAGTGCCCCTATGGAGCACGTTTTCTAATGGTCACATCAGAAAACTGCAAATCGCCCAAAATAAATGTAAAAAAGTGTCATTAGTGTCACACTAGCTTAGGTCTTACGGTTAGGCTATTATTATGATTAGTTATATATATAAGGCAAAGTTTTTTGGTAGATTTTCATTGCAAAACTAATCTAAAAATTAGGTTTATTTTTTTATAGCTAAGCTCAATTTCTAATCAAACTATGTAAAAACTGCAACAGTCTGGCCACCTGGATTTTCATATTCGTGAAACAAAAGGAAATTGTTGAATAAAGTTGTTATCTATCCATCTTATAAATGAATACTGAGCTAATGTTTTTAAATTGTGTAGACAGTTTTACAATAGCCAAGTCAAAATCGAAGTATATTTTGGACCGTCTTGGTAAAAATACATATATTAACCATCGAACCGACTTGGTAAAAGTATATACATATATTTTATATATACGATTTCCTTAAAATTTTCCGATGCAACTCTCGAATTCTTTTGCGGGTCTTCACCATGCGTATCGTCTCCCGCCGGGCCAAGGGGATAAAATGAGAGATCCTGTTTGTCATAGTTCGCAAGCGAAACGAAGCGTAACTTTTGATAAATTAAAAAAAATGCGATTCAGATCCTAATATTTTCAGGATGGACGTTTTTTCCTAAGTTATCCACCGCCAGTTTGGCAATTCGAGGAGCAGACGACGAAATCTTCTTGGTTTTCTTTATCTTTCAAAGTGAGCCATTATATTTACCCGCATCCGGTTTTAAGTGTTTATTTTGCTGTTCACACGACAACTCTCGTTTTCTTAAGGAATCGTTTCGCACATTCTAAAACCCTTGAAATGTACTATTTCCATTATTATTTGTAATGTTAAAATCTAGAAACTAGTCAACCAAACACAACTATTTCAAATAATTTTTATTGATATCTGAACAATTTTGCATAAGTTCATAATACTCATCAAACGATAAAATGTATATATCACACGCCCGGGTAGACGGAGAAAACTATTTAAGAACTGTCCAAATACATCTGCTACTAGACAATCACCGGTAGCATCGTACCGATGATTGCACAACTTTCCAAGAATTATTTGAACCAAATTATAATTCAAGGCGATAAATACACATTGGCGATCGGCAGGCGAGGAAGATTTCCAGATCAAGATCAATTTCCAGATCACCTCCTCAGCTTCTCGTTCATTACATCCTAATCTGGTTACACCACACAGAGGGCCAACAAAAATTCAACAAAAACCTTATGGCTAGGCTCGACGACGATATTGTTCCGATTTGAAATACATAATATTTAAGAATTGTTCTTTTCACGCTGGTTTTGATATTTCTTTATGCAATTTTTGCGAACAATTTAGCTGTAGTAGTTGATGTGGAATGATCTAACGAAAAGAACTATTTACAATTAATGTTACATAGACATTTAAGGCTTAAATTTAAGAAGAACGATCGAACGATTGAATGATTAGTTAATTTTGTCTCCCATTTTGACCTTGGATGTCATGTAGATGCCTACAATAAGACCGAACAAACCAATGGCAGATCCGAAAATTTCGACAATTAGGATTTTAACGAACAAAACCGGATTAGCAGCATCCGATAATGCAGCACCAGATCCTACAATTCCGACCGCTATACCGCAGAACAGATTCACAAGTCCGACAGAGAGACCAGCTCCGAAAATTACATAGCCACCAGTCCAATTGAAGTCACGAATCGCCGGGTAAGCGTCAAGTTTCGTCGCGTCGAAGCTCTCCAGCAGGCCCGACAGGACAATAGCTGTAATCAGACCATAAATAGCCACAGCTTCGCAGAAAATGACCGATATAAGATTTTTCGTCTTGATACGAGGTGCCTTCACACCACCTCCGACAATACTAGCTCCGGTTGTGTGAATTCCAAGAGCTGCTCCTACAACTGATAAGGATACAGATAGTCCAATGCCTAGGCAGCCCCACATGTACGGTGACGAATTGGCCAGGAACCATCCTATGCTGACTTGCTCCCCTTTTCCAGTAAGAACGTAGTACAGAGTGAGAACGGTGATTGTCGCTACAGCTGTTCCAACGAAAGTATATCCTAGCATAGCCCTCATGTTGTGTGATTTAGTAGTAAGTGTAGTTGAACTAAATGAACGAATGAAATTAGGTACAATAAGGATAGTATGTTGGCGAGCATACTTACAGAACGAACCAATATGCAATCACCACTTTCGACTACCAAGAGAATCATCCATCACATGACAGCTATCACAAGAAAATTGGGTGAGCCGAGTGGCGGGTATACGAACTATTCTAATGATATTAATGCTGCTTCTGCTTGGTGTGGATCGATATGCATGGAAGACGCGCGAAACTGCTTGAATGGGTATTGGGTTAATTGCAAAGTAATTTCAAGTTCGGCATTTGTGTTGTACGTTCACCTTGGTTTCTTGCACCATAGTTTATAATATTCCAAAAGTCATTATCTAGTACAAAAAAATCAAGGAAGAACGGAAGCGAAATGCATATTCGCTAAACCATTTCATATTATGAGCAGGATAGCCAGCTTCTACTCATTGAAATGCTGGTCCGACCCGAAACATGGCCTTCACCTGAAAGGTGGCAACTCAACGTATTCAAAAAACCATCAGTTATAATATATCAAATTTATTTATTAGTACCGACCAGAATTTCAATGTTTACCTCAAAACCCTGGAAGATATTACTTCTTAATGTCGAGCTCTGGTTCAATATTAGGCGCGTTTTTTTGCTCCTCTATCCAGCGGAGAGTAGAATGAGAGTAGAGTAGACGCATTGAAAACAACAACAACACTCCTACACCAGTGAATTCACTGGTGTAGGAGTGTTGTTGTTTTCAATGCGTCTACTCTACTCTCATTCTACTCTCCGCTGGATAGAGGAGCAAAAAAACGCGCCTATTTTTTATTTATTTTCTACTCTTATTGCACTGTAACATAATATTTTTTTTCATTAATTTTCATTTTCTAATGATGAGAGCAGTTAATTCATGATTATTAATATCTTCATAGAGCATTCCAATTTACTTAACAACTAATGAGTACGCGCCACATGGCTGAAATATCTGTAGCGGAGCTGTCGGATACAGAGTGACCGGCAGATTCCAAACCATCGTTTCGATAGGAATATTATCAGAAGCACGCCACTCTTCGATTTTACGATCAATCGTATCGAAATTCAAATCGGCCGTAGTAACAAATTCGAAATGTAAGCGCCATCGCACATCTACCAGATCAGTTGAAAATGATGGCGTGACAAATAGTGGAACTGGAATGATAATTTGTGTTTGCATCATGCCCAAGCACACTTCATGATGCTTCGTGTAATTTGTAATTTTGCCAACTACTTCAGATAGTGTAGCAGATGCATCTGTATTTAAATTTGATTTTGTTGCATCGGCAGAATGGTGGTGGGTACTCGTCGTGTTTTTATGAAGAATTTCTTCACACTGCAAAGTTACGGAAAGCTGACAGCAACGAACCGAGCGGTTCGAGAAATCAAGCGTTCCAACAATGTCTTCGCCCAACTTGTAGGCATGCTTGAAGATACAGAATCGACCAACGTGTCCCCGTTTATTGGATATTCGATAAAACTTCGGTAGCCGCCGAGCCGTAATGTTCTGTGAGACACATATTTTGGTTGTGAGATATAAATAAGTATTTTAGTACTCTTGATGAATCGATTTACCTGCAGATGATGCCATGACACTTCCACTTCCGATTGTGTGTTATAGGTTTCCAGAAAAGGATTGGTAGGAGCGAGTTCCTCGTTGGTATCGTTACAGAGTGCTGGTACCTCTTCTGGTCGCACAACAGCCGGCAGCGGTAGAACGCGAATGGGAACACTCAAGATTCGAACTTTGGACTTGACACGCTGAGTAGCGATTGTGATCCTATAGAAGTACTTTATACTATGACCACGATATGTTGGGGGACCGTCTATTGGAAGTGTTTCACGATAGAGATCTAAAATACAAATCAGTTATAAGCCACCAAGAGCCAGAAATTTGCGCATGGATTATGAATTCAATTAACTCATTATTGTACAAATTACAAGCCATAGTAAAACCTACAAGATTTTGTCTCGCCGCTCTTCAATCGCAAATCACAAAACAATATTTTCGGCGTTGTAGCGTGAAAAACATTCCCTGATTGTTTACTAGCCGTACCGAGTGATGTATTCGAAACATTTGTCAACTCTGCAATTTGCGATTCACCATTGCTGTCGCGGCTACCAGTAGTCGAATTTAGGTAGCAGTGAATTTGCACCGACGCCCAGGCCAAGTTCTCATGCGAATCGCTGAAATTAAAACAGTTACGATCCAAGCAGTTTTGATGTTTGGCATTCGTACGTACCAGTTGCTTTGCGACACCTTGTGTTGATCCTGGGCCGGGTTACTGAAGTCAATGAAACACTCAACGACCTCACCACACAAGTATGCCGGCGTTTGTTCCCGAACGAGTTTAGCAACGATTTCAATCATAGTTACCAGCAATGAACGGACATTTAGAGACGAATTAGCGGAATCAAGCGGATATGATAGAAAATCAATTCGACACAACAAACATTGGACCAGGTGACAGTTTTTCGTCGACGAAGAAATGTCAGACATGTCAGACAGAAAGTATGACGTATGCAGGAATTTCGCAGTGAATTTGTGGAAGGCATTGATTATTGGTTCTTGTGGATGAGCAGGGTTGACCAAACTTTTGTTGGAATTTTTTTTTCTTCCTGTTGAGCACTGAGTATGGAGCACTTAGTTATGTTTAGTAAGGATACTTTGCAAACAAACGATTTTTTACAATCATGCTTGAAAGCGGAAAACAGTTTCTTGACTTTGTAAATCAATTCTGTCAAACTTTCGTATTATTAAATTGATGGATTTCCACAGTCCTCAATCTACTCATTTTACGTATGGCACCACGCTCAGACAGAGTGAAGTAGGTTTTGTAGGCGACTGCAACTCTCTCGCCCATTGAACTGTCCGATGATTCGGCTACATGTTTTTTGACGTGTGTGTATATTTAGTGCTCCGAAAAAGAAATTACGGGAGGTTTTTCACAATTCCGGTAGAATCGTAAGTAATTGAAGGGTATTTCCATAACTAATGCTCTACTAACATAGCTATTTGTAAACTATTCGCCATCCGTAAACTATTCGACTCAGTCCAATTTCGCATTCATCATCATGCATCGAATTCGAATTAGAATTGAAATTCTCGTCACTTTGTCTCAATCTCAGTGCAGAAGGGACGACGGTATTCGGCGTTTTTTTTGCAATGGCGGTTAGGCCTTCTATCGAAATGTCAAAAATGCACTTGGCGATATTAGAATAAATTATTTTATGGTTTCGGCCGTAATAGTTTGGATGCTGCGTGCAGCAAAAGAAAGTAATAGTGTATGTTTGATTGATCAACATTACGGTGCATTCCGATTAGCCGAGTGTGTCTAATCAGACATTTCATTCGTGACATCATCAGTGAGTAGTGGGTTTGTGCAAGTTCGGTGCGAGGAATTTTCGCATCCATTCAGATCCGGCTTCTTTCATGCGGAGGAATGTAAGTAGTGGCTGGTATTACTATCACTTTCTGGTTGAGAGGAAAGTCTCAATTGTGCCGAATTCTTGCATTGTCCATTCGATTCGAGTGGATGGAGTGAAGTGCGATGTTCGTTTCCAGAATGGAGTGCTGCACACACATATGTGACCCTGTCATTGACCTGCGATTCAGCAAAATTCCAATTTCTCGCGTTCGCATTCTTGCGGATCGGTGGACAGCGTAGCGTCATCGCGTCACTAATAAGCCGTTCACACTCGACTCTAAATCAAGTAGATTTAGAAGCTGTCAAAGTTAATCAGGTAAGCGTTCACACTACCCGAAGTGATTTAGAATGAGGAGATTTAGAGAGCGAACTGTCATTCGAATTTGTGTGTACAATTTTTTTTGCATGAAAGTTGTTCAAAATGGTGCAGAAACATGCAAGAGCATTTTCTTTTCATTTTGTACAACTCACATTTTCCTTTTTTGTCCAATTTTTGCTATATTTGAACGAAATTCGAATGACATTTCGTTGAAATCTACTCTCCCTCTCACGGATGGAATTAAGCACGCTCTGAGAACAATTCAGCCCGGAAAAATTCACAATAGTACCTGATTTGTACTTGATTAACTAACTCTAAATCTACTTGATTAACTCGGTCGGAAACCGAAAAAAATGTATGGGTAATCAGGTAGATTTAAGTTGATTTAGCTCTAAAGCGATCAGCTGATCGAAATCGCCTGATTTAGAGCCGAGTGTGAACGGGCTATAAGTTCTGAAGCGTAGGTTCCAGCTTTATCGTCCCCTACACGATTCTGCCACGTGCCAAAAAATGAAATTTCAACGATTTCCCTCAATCACTGGAAGCGCTGATGCTCTTATCTCATTTTATTCATTTTTCTTGTTTCTTTCCGGTCACGTAATTGTATTTTTTTTTAGAGATATATATATAATTTGTGTTCTTCATTATATGACCGTTAAAAAAACTTTTGTCAAATGATAACACTTGCTATGGTGTACGGGTCCCGTATCAGTAGAGTGTTTTTACTAGTTTGCTTGCTTGTTTCTCGGCGGTTCGAATGAAAGAAACCTTCAAATGATTTTATTGGAAGAAACAAGCTGATAAGGTGATAGAACTGTCTGGTCGACGTGTCGTCATCTTTTAAGGTCAACTTCATACGCAAAATTCCATCAAAAGAAACGTTCAAAACCACAAAAAGCAATCTATTTTGCGGAAAATGCAACATAAAACTTGTACCGAAGGTTTATTGGAGTATTTTCAAATTGAAAATGAATTGAAATTTTTTCTTACCTCAGTAATTTTCTATGACTTGTTGAATTGCAAATATAATGAAAGTTAATGCATTACCCAAAAATTATTGCATGTAGCATTAAAAATATAAAAAGTAGTCATTAAAGTGCTGTAGACCACAAAATACTCTAAAAATTTACTAGCCCTCGAAGGCCACATCTACACTTCTATTCTAAATAAATATCTCTTCCTTACATCCCATTTCATTTTCAGCGCGCATCCGTCGATTGTTTCAATACCAATAACCATATCTAACGCGCTGGATGAAATTCTTGACTATACAATTGGTACGAACTGTCCGCAAGGGTCCACTTTCTTATATTTTAAACACGTCTTATTTAGAGTTTGTCGATTGCATTAAGATCATATGCTCTTAAGAGATCTTTTGGTATTCTTCAATTAAATAGATCCAGACAATAAAAATATTGAACTGCTCCTACTCATTCGAGAGTTATTTGTCGCTCAACCCCACCTACAAGAGCTTAAGTAGATCTACCAAGCTTCAAATAGACTCTCCAATTAGTTAATTCACTTTAGATTTTGTGAGATTAACTAGCATTTTCTACTCATAAACAGCATTATTTAAATTGTCTCGTTTCAATGTGTTCGACAGTAAAATAAATTATTATCCCAGCTCTGAAGTATTGCTTAAGCCAACGACTGACAAGAAGCGAATCTAAAAGAATTTTATCTTAAGCTATTTTTCGTAAACAAAACAATGATTAGAATCGCAGCAAAGATAACACCAATTACGTTTTCATCATTCAAGTGCGTTTAAGACATGAAAATAATTAAAGAAAAGGTTTGAAAATAAATATGACATGATGCAAATGCTAGATTTATATATAACACTGCATTATCAAGACGGAAAAAGTGTAAAAATATGTTTGGCAATATTGAACTATGCAAAAATATTTTTTTATAAAATGAATAATTTATAATAATAAGTATCTTATGATACTTTTATTGACGAAAAGATGTCATACAAACTTGATGTGAGATTTAAATGAAGCTAATACTATAGAGATGTTATTTTAATTAAAACCCTAGGAAAATATGGGTTTCTTATGAATGAAAAATGTACAGAAGTTCGCCTTATTGAAATATTTTGGTGTCTACTCAAATTTAAAAAACCAAAACTAATAACTTTATTGTTCTTGAACTGAATGGAATATTCTCAGCATTCATTAAAGTTCCGTATTGCTATAGAAAATATTACGTCTGCAAAGCCTTTTGTATAAACTGTTGAATAAACTCAGAATTAGATAAATACTTAAAGTCGGTCAAACTATTAAGATAGTAGAACATGAATTTGAAGTACCGTATTGCTTTAGCTAAATGGGTCAATATTAGCAGTCGGTAACGATATGGAAGAACAAATTTGCGAGTGGCTGCTCAGATCCAACAACGCCAGCTTAGAAAAGACCTTATAATACAGATATCTTGAAATATTTCAACAATATATTAAAATCTACTAACAATGGTTTTACCAGTAATCATGTGTGGCCCCAAGCATTAGGCACTCAAAACTCTTAACAATGGTCGTGAGGCATGTTTTATGGGAAAAAGTTTGCCAACAATTGAAGGAAGGACGATTCAGAAGACACCAAACAATTATCTGTATACAATCTACTTAGAACCAAATAGGTAAAGCTTCCTGGACATCGATGGGTTTTACACTTAGCTCGTTCGAGCGAAAAGGAGTCTGCTCGGAAAACGCTTTGTGGTAGATTTTATGGGAAAAAGAATTACAGGCACTCGGGACTTAGGAATACCTAACAAAAATCTTTAATCTTCACGTGTAAGTGTAAAGACTTACGTCTGTAAGATACGGGCCAATGTATTTCATTGCCGACTTTTCATAAATCCTTGAGTTTCTTGATGACGTTAAACCTGTTCGCACAACTCTCCATTGGTCTTTCATTCTTTGTCTTTGTGTCTCACGCCTTTTAATTTACGTTCATAATGATAATCGTTTGTTGACCCTTATTTTTACTAACTTTCACCCTTCTTTCTAACTTTTCTTCAATTTTCTAACTTCTCTTTAACATTCTAACTTTTCTTCTTTCTAACTTTCCTTCTTCTTTCTAACTTTCTTTCTTCTTTCGAACTTTCTTTCTTCTTTCTAACTTTCCTTCTTCCTTCTAACTTTCCTCCTTCTCTCTAACTTTCCTCCTTCTCTCTAACTTTCCTCCTTTCTAACTTTCCTTCTTCTTTCTAACTTTGCTTATTCTTTCTAAATTTGCTTCTTCTTTCTAACTTTCCCTTTTCTTTCTAACTTTCCCTCTTCTTTCCGACTTTCCTTCTATATTTTTCCCCGATCCCGATCCTGATCCTCATCATACCTCCTCTTTCCATCGATTTTAATTTATTGAATAAACCACGCAGAAAGAGCAGAGCTGAGTCATACTGATTATCAACAATTTACTGCTAAACTCGTCGCTCTCAACTAATTTTCTTTCCAAAGCTTGAAATTAATAAAGCCCTTTCTTTTTACTCTCTGCTTAATTCATTTATATCTAAATTTACTACTGTATCCCGACCTCGTCGTTATGCTTGTCCTCCTTGGTTTGCTGTGGTAGATCCTAGGCCCGAAATGTATTTCTTCGTAGTTCATCTGTAATATCTAATAACTCGAAGCCTTTCTGGCAGTATGCCCATTCCCTTAAAACTTCTGTCATTTCCTGAAGCTTTTTTGCTATATTTGTGAATTGTTTTCTAGATTTTTCGCTTTCTTTTCCCCTCTATTTCTTCAGGAAGCCCTGTTTCGTCTTCGTATTCTCTTGTTGGTATTGTGATCCTTCTACGGTCAGTAGCCCTGATGGTATTCCAAATGTGTTTGTAAAGTATCTTGCATGTTCCCTATGAGTACCTCTGCCAACATCTGCCAAGTTTTCCGATTTTAAAATCTTGGGGCAGAGGTAATATTGCTATATAACTACCGTCCTAGATCCCTCCTCTCTTGTTTTCCTAAGTTGCTTGAGCGAATCGTTCATGATAGAAGGCACAGCGCTATCAGTCAATCGTTTTCTAAAGAGCTACATGAATTCATTCAGGGACGTTATATAACAACTAATTTAATTGAATTCAACCACTTCGTCGCCTGTTCCTTGGACTGGTCTACAAGCTGATGTGTTCTACACTGACCTCGCGAAAACATATGACAGGGTGCTGGAACAGGTATGAAGTTGCAGTATTTTCTATATTCCTAGCTTTCTTCCTACATCAATGATCGTACATGTCGTGCTGTTTTTAATGGTTGTTCTTTCTTTTCTTTCTAACGTAATTCTGGCGTTCCCTAAGATTCCGTCCTTGGTCTTTTCTTTTTCACTTTATCAATGACTTTTCTCGTAACTTCATGTCCGATTTTCTATTATATGCTGATGACATTAAGATTTTTCGTGCTGGCGCTTCACATACTGATTTTAGTTATTTACTGTCTGTTTATCTAGTTTTAAATGACTGGTGCAATTTTGTACTTTGAATTGCACGTTTTCAACACGAGTTGTATCTAAATCTTGATAATCTTTAGTTTCTTACAATTTGCAGAATTATCCCCGACTTTTTTTGACCTTTCATTTTATTAAATGTAAATTTAGCTCCCCTATTGCCAAATTTTGCAAATTTAACATTCCAGACGCTGCTTACACCGCTTCCTTAGTTTAATTTTTCGAGGCAGGAAATCATAGCTTTTCAAAGCTCCAACCATGGGTAAAATTTTACATATAATATAATTTATGTAATTCGGTGCTCCTAGAAGCAATCTGCTATCAATATCCACTGAGCCCTCCCAATGCTTGCATGATCTTCCGACTGGGCTGGCTCCGCTCGTTCTTCGAGAACCCACTTAGGAACTTGATTCTCGCTCACTCTTTAATGTAGTGGTGGTCCGGCTCGTCATAAATTATATAACTCCTTGTTGTATCGATTTCGCCATTCATTTTCTTCTCTGAACTGAAGATGCTGTACAAGACCGTCCTTGCAAAGGTGTTGACGCCAGTGTCAATTCGCTTCTGTAGCATAACACAGGTATGATGGCTTCGTTTTCCTGTATAAGCATCGAGACGTTAAAATGGGGAGTACCCAATAGAATTTATTATTGACTAGTTCAATTCATCGTTTGATAATCAATTAGCAAACAATTATGACAATATTTTCCATATTACCATTTGGATGACATTAACATTTTCTTTGTATGAGGTAGTAGATCCTATTGGATCGTCATGACTTCTTCAACGTCAATCTAATCTTTCTAGACCTTGTAGTTTAGTTGGCAATTTATTTCATAAGGCATCAGGGCTATAAGGTTGACATGTTATAAGCTGAGTGATATATTAATAAGCAAAATGTTCTTATTTTTCCACTTTTCATCTTACCAACAAAATTCTAATACGATTTTTTTCTATTTTCAGATTTGAAATTTCCAGTTAATCCCCGAAAAAGTTTTATGACAGGAACTATGCAAACATGGACTTGCCTATAATAATTGTAATCGCTTGTGTGTTTTTAGCATCACTAATCTCTTTGCTTTTCATCCATAAGTTCTTCCGTGGCAAGACGTTCGAAGAGGTTGCAGCCGAAAAACGCTTGCTTGCTGAAAAACTCTATGGAACGAAATCGAAACGAACGGGATCGAATCCGAAACGATCAAATGCAAACAATCAGACGACTACGAAACCGCATAAGCGAAAAAATAGCAACACTAAATCATCGTCATCGTCGAGCTCAGGTGCTTCGACAGCTGTCAAGCCTGAACCAGTTACCGTGAAAGAGGATTCCGATGCAGATTCATTGAGTACTGTCGAAGACTTCCCACAAGAAGAAGTTGTACAGGAAGTAGTGAAACGGCCTGTCAAAGAAGAGGTCGTGGAAGTTGTAAAATCTCAAAAAGCTCACCAACAACCAAAAGAGCAGAAAAAAGCAAAACAACAGAAAAAAGAAAATACATCACCCGTTATAAAGGAAGTGATTGCGAAGGTTGAAATCGCCGCCGTCGAAAATGTGCCCGTCCAACAAGTCAAGGAAACAACGAAGCAAGCGGACGAAAAAACATTAGCATCAAAGCGTGTTGAATCACCGAAGGTGGCTCAGAATAAACAGGCTAAAATGAAGAAGAAAGCCGAAGCCATAACTCCACCTGCTGCTCAGAAGAAAGATATGATGATACTTACAGTGAACTCTGTAATGTCGATTCTGAGCCGTGCTGAGTTTACGCGTGGTGAGATCCAGATACTGATTGATTATCTCCTGAACAAACAGCAAGACACCACCGCCAATCACTCCGAGTGGAGTGATGACATTGTGTTGAAGCTTCGTAAGAAACTCGAAGAAAAAGAAAAGGCCATCGAGGAAGAACAAGCCGCTTCTGCCGGCATCCAAGCTAAACTTCGTGAGTTGCGAACTACCATAAATACTGAGCGTGTACAACATAATGCCTCTGTCAAGGCCCATATGGACGAAATACAAGCTCTTAAAGCAGAAATCCATAATTCAGCTCAAGATATGAACGACCGCATGGAAAGACTCAAGGAACAATACAATATGCTCAAGATGCAAAGTGAACACTTCAATCCGCAACTTCTCCTGGCCCAGATAAATTATCTAAATCAATTCAAAGATGACGCCAAACGAAATGCATTTGTCAAGCAAATTGTGGACATCCTCGAGCCTCAAAATGACGAACTAAACCAACTGGTGAACGAAAACATAACGCTACGCAATGAAATCGTCCATCTGAAAAATCAAAACAAGACGCTGATGTTGAACTTGAACGAGAGCGAGAACAAGCTCATGTGCGTGAAGGAACTTGAAGAGGAGAAGGCAAACATTCAACTGCAAGTAAGCAATCTTCAAGCCGCACTAGATTCAAGCACATCGGAATTGCGATTGTTACAAGCGAATTCTCAAAATCACGTTCACAGTTTGGGCTCCCAGGTCGAGGACTTAAACAGGCAGATCCTAGGACTGCAGAACACTTGTGCAGGCCAGGCTAGTGAAGCGAATGAGTTACGTGACGTTCTGAACAAATACAAGACGTTGGTCCAAGAGAAGGACGAGAAGATCGGGCAGTATGAGGCGAGTATAGCAAATCTCGCAAATAAAGAAGATATGCTGATGAAAGAGTTGCAAGAGCAAAAAGATAAAAATAATGTAAGTACGAATAGTGTCAGATGTGATCGCGTTTTCATAGCATGATTTTTTTTTTTTTTCATAAATTGAACGATAATAATGTCACATAGACGTTTTTATTTTCTCCTTTCTATTCCATTTGCATGAAAGCGAAATGACGCGCACACAGTTTTCCAATTTTCAGTAACGGCAATTTATTCAAATCATTCGATCGCAACAACTTCGTGTTCCGTCCCAATTCAGGGCGGTTGTTGGTTCATTGGCAATCTGATTAGGCCTTAAGCTCTAACTCATCCTTCTGTTTTCATTTATCGTTCAAATTTATATCATCGTAGATAAGTAATTGCAAGTCATCTAATTTCCATATTTTCTTTTCTTTTTCATTTTCTGCTTTTTCGTTTGTATGGCGCCTAGGATTTGCGCAAGAAGAATTGGAAATTGGTTGAAGCATTACAAAAGGCCGAAACAAATGCAGTTAGCAAAAGTTTTAAAAGTGTAGTTGTAAGTCGATTTGTCTTGTGGTTTGATTGGTCGTAATGTCGTTTGTTTCAATATTTAATGGTAGTACAGTAATAATTCAAGGAACTTAATTTTGAACACTTTGTGGTTTGCATTTTGAGTTATTATATTTGAATTTCGGAATGTCTATACAGTTCTTTGGTTTTACTTTGATTTGTTTTTATTTTATTTTTTCAACAGTGTGCTATTTGCAAATGATATTAGCAGAGCTATGCATGTTTATTGTAGCTGGTATTTCTCAGCGATTTCAATGCAATTTTTTCATAATTCCAGCAACCCGTCACAAACTCAACAAGTCACGAAGACCGGCTTAGAGAGTTGTTGCAACGTTTGTTCCCCGACGCCGTTGCATCATCGGCAGGCTCTGCCTTATCCCTGTCCTTCGACCAATGGGTCGAACAAGTCATCTCGACGCATATTAACGAAATCGTTAAGCGATACCAATCAGATATTAATAAGCATAGCGAACAGCAATTAAAGCAACTGCAGAATCAACTCCATCAGCTGCAGCAACAGCAGTTGCAGCAACAACATCAGTTGCAGCAACAACAGCAGCTGCACCAACAACAACTGCAGCAGCAGCAGCAACAAGTAGAAGTCAATAATGTTAGTAAATCAGCTAGTGAACACTTCAATAAAACTAGTAATCATAAAGAATCAATAAATAATCATAAAGATGAACCTAGCAATAATAATGGGAGTAGTGAAGATCTTGTTTTAGAAAATGCTCAGTTACGAGCACGAGTAGCAGAATTAACAAATGTAGTAGTAATTACAGTAAGTATTGCAAATACGTTGACTTTTTTTTTTAAAGAAAATTAATTATTTTATGATTGCAGGAGAACACATTAAAAAATTTAGAACTTCAAGCTCAAGAGCAAGAATCAAAGTGGCGTAATGTGGTAAAATTAAAGGAGGACGAAATAGATGAGTTAAAAAGTTCAGATAGACAAGTAAGTAGTTGATATGACTAGTGAGTTGTTGTTGCTTCAGTGTGTACATTATTTATTTATATTTGAAGGTAGTTAAAAATCTAAAGCTTTTTGTTTGAGTTGGCATAACGTTATGCTGAAAAGTTCAATCTCACGTAACTTTGAATGACGATACATGGCGGAAAGATAATTTGAATTAAAAAAAAAGAATATCGTCGAAAAAATATATGTGTGTATTAGTTTCGGTTTTAAGGGAATCTTAAATCTAGTTTGGTTCTATCTGACCTCAAATATTGACAAATGGCCATTTTGATTAATACATGGACAGTATGCTAGAAAACGATGCCAAGAATTGTCAAGAAAGAAACATGTTGTTATATGCTGTTGCCATATGATTTCAACCAACAAAAAATTAGTACCTAAATTCTAATTTATTAGCTATCCAAAGAGTGTAAATGCTCTCGCGATAATCAAAGAAGGAAACTACAGTTGCTTAACCTTGCATTCAATTGTAATATTACAGCCACACCTGCTTCAAGCCACGTAACAATTTCTTTTTGACATGAAGCATTTTACGACATACTTTTAAATCGAATCTAAGAGCTTCCGATAATTTTTGTTTACATTATAGTTCTGGGAGTTGATCAAATTGTTATTATACTGACAAGTTTTAGAAGCACAGTGTCAATATAATTAGGCTAAACAGATAAAACAAATCAAAGAAATAATGCTGACCAAACAGGATCCGATTTGAGAAATCGTATTTGTGAACAAACATACTCGTTCGATCTCTCGTCAGTTTTCATATTACTCCGTGGTGTATGCTCGGTGAAAAGATTTTTTTTTTGTTTTATTGCACTGGCAGAACTACTGAACGGACATTGTAAAGATTGTGAATGGAGCTCTATATCAGCTTCATCGGCTAGACCTAGATTATTTGACTTAATTTTTACATGTCGGCCTATATATACTAGTCGCTTCAAGAAAATTACGTACAATATCCAAGTTTGAGTTGCACGTAACATTGGGAGAAATATTTCGGGCAGAGCAAAACATAATTCATTTATGTATACGCAAAAAATATATACAACAGCCCTGAATTTTGGAGTGCATGAAATACCTCATTGTAGGACTTGTCTTTTGAAAAAAATCAATTAAAATGGAATGCTTTTCTTTTGATCCATGCTCGGGGTAAATAGTTTTACCATACACTTCAAGCAACTTTCATGTTCGTTGCGATTGCATTTCAACGTCTTCCTTGTGATCGATGTTATTTTATTTTTCGCCTACCAGCTTATCATCTCTAATAATTTCAATCCGTGTTAATCCGTTTTCTAACAATTATGTTCCATGAAAAATCGAAAGAAGATTCAATCAAACAGAATGAAGATGTGAACAGCATTCTCCTTCATTGTAAAAATATTGCCGAAAATATCAGAGTCTGGAAATCATGCAAATTTAATCACTTAGATAGAATAGATAAATATAAAGATAGAATAGATAAATATATATTTTTATTCGCACATAGTCATCATCCTACCTTCATATTGGCGCAAATCATCTGCCTACTTGAAACATACAGAATTTTATTGTTGTCTTATAGACGCACGGAAGAGTCTACCGCGCTTTGATTTATTTGGAGTTCGCTCGCGATTCAATTCTATTTCTCGATAGTAAGTCACATCGACGAAAAGACCTCATGGCGTGGGATATGTTTTGAAATGCATGCGTAAGGCTTCGAGCTTGACATCCAGTTCGACGAACTCTCGCACGCAAATTAAATTGCTGGATTAGACTAAAAAAACGCAATTGCGACGAACGGCGATAGCAATGCCGAAAAAATGCTAGGAAGAATCTGGTTTTGCCCGTGACGGCGAGTAATCGGTTCCAGAATTTGGAAAAGCATGGTTTATAGTCAGTGATCTTTTTTGGTTGGAATAAAATCAGAAAGAATTTCCGGGAGAGAATTATGATGATGGTGTTGTGCTGGAAATTGGCAAATTGATTTAAATCTATTTCAATAATTTGGAACTATTTTTTTCTATGATGATGCCAAGGCTCAGAGGATGCCCTATTATGCTATAGTACAGCCAGCCTTGGCGGAAGGAAATTTAAGGAAACGGAGAGAGGAAGGGTTGAGTTTGCACGAGATAGCGATGCCTGATTCGCTTGAACAATTTTGGCTCATAGTCGGCGGAGAAAACAGTAGATGGTAGGCTGCTCCATAGTCGTTTTGACCTAGATAAGAAAGAATCGTGAAATTTGACGATACGACTGGCACTGATGGAAAGGGTATGAGAGTGAGTGCGTTGGGAGGCCCGAGTGTTGCGCGTAGGAAATGCTCTACAAGGGAGCAGACTTGATATTTCATTAGAACAAAGATCGTAATAATAGTGATAAAGAAGAGAAAGACAACTCACATTACGTTAGTGCTCAAGAGATTCAACACGTGAGGTAATAGTTTCATCGCCAATAAGCTTGAAAGCTTTGCGTTAGACTTTGTCTAGCTCCGCTAAAGCAATGCGGCCTGCTCCAGTCCATATATGGGAGTTATACTCAAGTCTTGGTCTTAGGAGAGTCTTGTAGATGTGCGCTATGTCTGAAGGAAACCTAGGCATTTCATTTCATTTTTCGCAATTTGAAAAAATGTGGCCGGTCCAGCTTAGTTTGCTGAAGATGTTAAATCCGAGTAGGTTTAGCGAAGGTGATTCAGAAATACACCATCAACGGAAATAGGAAGAGGGTAAAGCTTGAGCGAAAGATGACAGCATTGGCTTTTAGACGCATTAAACACAACACGGTTCGCTGAGCCCCAAGCGATAATTTGTAATAGGTCCCTGTTTAGCGATGCAAACATGCGATTTCTACTAACAGAAGTAGCATTTCCGCGAGAGTCGGCCACTCTGTCAAAAGAGTATGTGAAGTCAATGGTGCTGTCATCGGCAAAACTTAGAACCGGATTGAAAGTGTGGGAAAGGAGGTCATTTATAAATAAAAGGAAGAGAGTTGGTGAAAGGACAGTACCTTATGGAACCCCGGTATTGGTGGTATGGACACAGAATTTGAGTCCATCCAGAACAACTTGAAAGGAACGATCTACGAGAAAACTTTCAATCCACTTGACGAGGACGGGGTGAAGAACAAATGCACGAAGCTTGGCTAATAGGACAGGGTGCCAGACTCTATCAAAGGCCTTCGAAATATCAAGAGAAACGATCATTCCTTCACCAAAGTTATGGGGACAACGATTCCATCTCTCAGTGATAAATGTAAGTAACGGAAACCATACGTTGATTAGATAGTTCAACTCAAGATATTTCATTAATTTTGAGCTCACGAGTGATTCAAATACTTTAGACAGAACCAAAACGATTGCAATAAATCGATAGTTAGAGGGATCACAGGCCTCCCCCTTTTTAGGTATGGGTTTGACGTGTGCAACCTTCCACGCGGAAGCAAATATTCTAGTCGAATATGACAGATAAAATAGTTTGAGGTTTAGCTAAGGCCACTCTTGTGCGGAAAAATAGAGGCCGTTGCTTGAAAGCGCACATTGGAGGGCTAGGAGGACTCAGTGATGAAGATGACAAGTAAGAGTTTGTAGCGAAAATCTCAGCAAAAAGATTAGCTTTATCCAGTGACCCAGTAATTACGTTACCACCATGAAGAAGATTTGGCACGGAGGAACTGGAGAAGTTGTTATTAATCCTTTTAACAAGCGACCAGAAACCTTTGCTTCCTTTCTGGCTTGCAAAAAACTTCTGTTTAATATTTTGGTCATACTGGAATTTAACTCTTCCGATAGTGGTTGTACAGGTACTGCGAGCAGTTTTGTAAAGTTTTTTTGATTCATCAGACGGAGAAAGCTTGTAAGTTCGGAATGCCACCTCCTTAGTGCGAATGGCCTCTTGACATTCGTAACTAAACCATAAGGTGGTGGTTGGCTTATTCTTGAAGGCATGCGGGATAAAAGAGTACATTACTAACATATGATGTCGGTTATGGTGGAAGTTATTCGGCGTTCTATATATTCGACTTTACCGTATCTAAATGTAATTTTTATGTAAATTGTATTGATTATACTTTCTCGAGAACTATTAATCTCACGTGAAATTTGTTTGTGAAACTTTTGTGTAGATTTTTGTGCTGAATATGTTGATGTCAATAGGGATAATATCTTTAAGGGTGACTTCAATCTCTCGAGTAAAAGTCTAGTCTCAGCGACGGATCCTACGAAGTTTCGAATTCTGTGTCCATTGGTGATCAACACGATAATAACATCACAAACGAAATAATATTAATTGGTTTGTTTCAAGCCAATAGCGTCCGGAACACAAATGAAAAAATACTGGACCTTATTTTTGTGACATCAACTACCTTTACTAACGCCAAAATCCATTCCTTGGACGTCTCCATAGTTTTGCTATTTGAAAAACTCCAAACATAAGATATGGAAACAGTTTCGCTCGACACGCTCAGAGCTTGACTACCAATTTTTTTTTAATTGAAGGGTTTTCGGCTACTTTGAGTTTATTTTAGATGTATGTACAGGTGGGCTTCTCCTTTTTTTAATAACTTTTCACAAAGAGAAAAATTGGATGAATTTGAAGTCCATTCGTTCTGCTCTAGTGATGGGGTGGATTAGATAGTTTAAGTTAGGTGGGGTAGAAAGATCAATTATTGACAGACTATGCTCAGATAAAACTGCAAAAAAGTGAGCTGTTCGGTTCTGAAATTTAGTCGAAAGAAGTATTGCAGCAAACGGCAGGAAGGCTATGTTCTAACAGCTTTTTTAAATGACCCTGAAAGAGCAGCTCAGTGAAAAAACTGGGTGTAAATGAGCTGGCTGATCTAAAAAAGGCATTATGCGCATCACTAGCCAAATCATTAATGGCGGTTTTGATAACCAACTTCACTATAAGCGAGTCGACACTGGTTTTGATTGCGCTTGCATGTTGCATGCTTCATTAGTAAAGTATATGAACTTATGAGAAGATTTGACGGATTTGGCAGGCCAAGATTCCGACATCGTTTCTCTCTGAATAATAACCGCTTGCGAGAAAGCAGTCACAGACTTGCTTCCGGCATCGATAAAATTGTGTTGAGCTAGATGAGCGCTTGCTTCAAAATAAATGCAGGTGTACGGCGTATTATATTCCCTGCGGACGAAGCAATCGGGCGTAGACTTATTTATAAGGCAGTAAGGTTTGAGAAACTACACTTGCACTTTTTCAAGTACGTTTGCATAGTTTAGAGTCCACACTGCGGCTCCTTATAAAAAAGCTGAGAATGGTAGCGTTATAGATGTTCCTTCAGACGCTGAACGACTCTATATGTTGTTTCCGTCAAGATTGGTGTTACTAACGTTAGTGCTGTTGTAAATTTCGAGTTTACAGCATTCGAGAACAGAACTGACGAAGTAAAGCACGCCCAGTAAATCGTACGAATTGACTATTTCTATTGTTTCGGGCTTATAAAAGAATTCGGGGTAGCGGGAAATCTTACCAAAATGGCGAAAAATTATTTTTCTTTAACTGTATTGAATAGAAAGCCATTTGTGTCACAGTATTCTTCAAAGGTATTATATAAGCAAATGCTACAATGTGGAAAATGATTTAAACTTTGTATGCTGCGTTTCCGACATAATAAATACAGTAAACGATAGAAAAGCGCAGTACAGCAACAATTGATGTTCCGTAGTCGAAAGGTTCTTATTTATTATCTCGTTTATTCGATATGGTTAAGGTACTCCTGAACTGATGAAATCCATAGCGACTTAAATAATAAATGAATTTATTTAGAGTTCTTTTGTTTCTAATAGATATTGACCAACGTCCGACTTAAGCATATAATCTCATGAAAAATTGTTTGGCGATATTTTTCTACATTATTAAATAATTTGAGCACTATTATATTAAGGGGTTACCCCCACTTGTAACTTTGAAGTTTTTCGTTTTTTTTTTGTTGCATTTTTTTTTAAGTATAACTATCTAAGAATACGTCCTTCAAATTTCAAGTCGATCCAAACATAATTAACCGAGATATGAGCGTTGAAAGAGAAGAAAATGTTGCTTATACAACCGTTACTTATACTTATAAACGCGTTTTTCTCGAAATGACATCTTTGAAGTCGGTGACCAAAATTACTCGAAAACTACTGAACCGATCTTCTTGAAACTTAGCAGGCTTATTTAATACATAAAAATGTAGTGTTTGATCGTTCGATTTTTATTTAAATAAAAAATGGCCGTTTTATAGCCAAAAGACGACCATTTTTTCAAGTGAAAATCGAAATATTAACTTTGAATGTCCGCCATTTTGTGAAAAATGGATATTGTTTTAAATCCTTCGATCAAACACTAGTTTATACTGTTATTTAACTAAGTCCATCGCTATTTTGTGTTTCAGATGATCCACTTCGACACAATTTTGGTCACCGCAAAAGGTGAAAATTAAAATTCCATTGTTTTGACGGCCATTTGTAATTAAATCATGAAATATTTTTGAATAAAAAAATTACTAAAAGGTGTTCAAAGTATGTACTTTAAGAAAATATAACAGTCGTTAAAAAACATTTCGTAGTTTTGTCAAAATAAATTCATTTTATTGCGCTACAAGTGGGGGTAACCCCTTAAGCGAAAATATAACAACTGCTAATCATTAAATTTTCATTCTTTTTTTCAGGCTGTTTAATATTCGCAACGCAGTTAAAATACTATAAAATCTTACAATACATTGCCTTCCAAAACGATAAAAATAAGAAACTTAAATTTTTAGTTAATTCTTAAGTGAAAATATGAACTGTTCTCTCGTAATCATTATTTATCATATTACGAAAATTGCTTGTTAGCCTAGCTTTTCTTTATGCATAAAAAATTATTAATATTTTGCATTGAAAACAAAACAAGAAAACAATCCTACTTAACGTCATATTCATATGATTTGATCATTATTATTGTATTATTATTATTTTCATTACATTATAAAACATTTCAGTGAAAACAAATTCAAGAAACGAAAAAAAATGAATCGAGACATTGTGAGAGAATGATAGAGACAAAACAAGATAAAAACTCTATTTTTATATAACTAAGAATAAAGATAAAACAGTGAAAGTGATCAATGAAAAAAGTGTTTGTTGATGAAGGGGTGAAAGGAAGATTACGTAAAAAAAAAATCATGAAACGAACGAACGGCTTTCGGAGCAATGTGAATAGAGCAATATATTATAGTGAAACGTTGTGTCCTTTTCGAATTTTTTGTTTAGATATGTTTTGATTTTCGTCGAGACAAGTAACACTAATGAAATTAATTAGCAATCAATTAATGCGATGTAGACTGTAATACGAAACATGAATGCATACGATGAACGATATTTAGTACTACTACCTTTGTCCATGAAATATTTAAGTATATTCTGGTTGTTTTTCGGAAATAATTTAGTTATTTTCGGACAAACAACGCAGTGTTATGGATAGTAAAATTAAATATTTGTTCACATTTTTCACTATGCTGTTAGTATTTGAATATAATGTCATTGATCAGTTCGATTATGTTATTTTCTGACTAGAAAATGTTCTCTGTTTGCACTCTGAACAATATTTAGTAGTTTTGTGGAAAGAAATTCAACATCGTATGTACAGAGTTAACCACTTGTTAAGATTCATACTGAAGAAAAAACTTATATGCTATTGTATACGAAACTGAAAGGAATTATATATATGTAAATCCCCGTAAGGATATGATAAGATCCTACATAAGTTTCGAACAATATTCTAGATGCCAAATTTTGAAATTTTCAACATTCTTGATAATATGATAACTACGAAACATGCATGAAAGTCTAATTGTTCAGCGTCTCGTGATGCCCAGTGAAAAGTAAATATACATTTTGGGAGAATAAAGAGCTGAGAATCTCCTTGACTATGTGTTTATATTTTTTATTTTCTTATGGTGAACAAAACGTTATTCTACATAGAAGTAAATCACTTAATATCACTTTTATATCACCAACTCAGTTTAAAGATTTAAGAATAAAAACAGCTGCAATAAACTCTTATGTGCGAGAGTTAAAGTCATGTGCATGTTTAGGGATACGATTAAATTTTGTTTAGTTCAAATCGATGTTAATTGATACTGATTTGATTAAATTTGTACATAATAAGCATCTTTACGTTTTATTCAGTATACTTTCAACAATATTACACGTACTGAAGCGCAGAACAAAATCGATTGTAATTAAAAACTTTACATTGATCATGTTAAGATAGGTATGACAAGATATAATGCCGAAAACCATGCGAAAAAATGCCAACGTCGTCTAAATTTTTGGCCAAGCATCTATATATTTGTCAAGTCAACGTCCAACATTATTAGTATCATTCGCAGTAAAGTACTTGCTGTTATTCAAGTCACAAAACATCTTAGTTCTCTAGTGATGTAAGATTTAAAAGAGAACAAACACGGATTTATTTAGTTTTTAAAAATATTGGAAGCTTCATGTTCTACTCGAAACATTCAAGCCCATACTTCTACTAGTGTTAGCGGCATTAATCTGAAGAAATATTTACAGCAAGAGATGAATGACTGTTTTTTCACGGATCATGCAGGAGAATTCACTAAATGTTAAAGTTAGTATGACCCAATAGCACGGTCCGATGAATTGCCCGAAAATGTCTTGCAGCGATTTAAAAAAAAACATCATGATCTTTATGTTTCATTAACGTATTCAATGGTTTAAACATGGAAAATGATGATCCCGCTGCTCACATGGTTTTCACTCTTAATACAATTCATTGCAATAATAAATATGGCGAATGTATTGAAGCTTTCTTTCTTGCGATCAAATCGTTTATTTTTCTATATTTTGTTCTCATATAATCACAAATCTAATTTCTTTCTGAGTTTTGTTTTGATGTTATTTTGTTTTGAATCAATTCATTCCTACGAGTATTATTAGTATTTATGTATACTTTTTATTTGGTGCAATAAGTAAAAGAAAAAAAGAACACGAACAACAAAAGCAACTTGCAAAAATGGTAAATTTTATGTTGCGAAAACAAAAAACAAAAACGAAAAGTGAATTTTGTAAAAGTAAAGAATAAACTAAAAGACTTGAAACTTACATACATCGGATGAAGATTAAAAATTAAATTTCAAACACTAAAAATGATAGTATGTGAAATCATTGTAGCAAAAAAACGAAAGAAACAAACCAGTTGATATGATGAAACCAATCAAGAAAAAAATGTGGAATATGTAAAAGATACTATAAAGTAATATATTAATCAACATTGAAATATTGTAACTAACTAAAAAAAAACAACAAAAACATTAAATTGTAATAATATTCGAAATAAACAAAATGTTTT
This sequence comes from Nemotelus nigrinus, assembly GCA_947369275.1. NCBI lineage: Eukaryota > Metazoa > Arthropoda > Insecta > Diptera > Stratiomyidae > Nemotelus > Nemotelus nigrinus. The sequence continues at coordinate 21,840,313 of OX376372.1, read as the reverse complement.
TATTAAATATGTGTGAATTATATTTTGTTGCAATTATTTGACTATTTGATCAGGTTTGGCTTCAATTTGTAAGATACAAATGTGATGTGAAACATCCATCTCGTTTCTAGCTGCCTTGAATATGGAACCATCTGTTAGGTTTAAATCAGCGATAGAATGTTTAAATCAGCAATACAAATAACTTTTCAGTCATTTTCCACTAAATATAAATTTCGATTAAAATTTCTTCGGCTTTCAGCCAAATAGTTGGGAACTAGTACGAATGACGTTTGTAGAAATAAAGAAAATAAAAAAATAACAAAAAGTTGCTGAAACATTCAACTCAAAGGAGGAATAATGTTGCCTTCTTTGACTTTGTTACTATTGGATGGTGGCATTGAAAGTGTCGGATTACGGATGACTCATCTTTATATCTCTTGACTCCAGAACGTCAGGACATTTTCCCGGAATCGGTGTATCTTTCTGCATTGTGGGAAATATTGAAACTGTGAAAGTAAGGTGCACTCTTCAGTATGAGTTCAAATTAGGTTTGAATGCAGCAACGACTAATGAGGAATGTGTGAGACATTTGGAGACGATGCTGTTCCAGAACGTACTCCTCGACGATGGTTTACCCGATTCCGCATCGGGGACGACAGCCGTAATGAGCAGAATCATCTTGGAGCGATGGCTCGGATAAATGATACGGATCTTTTTGCCCATGTCGAGGACAATCCCCGTTGAACTTTACACAAATTAAGCGTGAAGTTCCAGGTTGACGAAAGTACCACTGCAAGATAACTCACTGCGGAAGCTGGTGTTAAAGCAAAAATTTGGGACATACAAAAAACTTTAACCAGTGCTGAACACGTAAAATTTATGAAAATGAAAAAACCACTACCCTTAATTGAAAGACACAAAGAAGGGAGAATCCGATTTGCCTATGAAGAAGTAAATGAAAAAGCGATGGTGAAAAGTAATTTCTACCGACGAAATAAGTTTTTGCCTGGATGAACCTGATGGTTTTTCGCATTATTTGCTCGATTTGAAAAATTTCCTCGTCAGCGGCCAAATGAGTATAGGTGGAATTATGGTTTGGGTCGGAATTGAGTATAAAGGAGTTACATAAATTAGGTTTATTCGGGTATACTGAAAAGAGGAGAGGAGATTCATAAGGTCTGTTCCCGTACTTCAGCAAACTGCAGCAGTAACAGAATTTGGCAGCTGGCTTCTTTTTGCTGCAAAATTTGGCTTGCATTTGGCTTGCAGCCAAAGTACGAAAACGACTTGCTGCGAATCTATTTTAATATATTATAATAGATTCAAGTACGGGAACAGACCTATAATGCGACCGTATATACTGCGAACATCGTAAGGGATGGCCATCGAAATCGCCACATATTAACATAATTGAAAAGTCAACTATTACGTACTGTTTTCCGTGGCGGAAATCAATACCAGACGTTGAACGAACTAAAGGATGCAATTCAAGCGACATGAAACTTTATTCTGCGAAAATATAGTAAACATATTTTGAAAACTATCCAATACAATGCTATGCAATGGAAATAAATGCATTGTTATATATTTGTTCATATAACAAATAATTATGCACCGAAATTGCCGTTCTTTTTATTTTTAACATTTCAAGGTTTTATTTTTTTATGTAGTCGCCAACTATTAAGCATCTTAACAAAACTCATGTGTGGTGTCTAATCATTCTGCAGCGGATTGTATCAAGCTGTTTGTCGATTTCTTTGGATTGCTTTGAATTTGCTGCTGATTTATTGCTCATTCTGCCTCACCAAATCTCAGTCGCTTTTCAGTTTCTTTGATTAAAATGATCTGCCAATTATCTTACCATCCTGCCCTTTCCTCGATGGTTATTTCCTGTTTTGTTTTCTATTCTGAAATTTTAAAATCTCGCAAAAATAGTACAGAGAGCGAAATCACTGATAAACTTTAAACGGTATCGGAAAAATCTCTTTAGGTTCCGATTTTGACACAATCAAAGAATACTTGTACACTGAAAAATTTAATGTTGGATGGAAACAAATCCAATGTTTTTTTTTTTTGAAATTTGGTTGTTGAATAGTAGAAGTTGAATAAGAACTAGTACAAATTCACACTCATGCCAAATTTTTTAAAAACAGGGTTTTCGTTTTAGTGACTATTTTGTGACTATACTTTAACTTCTATTCATGTACTTCTATTCCAACTACAATTCAAATTGCAATACCGAATTCTAATTTTCAATGAAATTTTACCATAGCATCCATATTAAGTCCAACTTTTCAGAGCACCTTGTATCTTCATCGAGAATTGCGTAGGCCACTTTAACCAGTAGACGAATTGTTGATAGGCATCATGGGCAAACAGCTGATGCAATTATTCTTCCGAAGATTTGGAGATTCCGAAGTGAAAAATATGTCAGTCGTCGGAAATATCGTGAGGTGTTTGAGTGCGTTTATGCCGTAGCCAAATTAGTAAGCTCTGCTTATTTAGCAGCGGTATAAACCACTTTTAAATTAGCCGAGCCTGCTATTTTGGCTACGCTACTTTAGCGCTGCTAAAATTTAGCGCGGTTATAAGTGTGAAGGTAGCAGTGGTATAAACACTATAACAGTCATAAATAGGATTTCTAGTTTCGAGTGACATTCGCAATCTGGAAGCCTTGGTGCAAGGGTGTTTTTGTTCTTAGTTTTGAGCTCCTTTCAGATATTACGCCATTTTTGCTTTGGTTAATAAGCTGTACGGTGTAAACGCTACTACTATAGCAGCGCCAGTTTGGCAGCGCTATTTTAGCTACGGCATAACCAAGGCCTTTTCGTCTACGTTTGCATTGCTGATACTGCGTTGATTCATACTGCTGCTTAAAAAAAGCAACAATTAAAATACGCCAATAACAAACGAGCGAACAAATCCGTCCTAAGCCAGTGAGTAACCGATTTTCAATTTTTTGTCTATATTTACATCAGATTTAGAGTTGGCCTGCAAAGTGTACTTTCTCTCCGATGTTGTAGTTGGTTTTCAATTTCAATCTGCATTCACGGTAATTTCGTTCTATTCGACAATCGGGCCAATTTTGTTACTTGAACGAATTGAATTAAGTTTCTCGTCAGTTGTGTGTTTTTCAATTTATGTTAATGAGCTGTCTGCAAAAGGGTAATTTATCTAGCACAATTTAAGCTTCGATTTAACTTCCAAATTCGTGGTTAATAAATGCAAAATAAAAAATAACTTAAACCAAGGTAGAGACACCATACAGTTTTCTTTGGATTTGATAAGAACGGAACTTATAAGTGTCATGTTATTGTTACTGTTATTAATTGAAAGCTTAACTTTTCCCAACGACTATCATTGCTCTTAAAACAGAAAAATGTGTCACTAACTCAAACTTTCATAAACCTTATGTTGTTTCTTTCTGATTCAACTTTTCCAAATTCTGGTTTAAATGCTAACATAAATATAAAACCCACTGCTCGAATTTGATAAGAAAGCTATGAGGATTTTACGTCTCAATTAGAAGCTTATCTCTAACTAGAAAGTATCATCCAGCTGTTCATTTATGAACTGTCGATTATTTCAGATCAGTAGCGAATCACTACAATGGCAACAAGTGACGATTTCATAGCAACATTTGATAAAATCAAATGTAAACACGATGAAGTATTTCACATTGTCGATAATGCCATCAAGCAGGAGGAACTGGATCATCCAAACCAAGCGCTAAATTTATATAAACTGGCCATCGAAGCGATCGACGAAACTCTTGCCATACCCGTCAACGTTCCTGAGAATATGGAACAAGTGCAATCGGAATGGACGAAAGCATGTCAAATGATTCACAAAATCAAAAGGGCTCGAGCCGAAATCGTGCAGCGAATTGGTGTCTTGAGTACAAAGTCCAATTCTCCATCCAGTGTCGCAGGCGAAGCGCAACAAAGTGTGTCAAGTGTTCCGAATACGTCGGCTCCAGAGGCAGCGGCAGCAGAGGATGGAACCCGCCCACGAACGTACTCAGAGCTGGCGCTAGCTTTGAGAGAAATGCAGTGCACAGGAGAAGGAGTTGATGCGTTGGAGCTCTTATTTTCTTGCGAAGGTGTGAAATTGTACTGCATAAAGCCTAACGGATTAGTTACAACTGCTTTGGTAAATTTTACAACTTCCCTTAAGTTCTCTTCGAGTTTTGATCCTTGTTTACTCTCTTTCGTAGGAAGATTCGATATTGCGAATTGTTCGCATGGGAAAAGATGAGAGAAAACTTCTTAGTGCAACGTTCTTCATTCAAATCATTAAAGCATCTCATGCAGTACGGATACAAAACGTAGAAGACATTCCCCTTCCTATTCGTGAGGCTTATTTCGAAACCGAAGAATTGACTGATAATACACATTTTGAAGCTGAAGAAGCTACAGAGCACACATCAACACAACCGAAATGGGATGTCGAAACAGCAGATCTGCACAAACTTAAATCAGATAATTCGTGGATCTATCCACTTATACCTGGCGTTTCACCATGCTTCCGTACCGATTTCGGTGCCTTTATCCTACCAGATCTCGAAGCAACGGAGTCTGGTTCATCATTCGGCATAGTCGTTCCTAAGGACAATGGGTCTGATCAAATTGTATTTGAAATCCTAGAAGGGATTCTACACGGCGTTGCAATCCAGTCTGGTGCCGAACCTCCATTCGAAGGGGATTTTAGCGAAAGGGTGTCGGCCAGCATAGTACGAGGTGCGACATTTGTATCACAAAATCTAGTGCGCGGAGCCGAAAAGGCAGGCCAACTTATGACCTATTCCACGCCATACTTAATTTCGAAAATTCGTCCAGCGCCACCAGATGCGCCCCCAGTTTCACAGAACGTACAGAAAACGGTTGAAATTACGAAAAATGTAAGTGGAGTGGCTGCTGGTATCACAGGATTTATCGCTGAAAAAGTGGGCTCAGCGACAATGGCTTTGGGACGTTTTTTGGCACCGCATATTCAAACTCACGGCTCGACATTGCTTAGCAAAGGTTTCGGAATGGAAGAAGCACAAGCACAACAAAAGGTAAGTTCTGAAAGAAAGTGGGATAACTAGTGAAGATTTACTGATGTTACTCTCATTTGTAATATAATAAATTCGCATGCACAAACAACTGTATCGAAATAAATACTGTATCCGTAAAAAAGGACGTCGTGTCTTTTTCTATTGACACTTCCACATTCACACATTTGAGCAAAATCGTACTTTTAGATGGCTGATGTACTGACGATTGCTGCCGGAGCTGTAGAAGGATTCGGGACCATATATACGGGACTCGAAGAGTCAGCTGTGATCCTTGGGAAAAATTTGAGCGACAATTCCGTCAAGATCATTGACCACAAGTAAGTTTTTTATATTAATGAATTGAAATGATTTGATTCGATCGTTTACATCTTTAGATACGGTACCGCAGCTGGATCTTTAGCTGCTGAAACTTTTGACACGGTTGGAAATGTGGTTAATCTCACGAATAACGTGCATTGCTTGACGCTACGTGGAATAGCAAAGCGTACAGCGAAAAATACAGGAAGAGCAATTGTCGAAGATTACAGACCACGATTGCAAAGTAACAACGTAGTTCCGGCTGGTGCCTTATATCCAGATCTGTCTGGTTTGCAAGCTACGGTTGAGAAATAAATGCACTTGAACTACTTCGCCGTTTTGGCGAGCATTTATTTTCTCTATCTCGAATTTCCTTGTGAAATGTAAAACCAAATAAAATGAATAATCTGCGAATATTGGTGGGCAGCGCAATGATGCATAGTTTGCTTTTATTGGCCTGAGTTCACTACTCGAAAAGGCTGCCGCATATTTTGTGATGGAATTGTTATTTAATGGAATATGAAATATGTCAAATCAAATAAAAAATATATAAAATATTGGTATATTGAAAGTATATTCAAAATGGGCTTGTGTTAAATAAAGTGTTTTCTTGTATGTTTTGTGGAGAAAAATATACATGTTAAAGATAAAGTAAAATTCTTTTGAAGGTAAAGCAATTATCCTTTAAAAGTTTAAAAGATACAGTAGCATCCGAAGGAAAATTAAGATTTCAGTAGGAAAATTTTTGAATGGTGATCTTTTGTAAGAGAATTCTGCCGCTCCGAGGATTCGTAAGTAGTGCATAGCATTAAAATTGCGGATTTAGAATACTACAAGTGGTTTTCACAGAAAGGCGACTTTTAACTATAATTGAACTTTCACGAATCAATATTTATTCAGTATTTTTAGACGTGGCTATAGCTTAGCCCTATAGTCTAGCTAGCCCTTGAAGCTACTAGTCAAGTTGGCTGCTACCATAATTAGTGGCTGTCGCCAAAAAGTGAATAAGCAGATAAAAATAATTTTAAGCGTAAACGTTGGCTGATGCCTGCTTGACACAGGAAGTCAAGCTCTTTTCGTTAAAATAACGGAACACTGCAGTTCAGAAATATCAAAATACAAAAGCTCATTCAAAATCATCAAAAAGATTCTAGGTTTGTTCGCGTACTGCAGCAGCAACAGATTTTTGCAGCTGGCTTCTTTTTGTGGCAAAATTTTACTTGCAGCAAGAGTACAAAAACGACTTATTGCGAATCTATTTTAATTATAATAGATTCAGGTACGCGAACAGACCTACTGGCTCAAAGAAAAAGCCTGTTCAAACCTACCCTGATTACACTGTTAACATACCGATAAATTTTGAAGTGGGGTTTGGGAATTTGGGATTTTTCAAAGACATCAACCAGCACGTGCTCACGAAATGTCAAAGTCAAACATCACCTGAAAGGAAAACAAAGTTATACTCGTCAGTACAGATTTCTTGGTTTAATTTTGTTTTCTGCACAAAACTATGGTGATTTCAACGATGAGTTCTTCTAAAAGAAAACATAGTAAGTATATACTTTTTGGAAATTTAAAGATCATACGGAGTTTCGTCGATATTAACTCCATAGTCCCCAAAATACGCTTCATACGCTTGATAGCTCTTCAAATTGGCAACTAAATACAAATATCAAGCAAAATATTTTTACAAGAATTGCTTGTTTACTATAATTGATGGGCATACATAAATTTCATAACTGTTGTATTAAATGATTCGATGCGTTATAGGCTTTATCTCCTGCATAAAAGATGTCAAATCTTTTCTTACGCTTGCATAAGAATGAATGTTATGAAAGTAAATTTTCCCTAGAAAAACTTGAAAAAAAAATAATTTTTTGTTTAATTAATGACTTTTTAATTACAGAATCAACAGACGACCAAGCATTGTCTAGTTCCGACGACGAGAGCGCACCAAAATACGGCAGTGCCACAGAAGGCAATCCGGGATGGGCTGATTCAATTGCCAATGTTCTAAATACAAATAAACCAAAAACGAAGAAAACTCTCGTACTGTCCAAAGCTAAAAACCTGAATAAACAGAAAACCGAAAAGCAACCATACGACTTTGAAATCGAAGGTGAAGTGAAAGAAGAAAAACAATTTAGATCCATTCTCGAAGAAAAAGAATCAAAGAAACAGAAAAAGGAACCTCTGTCTCTACGCGTCAAACCAACACTTGCGGATCGTGAGCGCGAAAGAGCCCTCAAAAAAATCGCGACAAAAGGCGTTGTACAACTTTTCAACGCGGTTCGGACACAACAGAAGGATATCGAGGAGAAGTTGAGGCACGAGAAATTTGACCATCGTAAAGATGCTGTTTTGAATAATATCAGTAAGAAAAAGTTTTTGGATGTTTTGATGAGTGGCGATCGAGCCAAATCAGAGTTCGTCGATAATTTGGTAAAAACAGAGGAGGCAAAGAAGGAAGACGATATGGATAGAACGCAAGAGCCACAGTGGAGTGCATTGAGGTTTGTTGTTTTCTGCCTATTGTGAAACAAGAATTTCGAAATTTCTGATGGTTTCATTATTTTTAGGGATGATTTTATGACTGGGAAACAATATAAAAATTGGGACCAAGCAGAGAGTGAGGATGAAAACTTCAAATCGAGCGCCAGTGCTTCAAGCGATAGTGAATAGCATAAATTTCAATAAATACCTATTTCGATAACACGAAAGTCTTTGTGCGGTTGATGATGTACTATAGTCGGTTTCGTAGTGATGCAACTTGACCTACACATCAACATCCTGGGAAGTAAGTCTTGATGCATCTTGAGACATCCATTGCGTACTCTAGCTCATAAACTCGATGAGATATTTTATTTGTCGTTCAAGCTTATTCAATGTGACTTGGATTTCTGCTAGCCAAAATGGTTTTGAGTGTCATATTGATCTTCCAACCGAACGTCATTGAATATAAACTTATTATTTTGCGGCTTAATAGCCCGGAAGACTAGCTGTGCAACGAGCAATACGAATAGCTCACTGTGGTGCCTAGTTCACCTCGTTTTACTCTGAAGATTGTTCTAAGCAATGTTCTTTTCAAATCGTCAAGTATTTCCTAGACTCTCCCGCCAAAAGCAACTGACAGCTGGCTAATCATTGGCTTTCTTCTATATGCAGTATCTGTCTTTTCGAGTTACATCATTTGAGTATAAAGATATTTATACTCCAAGGCTACATCTCTGTATAATTTTTCCTTTGTTAAATTCCCTTGAAACTAGGTCAATATGGTCATAAACATAGTCACAACTGGTCACTTATTAAGATCTATTAGAATCTTGAGCTTATATGGGTGGGTTGCCTCATCTTTCTAAACAATTTTTCTTTACCATTTTCAAATCAAAAATCAACCATGCAGAGCGCACTAAATGTACACAGAATGTAAGTATTGGTTAGTGGGTAGTAGGAAATTATAGTTATAACGCTACTAAATTAAGAACGTGTGTACTAAATAATTAGTCTAAATTATAATAAATTAGCTGCAGAGCAAAGGTATCTCCGAATATCTCACTCCGAAAGTACCTTTGTATAATTTGCTGGCAATGCTCTCCAAACAGCCGATCGCCCGTCGGGCATACATACACGACGATACATACATGCTGTCGGCTGTCAAATGCTAATCCAGCCAAAATGTGATTTTGACATTTATTTCGGTAGTGGTGATAAAATTCCGATTATCGCTGTATAATTGACTGGTTGGGCTGTTTTTCCCCAATGAAAAATAAGTGAACGAACACCATGCAATTAATTTGATACCGTTTGAATGGATCAAATAAATTAATCATACTGTATATTAATCCCACAATTCCTGTGTTTAGCAATTTAAAATTATATAACTTAAGTATCATCGATTCCCATCTTGTATAATTGGCTTGCGTCCTGTCGTGAATTTTGCATACCACCGAAGGATATAGACTGGATCGAATAAATTCGCCTAGGAAGTTGTACGGTGTTCTATGCACGACCTGTGAAGACATGTAATGTACTTTTCAGGTAAATTGATTAAGTTTAATGGAGGAAAACATCTAAACTATTTTTGTTCGTCTCTTCTGAAGTGATGTTATTAGAACGACAAACAATTGGGAAATGTCGCGAACGTCGAACGATCCGAAGGCTGAGAAGCAAAAGCAGGAAGAAAAACAACATGCAGCAGGAGATGAGCAGCCGCATACAAGTTTCAGCTTTGAATGGCGGGAGTTCTTGTGTGGCTGGTTTGCTGCCTTCTTCAATATTGGACTTACATATCCTATCCATAAGATAATATTCCGGCAAATGCTGCATGACGTCCCGTTGTCGTCAGCTTTCCAACAACTGCACCATGAAGGGGTTGGTTTCCTATACCGTGGCATGTTTCCGCCATTAGCACAAAAAACAATTTCCTTATCGATAATGTTCGGGGTGTACGATGGCTCCCGTCGAATGCTGACCGACGGTTGGAATATGGGAGAGTACAGTGCAAAATGCTCTGCGGGTTTAATATCAGGCAGTTTAGAAGCCGCTCTGCTGCCATTCGAAAGAGTACAAACACTTCTTGCAGATCAAAAATACCATACTAGATTTAGGAATATGCCGACATGCTTCAGGTATGTTTTCTACAATTTATTGACAAAATACGAGTGTAAGTCTTATCCTTGTAGGTATGTGTATGTCAATCATGGCGTTGTGGAATTTTTTAGGGGTATGGTTCCAGTCCTCTACAGAAATGGACCTTCGAATTCAATGTTCTTTTTGTTACGAGAAGAAGCGGCTGATATGCTACCAAAGCATGTAAGTCATTTTTTGTGTGCATTCCAACCGAAGCCAATGTTAATCAAAAACCATATTTCGAATTTAAAAAAATTAATTCTACTTATTGCTTGTCTATATTGAATCTAGGAATACGTTGCCTTGCAAAGTTTTCAAGAATTTGCATCGGGTGCTTTGATTGGCGGTGCTCTAAGTGGACTTTTTTATCCACTGAATGTAATCAAAGTATCGATGCAAAGTGAAATGGGTCATCCGCACGAAGGTGTCTTAGCAGCTGCAAAACGAATATACAGGGAGCGTGGCTACTCGATACGAAGCTTTTATCGAGGCTGTGGATTCAATGCATTGCGTGCGTCGGTCAGTTGGGGCGTAACAAATACCGCTTACGAAAATATCAAAAAACTAATCTACGATGTTTAAGACGAATTAAGTCTTAAAATGTTCATTCCTTTCATGGCGCCGCAACTTTTCAATCGTAGATACGTGATTTCCCTATAAATATTGAAAATATTTGAAAGTTTAATGAACAGTTAACAATAGCTGGCAAACTAAAAAAGTTAAATTTCTATTTAATCGATGACAAGTTTCGATTTTTCGTTCACTTCGAAGATTTAGTGTCAAAACCATATTATAAGGGAAAGAATAATCTATGGAAAATAAGTTTTGCCAAAAAGGTATAAGATGAAATTGTAAAAAAAAATGGGAAATAAAATGAAAAAAAAAATTTGAATAGTAACCAATCAGTCTAGTCGGGAATCATGAATTTATTGTAGAAAAAATCATGATTAGCATTTATTTCCGTTTAAAAATATAAGAACTGTTGATTATAAAATAAAGCTAATTAAAAATTGATGTATATGAATTTTGATAAAAAAAATTCTGTCCTATATAATGGTTATGCTTAGGTTTTATTTCGTAAATTAATTTATTTTCTAAATAAAAAGACAAGATGATCCGAATACCGGTGTAATGATTTTCAAAGATTATTATTATTGCCAAATACTATATTTTAATAGATTTATAAAGTAGAATCATTTATAATGATTCAAATGTGCTGTATGTTTAATTTGAAACGTAAGTGATTCTGTTGAAAAGCTCAGTATTTATGCCAATATGACCAATGATTTCTTGATCATTTCTCTACTTCGAACCGCTTTCTGTTTAGAAGACTGAGTACAGTATTGTACTAATTGTACTCTCCTTCAGGTCAATCATTCAGTGAGACAAAGAAATATTCATATTGACATCTCATTGTTTTTCAATGTTTGCGCTTTATCATTAAATAAATCCCCTAGAAGTTACCTGTTTAAAAAGTGATTTGCAATTACTTAATGCCCTTGAACCACTCTGAAGTTGCACTAATCGCAAAAGATCTAAAAGTGCAATGAATTGTATGGCAAGATATTGATAAAAACATTTGCTCGTTGGTAAACTGCAAACATCAAATTTTCCAAACATACTGGTTCAACTTAATTCATTGAAACATTTTTTTAACAGCTCCTAAGAAGCTTAATTATACTTGAAACATGATTGTTTTTATTTATGTGGATGTTCGCAACGCACCCCCTTTGATACCATGTGCCTCTGTCGGCAGGCATCTATCGATCGACAGCCACTTCAGCCTAGATCTGATCTGGTTCTTTAGTTAGAAGTCAATTAAAGTGAGTGTTGATCTTCAATATTCTAAGATCGTTTCAACTAATTTGTGCCCTATTATTGAATATAGTTATGAAACTTTTTTGAATACATCATTTTGTTTATAAATTGTGCAAAAAACATATTTTTTTCTAATTAAATATTTTTTTTACTAATGTTCGAAGAAGAACATTAGTATTAAAATCACTTTGGCCAAAAATTCATATTTCTATACATATATATATATATATATATATATATATATATATATATATATATATATATATATATATATATATATATATATATATATATATATATATGTATATATATATATATATATATATATATATATATATATATATATATATATATATATATATATATATATATCATCAAAAAATTTCAGTGAAAAAATCTCAGGAACGCGCCATCCGATTGAACTGAAATTTTTAGGACACATTGGTGTATATGCAGAATAGTGCCAGGTCTCAGAAAAAGTTAAAAATCTTTAACCCTTTGGCGCCGGCGGCCATTTTAGTGATATTTTTAATATACCTATTATTCCGTACACAAATAAGTTTTGCAAAAATAAAGTTAACAAAATAAATGTCGAACGTGTTTTACATGTGAATCGGTTAATGTTTTGGAATTTTTTAACCCCATGTGTGCGCTGGGTGCCTAAAAAGAGAACGGGAAAAATTGAAAATTTTTAAATTGCGATAACTTTTGACAAAGCTATTTAATCATTACCGAATTTTCAGGACATATTGGTATTATTTAGTTGTAAATTTGTGTAGCTTTTGATGAGCGTGCTGGCAACCCTGAAGCTAGGGCAGGCACTGAAAGTGAAAACCTCCAAATCATCGTCTCTCTTGAAAAAATGCCGTTTCTTCAAAAAAAAGCCACTCATATGTAAATTTCGTGCTTTTTTTACATAAACCAAAAAAAAAATTTGATATGGTATAACGGACACGCCTGGTAACCCTTGCCCAATTTACCTATATTTTTAGCATCAAAAACTTCTGTTCACGGAAACTCACGATCCGATGAGTAGAATTAATTGAAATTTGTAGATTGTATTGGTCTTCAATAGCACCAGGTCTGATAGAAGTAATTTTGAAATGCGGGCGATTCTGTGCCAGTGGTGCCATCTTGAAAAATCACTAAAAAAGATAACTGCTTTTAGCCCTATAAATTCTGATTGAATCGTTCGATTTAGACGAAATTCACACAGTAGCTGGACCTTATTTTAAACCACGTTTGGTAGAAATTTGGCTGGAAAATTCGGTTGGAGCTGCCAGCTATGATAATTTTGGTGTCTTAAATTTGAAAAAATAAAAATTTGGAAGTGAAAACATTCAAATCATCGAATATCCTAAAAATGTCCATTTCTTACAATAAAACCAATCTGTATACAAATCTTATGCTTTATCTACACGTTCAAAGTAAAACTTTGGAAATTTCATGTCGGACAAGAACGGTAACCCTTTCCCAGTTAACCTATATTTTTAGCATCAAAAACTTCTGTTCACGGGAATTCACGAACCAATAATCAGATACCATTGAAATTTACAGAATGCATTGGACTTAAGTAGAAACAAGTCTGATAGAAGCGATTTTTAATTGTGGGCAACTCTGTGCCAGTGGTGCCATCTTGAAAAATTACAAAGAAAAAAAAACTGCTTTTTGCCCTATGAAATGTGAATTAGTAACCAGATTTTCATGAAATTGACACAGTAGCTGCACCTTACTCTAAACTCTGTTTGATAGAAATTTGGTTGAAAACTTCGATTGGTGCTGCCAGCTATGGTAATTTTTGTGTCTTTGGTTTTGAAAATTCTCTCAGGAAAATAAAACTTTTTGCCCTATAACTTCCAGTGCAGTCATGAAATCAATACGAATTTCATACAATTAATGGAACGTATTATAAGCATTATTCAGGCCAAATTTGGTTGAAAAGCTTCGATAGGGTTGCCAGCTATTGTTGGTTTTGTATTTGTTTGCAATATCTTTATTAAGTGGTTTTATCGTAGAATTTTCAATTGGTAATGATATTGTAGTGACAATAAACAGCAAATATTAAGCTTTCGATTATTTGAAAAAACTCGCTGCAGGTAACCCTAAATTTCTTTATACTCCTATAACTTCGAATGTAATATAACCACGTGAAGCAGATGTGATATATTCTTGGCTTCGATACTGGCGAAAGGTTGCCAGCACGAGTCGGTTGTGCTACTTTTGTATCAATAAATGCTTACAGTTAGTATTCATACCGGAAACATTTACAATGAAAATAAATAACCGATGTTTCAATTCCCTAAGTTCTGCAAATTTTTCGGATTGCAGCCCCAAACACCAACTTCAGTTACAGTGCTGCAGGCACTGAGCATTTTCTTCATTGATGTTATATGAGATGCTGCTTTCAAAGTTTGGTGAAATAAGCAACTGATGACGAATATAATTAGCCCGTGTTTTGCTCTCATAAACGGTGAAATTCATGCCAGTGGTAATATCTGAAACCTTCCACCATATGAGTTATAATGCATTCTTGAGACCAAAGTAAAACGTGGCATTTGAAACAGTTTGGCCGTAATAAGCAGCTCAAAACCTGCACGATTCTTCTACTGTTCTTCGAACATTAGTGTTTCTAGCGGTTCAGGTGCGCTAGAGTTTTTATTATTATTAACAGAAGGCGTCAAAGTTGAGGTCTCAAAAAAACCACCTCCCATGGCCGGCAGTTAACCTCCGGACTGGTACATCGGAAACTGAATATCCATCAAAAATTTTAAAAAGTAAGATATCGAACAGGACAATTCACCACCTTTTATAAAAAACCGATTAAAATAAAAAAATGGGGGACATTAAAAAAAACAAGTGAAAAAACGACCTGTTTTGTTTTGTAGTTTTTTCGTTGCTAAATTTTTTATTTAATTTTTTTTTTCAAATTGCAGAATATATTAACAAACAAAACACACCAAGGTTTATTGAAATCAGATTAAATGTCGGCCGTCCGAAATAATGTCATTTCGAGAAAAACGGGGTTAAAGTTTCTACAATACTTGCGTGGAGCCGAAACGCGCGCGTTATATGTTATATATAGTCACTCATATAGGTCGTAAAAATATTTTAAAATGTTTGTTTTGAGGATCTAGGGAGTCGAAAAATTTAAAAAAGAACAAATCAATTTTTTGAAATTTTTAGACGGTATTAAAACCTTAAACAAACGTGTTTGATTCCATCGTACTACAAACCGTCAAACGTTTGTTCCAAATGTATTATCAAAAACCCAATGGACAATCCGGAACTAAAATTATTACACACGAACAATGTTAGTGATATTGTTTTATTTTTCAATTGAAACACACTTCGTAGATTCGTGGTCATAGTTCGGGGATTTTTAGACACTTCACCAGATGTTCTAGTCCGCACTGTTTCGTTCTTCCAATTTCCTTTCTATTCAGGACCTCTCTCGTTTCAAGGGATTTGCTTACTCCTGTATGCTTTGTTGACATTTTCTATGGGATTTTCGGTGGGAACTGTTATTAAAACGTAATACATTGGAATGTTTTGTATCGCGATAAGTCGAGACGGTTTTTCCTGATATTTCTCAATATTTCGGGCATTGTTAGGGTGAAATGCGATTGATGTGACAATATGAATAGTTTGATGTATTGTGTTGTCTTTGCTCCTGAAAGCTTTCAATGAAACTATTGGATAGAGAACGAACTGATAATTTTGGATAAGAAACGAACTGAATAGTTCGAATAGTCCGTGGGTTTGCTGAACTTGCAGGGTTTAATAATACTTTTTTTTATGGTCATTGATAATTCAGTATCGCTAGATGCAGCACATGACAGACATTTTGGTACTTTTCTGTAAACCCCCCCCCCCCCCCATTTTTTTCACTTTTTGTTGTTGCAATGCTTCTAAAATTGATTAGAAAGTAGTAATTAACCAAAATTATGATGGAAAAACACGTTTAAAAAAAGAAAATTTTTTAATTTTTTTTTAAATTAATTTTTTAATTTAAAAATTAATTAAATTAATTTAAATTTGGAATTAATGTCACATAACAGTGAGAATAAATTTTGGTACTATTCTGTTTTTTTCCCTTCATTTTTTTTAATTTTTTTAATGGAAACTGCTCGAAATGGGTTAAAAAGTGTTACTCCGCAAAAATTGAGATGGGAAAATGCATTTAAAAAAAAAATTTTTTTTCCGATTTTAAATTTTTTTTCCATTTTTATGTGGCAGAATGAGTTTTTCAAAAGTTAATGTGTTGTTGGAGAGGCCTGCTGTAAAATAATTGTAAAATAAATTGTAAAATAATTGCTTAATTGTAAATTGCGTTGAAGCTTCGGAAAGGTAAGACGTCAAAAATAGAGCAAAATTTATTCTCACTGTTATGTGACATTAATTTAAAATTTAAATTAATTTAATTAATTTTAAAATTAAAAAATTAATTTAAAAAAAATTAAAAAAAAATTTTTTTTTTCTTTTAAACGTGTTTTTCTATCATAATTTTGGTTAATTACTACTTTCTAATCAATTTTAGAAGCATTGCAACAACCAAATGTGAAAAAAATGGGGGGGGGGGAACAGAAAAGTACCGACATTTTTTGTTCGAACAACTCCCAAAATCCAACCTTGTTTGAGTAAAAGTTTTATCATCTCGTTTTTTGGACAATTTGAGTTAAGATTACTTTTTTTAATATTTTGGTTATATTTCAGAACGACGTGCTTGCTTTCGCTGTAGATTATGGTTTGTCGTTCTAGGGCTTCTTTCGCATACCATGTTTTTCAGTTTTGATAAAACTAAAAGTAAAAATACTTGTTGACCTTTTCCTTACAAGATGTGCATCATCTACGCCAGAAATTTCCTTTACTGATTAGTTTGTGACATGGATACTGGTAAGATAAAATTTACTTGAAATAACCTCGTACACTTTTTTTTAATTGAATTGGGGCAGAATGTTTTTGTATACATAAGTATCAATGCTTTTAAGAGTAGCTGTTTAGTGATTAAGATAAGTCAGTCGATCTGCCTGTTAGAGTATTGAATTTCTTCCAATTTGGTCTTGTTGGTGAAATTTTTTCATTAAGTGCCTTGAAAATGGCATTGCCGATAAAAATTGTAGAAGAGGACAGATTCCTCCCAAAAAATCATTATTTGTTAAAAATTAGCTAGATATCCAAAACGAAAAAATTAGCCCATCTATTAAAATCTTTTATTTTGAACAAAATATGTAGAGTTAGGTAAATTCAATTACTGTGTCATATTCACTAAATCAAGTTATATGTTTGAGCAATTTTCCCGACTGTTATTTTTCAGGCAATTCCAGCGTTTCTGCTCATTCGGTTGTCGATATAAAATTTAATTTCGCTCTCAATCAGTTGGCTATGTAATTTCTAAAAAGTCTTCAGAGTTCAGAAAGTAAATTCTCATTTCTGTGCTCGTGACATTCCCATTAGCGTTTTGTGATAAATGGTTTTATTTCAAATGCGTTTATTTAGCAATTCCTTTTGTTCAAACTTTAAAACAATTTGATAAGCCTTGAAATTCGAACTAACAACTTTCATTTTCATTGAAAAATACAGAGTATTAGGTGCTAGATGTTATATTTTCCGTACATAAACCTGAACATTATTCATTCATTTTAATGTTAAAATTGCATTGTTTAACTTGTATGTTGATAACTAACCTAATCATTTTATTAGCTTCCTTTGTTCTCGTCAACTCACAACGGATCGTGAAAAATTGATTAAATACAAGAAAAAACTGTTTAGATAATTTAAATTGTTTAAATGAGAATGTTCTGTTGTTTTTTATTCAATCTTAGCAATATTGTCCGCATTTCACATGAATTTTTTCCAGGAACCAAGTTTTTTCATATTCGAGAACAAAAAAAGGTCGCAGGGGGCTAAATCTGATTAATACGGTTTTTGCCATTGCGATTGAAGACTTTTGAGCGGGTGCATTGTCGTGATGGAAGGGAACTTTTTTCTTTGCTAGGCAAGGCAGTTTTGACTTGATCGCTTCATTCAGCGTACCCAGAAATGGTGCAAAGTACTCCTCGCTGATCGTTTTTCTTTTCTTTAGATTGAGTTTTTGAGTAACTTGAACGCAGCTCGTCACAAATGGATGAATGACCACGTTTAAATTTCTCTACCCATTTGTTTATTTTGTGGCAAACGTTGACTAAGATGCTTCAAAGTCAAATCCAGCTTATTTTTTTATCGTAGTTGATGACAATGATCCGAATGAATAATTAATAGAGAATTGGAGGGTTCTTGAAAGTCCATCATTCTCTGACCACTGTTGCATTACAGTTTAAATTTCAATCTAACTCGCACTTCTCGATCGTTTCACAATCCCAGGGAAACAAACTGGGAGAACTTCAAACGGGAAGTGACCAACGGCTTAGGCCCTCCTGCCAGGATAAGCTCTGTAGCTGGCCTGGAATCTGTGGTCAACACTCTTACTGGTAAACTGGTAAAAGCTTTTGAACGACCCTGTCCCAAAGTCTGTCCGAAGCGTAAACCTAAGCCACCCTGGTAGAACAGGCACTTGGGATGTCGCAGAAGACAAGTACGAGAACTCTTTAAGTTAGCCAAAGTAGCTGACTGTAGAGAATGTTGGGACGAATACAAGGAAGTACTTAGGCTCTACAAAACGGAAATAAGGAAAGCCAAATGGAGCTCCTAGAAAGAGCTGTGCGGCAGGATTGAATCCACCTCGGAGGCGGCAAGACTCAGGAATTTGCTGGCTAAACGCCCTGTCGCGCCTAGCCTGTTATGCAGGTCTGATGGGGAGCGGACAAGCAGCAGCTCGGAAACGCTGAAGATCCTCGTAGATACTCACTTTCCGGGCTGTTTTGATGACTCCACCCCTTTCACTCGTGTGCAGTCGTCTGATCTGCATGACATCGAAGGCATTGGCGAAGTTGTCACCAGGCAGAGGCTTGTCTGGGCAATTGACACCTTCAAGCCCTTCAAGTCTCCTGGTTCGGATGGAATTCTGCCGGTCATGCTTCAAATGACAGGTATGCTTGCCGTTTCCTGGCTAACACAAATTTACAAAGGTTGCCTAGTCCTAAGCCATGTACCTGCAGCCTGGAGGACCGCTAAGGTTGTATTTATACCCAAGGCAGGTAAAGTCAACCATGCGTATCCGAAGGACTACAGGCCAATTAGCCTTACTTCCTTCCTCCTTAAAGTTTTCGAAAGATTACTTGATCTACATATCGAACAAAGACTTGGCACTCAAACTCTATCGAGAGTCCAAAATGCGTCCATGAAAGGGAAATCTGTCGAAACGGCTCTCCATAGGGTAGACCTCAAAATTGAAAGAGCACTCCATTACAAAGAATACGCCTTGGGAGCCTCTCTAGATATTGAGGGCGCCTTCAACAATGTGCACACAACATCTAATATGGAGCCCACCCCACTATTTGTAGCTTCATAGGCGACATGCTTAAGCACAGGCTCATATCAGCGGAGTGGTGGGGTGCGCAAATCACAAGAAAGGTTCACAGAGGCACTTCGCAGGGAGGGGTTCTATCTCCTCTCTTGTGGAACCTTGTAACAAACTCAATTCTGAAAAAGTTGGAAAGCAAGGACTCACGGTTGTGGCCTACGCTGACGACATTGCAATTTTAGTCTCGGGTAGGTTTCCACATACCCTTGGTCAGCTTGTCGAGTACTCTCTAGGGCTGGTTGAGGAGTGGGCGGATTCCGTAGGTCTTGGCATTAACCCCAATAAAACGGATATTGTGCTCTTCACTAGGAAGTATAAAACCCCTGATTTAGACCATATCATGCTGGCCGGCTCCAGGTTAGGTCTCAAATTACAAACTAAGTACTTGGATCTTATTCTGGACAGCAAGCTCACATGGAAGGCGAATTTAGAGGAAAGAGTTAAGCGGGCAAGCAACGCGATTGATGTCAGCAAGAGAGCGCTGGGTAAAACGTGGGGTCTAAGCCCTGCTCTAACGCACTGGATCTACTTGGCGATAGATCCTTGTTTACGGATGCTTGGTCTGGTGGCCAGCAGTGAATAAAAGCACCTTTGCTAGTAAGGCGAATAGAGTTCAGCGGTTGGCGGCTCTCTGCATTACAGGTGCCTTAGCCTCGACTCCTTCGTCTGCTCTGAACGTCCTGCTTCATATCCCCCCGCTTGATCTCTTTATTAGAGGCACTGCCGCAAAAGCTGCTGACAGGCTTAGGGAATCAGGACACTTCGAGTCAGGATCCTTTGGCCACAGCAGCATTGAACGGGGTTACGCAGGAAGCACTGACTACCTGGTTCTCACTCTGTGCTTTGAGCGGGGATATCGAGCGACTGTGGGAGATGGGTAGGCATGGAATCGGCAAATGTGCCCTGCAGCTCTTAGTATCTACACTGACGGGTCGAAAACAGCTGCAGGAGCAGGTGATGCAGCATATTCTGCAGATACAGCTATGGAAGCAGCTTTCAAGCTTCCGAACCACAGTAGCATTTTCCAGACGGAAGTGTTTGCAATACGTAAAGCCGCAGACCTGATATACGCCGGAGATACTACTAGTAAAGTATTAAATATCTTTACGGACAGTCAGGTGGCGGTAAAAGCACTGATGTCTCACACATACAAATCGAAGTGTGTATTCAATTGCATTCAGGCCCTGAACAGACTGGGTAACAGCAGAAGAGTCAGAATCTTCTGGGTTCTCGGTCATAAGGGCATTGATGGAAATGAGAAGGCGAATGCGTTAGCCAAGTATGGGGTTAGTCTTCCCCTTTTGGGAGCGGTTGACATCCTTGCTCCTATCCAAACGATTAAGTACTCAATCGACTCCCAAATGATGCAGGGTGCGACGCGCAGATGGGGTGCAACTCAGACCTGCAGGGTAACCAAAATTATGTGGGGGTCATACAATCTCGCATCGACCAAGTACCTCCTCAAGTTAACGCGGATTGACTGCAAACGACTCGTTGGTATCATTACTGGTCATTGTCTTGTAGCAGCACATGCTATGAAAATGGGACTCCTAACGAGTGACACCTGTAGAAGGTGTCAAGAGCCGGGGGTCTCAGAAACAATCCAACATCTCCTGTGTCACTGCCCGGCACTGGGGAGAACTAGACTGCGATACTTCGGTGAGCCCTGGCTGGTGGATCTCTCGCACGTGGCAGACCAAAAGCTGAAGGATGATAATGCCTAAACTACAGGGTTATCCATTTCGTGCTTGAGAAAGTAAAAAAAGTCAGTATGTGGTGCGGTCTGGTGGTGTATTTGGGCCGTATTTTTTGAGAACGATCAAGTATAAGCCATCACCGTCAATTCTGAACGCTATAGCAGCATGTTAACCGATTATTTGTGGACCAAATTCGAAGATTATGATTTTGACGATATCTAGTTTCAGTAGGATGGGACATCAAGTCACGTAACACAGACACGTTGAGCTCTTTTGCAACATAAATTTCCAGGACGAGTAATTTCGCGATTGGCCTATGTGAATTGGCCTCCAAGATCCTGTGATTTAACGAGTTTGGATATCTTTTTGTGGGCGTACGTGAAAGATAGTGTTTATGCGAACAATCCCCAAACTCTGGACGAACTTAAAGCCAATATTCGTGAAGTCATGGCCGAGATATTGCCCGAAATGTGTCGGAAAATCATTTCAATCACTTTCCTAATATTTTGTATGTTTTTTTAAGTTTATTTTTAGAGCATGAAATTGATAACTCAGTACTTATTCGAATTATCTGGAACTGTATAGTAGATGCTTTTAAAGATCACACATTAAAAGGATCATAAGCTTTTAACTTTATAAATCTCCTTTTTATGCCATTCTTATTATATATTGAACAGCCTACGTAAATTGGCAAAATAAGTTCAACTATTACATATACAAGACTTAACATATACAAGACTTTGCAATACTAAACATCAAGTTACTTTTTATTGAGCGCTTTAAGTGAAATTGGAGTCCTTGTAGTAACTTATAAGAAGTGCATATATCCATAAGACTGACTGTAAATATATTTCGAGTTAGATTGTTTGTACTTGATTTCCAGTTGCAGTCAGTTCAGTTGGACACACTTACCGAAAACAAAACTCATCTCTTCATGTGAATCTAATACGCATTTAATGTTAAATGTTAAACTGCAGTAACTGCTTTTTTTCCATTTGTTTACCCGAATACTGAAATCGTTTGTAGTGCTATTTAGCATTATTCGTTCAATTTTCGTATTCTCTACGTCTTTCTTCAAGGCCGAATTAGTGAATTTTATAAATATTCTAACATGGTCTCATTAACATCCTTCAGCTAAATAGACTCGGTTCTTGAGTACTCCCAATCCAGTATTTGCTACATCTTTTAATAACCGTGATTGATAACGTGTGAATTTACCGATAATTGAATGAAAAGTCCATAAAGACATTAACACGTAAAATTAATAACTCATAAATATACTTTATTTTGCGCAGTTGTTTCTAGAATAATTAAATCAAAGAATTAGTTTAATTCGGTTAATAAACGACCCTAGAAGATTTGCTGTAGAAGGTGGTCACTTCAAACATTAACTTACTATGTTTCCATTCACAAAAAATTAGTCCCTGAAGCCGCTAAGGCACCTGCAATACTCATACAGCATACCTAACGCCATTACGGAAAAACAGCCTCATGCTAATGTGTACCTATCTGCAGTTCGTGCATTCCAGCTTGGCTTTTAGTAGCCTAGCTTCTTAACGAATATTTGACAGTTACTGGTGATTTGTTGTGAAATACATTCACGGAAAAGATATGGAAACGCATCGTTGATTTGTTCAGCAATCATAGTAACTATGTGACCAGGTGGCTGCTGACCGTATTATAAACTATCTATTCATAGTTAGATTAGATGATCATGACCTTGACACTGAATCGTTCACTGTTAACCGTCAATAGAAAGCAAAAGATGATTTTTTTCGTTTGGTTTATGTAATATCCTCGAGAAAATTTATTTGAATTGGTTGGAAAAACTTTCAACGACATTAATTGAGCATAGTATATGCCATATTTACATATTTTTACGGTTTTCAATAGCTAACGATAGAAAGAAGTGTGTCGCTATTGGAAGGCGGATATACATACGTATGTTGATAAACTATGAATGGCCCTAGTTTTGTTTATGAATTTTCAACAAATTATACGAAGAATGTAGTGTTTGGTATGAAAATCTGTCGAGGCTACATAAATTTCGCGCATTTATTAATACCGGCAGCTCGAAACTGTTATTCAAATAAAAGCGCAGGGATTTTCAAACCAGATACGCAGGGACATTTTTTTCCAAAGATGAGGACATTATAAGAGCCGTTAAAGTATATTTATAGTTGCAATAAATGTTTTTAAAAAGCCGTCACATAACAATTACTACTACCACTAAATTATTTTATGAGAGGGGAACTAACTCTAACTGAAATATTATATTGTTGTTAGAGATAAGTGAGTACGTACACATGGATATTAGTGCTATTGTTGTTGCTTTGTATGTTATTTCAAGGTTTTACTATACTTGAATAATAATAAAAATAATTTTTTTGACGGGCGATGAAATGCATTTACGTACTGTGTGGTGGACTCCCCGACTTGGACTACCAACTGAAACAACCCTCGGCACACCCGCTTAACACATTATTTCAGACTAGTTCCTCTTATCCCGCTCTAGGAGCCCTCTTCTTCATTAAGGAATTGGCCGATCGAGGTCAGCTTTCTTTGCCCGCAATATGACCTGCACATACTGCGCTATTTTGCTCCAGTTCGTCTCTTCTAGCAGTGTAGTCTCCACTATTATGTCAGAAAATAATTGACTTATGAAAACAGTTGACTTATCCAGCCGCATTGAATAAATGTGTGTTCAGAGTAATCATCGAACTCCGGGCGAGCTCTACTCGCTGACAAGGTTTTTACCTACTTTCTTTGAAAAATATCAAAAACCCGTATCCGCTGAGGGATCGCGTTGCGTGTTTTCGAAAGAAATTGAACTTAGTGTCAATCATAGCCCATAAATATTTGATCGCTGGTTTACTTTCGACGATTTCTTGGTTGAAACGCTCAGGGATAATATTCCCGTTCTCTTTTTGGCTAAAACAACGACCTTTTCTTCGCTCAGGGCTAAATACAGTCCGTGTTCTGTTATCCACCTGTAGGTCGTCCATATTACTTGGTTCAGTCTGAGTTGCACCTGGTATAAGTCACAAGTCGCAAGTATGTACGCTAACGAGGGAGTTTCCTTGGGCATCTCTCTTCGCAGAAGACTGTCATAGGAGATACTCCAGAGGATTGGGCCTAACATCGACCCTTGAGACACTCCTGCCGTAATATTTTTACTACTCTGTTCTTCTTTTGTTTCGTTGATGAGGAATCGATTTCTTAGGTAGTCGTACAAAAAATGCTCTGCAAATTGAAGCTAATCAAGCAAATTTGCAGAGTTAAACGCATTCCTCACATCAAGTGTCACTACTTCCAGAATTACCTTTAGGCGAGTTATTTTCCGTGAAATGTCTCCAGCGTTTTGGATTGTTGACATGAATCTCGACTCGACGAATTTTCAATAACTTTTCCTGTCATCTCTAGCAGCTGAAGGACACCCTTGCCTTTGCTTATAAGAACCAATCTTGTAACATTCCACCGGATATGGAAGAGACCATTTGCTACGCAAGCATTAAATATGCACATTAGCTAGTTCAGCCTCTGATGAAAAACTAGCTTCTATGCTTCGCTCGGAATGCTATCTGAAGGTGGAAGTTTCCAGGCTTTCATCGGAAATACGGCTTTCTCCAGTTCTTTTATAGTAAAGAGCGGCAACTCCCCTCCGACGAGACCTAAATCATCGTCTGCTGGTCTGGAGTGGCTAGGAAAAAGTTCTTCCAAATTTTTTTCTATAGTGTATTATAGGGCTTAAGGCTCCAAGTTTTTGCTTCACAATTTTGTAGCCGAGAGCCCATGGGTTATGGCTCATTTGTTTTGTTTTTAATTTTTCAGCAATGTGCCTTACTTATATTAATGGCTTTCCGGAGCTTCTTGTTTTTTGGAACGGTTTTCTTCGGATATCAGCTGCACCTTAGCCCTGCCCTATATGCAGTGTGCGATCCATCGAAGTCTTGCTCATTGGCTTTGCATATCTTATATTTCTTAAATCCACCAGTATACTGGGCGCCTTTGATGACGGGACTTCTTGTGTGGCATGGATGCGTCACAGGCTGCTTTTATGGACTCCATTGTTGAAACGATGAATTATTCAGCAGCAGTGGTCCGTCTTTCACTCGAGCTCAGTTATGACTATTGAAGTTGAGAGCTTATTGCGCAGTGTTGATCGACATTCCAGTGATGAAATCTGAGTGAATTCCCCATTTTGATGCGTGGTCTACAGTGATGGGCATTTACTACATTTGTAGTAGATCTGCTACTTTTTTCTGCCTTTTTCTAAATATACTACTCTACTACGTAGCAAATGATATCTACTACTTTTCCCAAGGAACTACTTTTGAGTGAAGATGGCACTGATGAAACTTCGGTGAACTATTAAGTATTAACTGAAGCACATCTGCGATAAGAAAACGCCGAGCGTGTCGCAACTACTGTAAAAATGCTGGGCAGTGTTTTCGCTGTTCGTCTGGCTAAGTTCTTAGAATTCAGAAAAAGTAGTTGTTCTCGGTTTTTTTTATACACTATATATGTATATGTCTAATTTCTACTACTTTTTTTCTGAATCTGCTACTTTGTTTAACAGTATCTGCTACACATTTATTCATCTCAATGCCCATCACTGGTCCATGTGTTCGTCATTGTGCTTTCCTCTCTATTTGCTCTTTAATTTAAGCCTATCATCCGGCGTTATTCCTTCAGCCTGGAAGGTTTCTAATATTTATCAAATTTTAAAAGCTGGCAATGTTTCTTCCGTTAACAATTATCGTTCTATTTCCTCTCTCCCTTGCTTCAGTTAGATTGTATTCCATGATTAATCCTATCTTCTCTCCGGAACAGGATTGGTTTATTGGCTATTCTTGGCCAATACCTCTTTTTGATTTTTATCAATGACCTCCTTTCTGTTAGCAATTTCTCTTGTTTACAGTACACTGAAGATTTGAAACTGTTCCGAGTCATCAGTAATTCATTGTACTTAAATGTTTGCAAACAAACGACCTTTTCTCTCAAATCCTCTCATATTTCATTCTCTTATTGATTTTCCAACAACTATCTGTCGTCCGTTAATCAATCAGACACGTGAGTATGACTTTTGTTCCTAAATTAAAATTTAGTCTTCATATTGGGGAAGTCAGCACTAAAGCCCTCCCAAGTCTCTCGATTAGTCCTTTTGTCTCCCTCTTAGTTCGTTGATATACGTACATGTGTTCGTCTTTTGCTAATTCGTTAATTCCTCGAAAATGATTGTCAAGTGTGGTCTCCGCATTTCGAATAAATTTCTGAGGCCTTCGAGTGTATGACTTCGAGTGTATGACTCCGTAGACTTTTGTCCATTCAATTTTTTATGTTTTTATGAATTTATCTTTAAGTTTGTTATGCAAAGTTTTTGTTTATATATATATATATATATATATATATATATATATATATATATATATATATATATATATATATATATATATATATATATATATACATAGTCACAAAATTGAAGGCACAAGCAATAAATATGAAAACTCTTAGTCGTTTATAAATTAGTCGTTTATAAACTTTATTATCACAATTTTTTTTTGTTTTTTATTAAATTGAAGACTAAAAATACAAAAATGAACAAAAAAAATTTATTAAAATCAGTCTTTTAAAGAATTAAGTAACAAAAGAAAAAATTAACAACAAAATCCAAGGCACAAAATTAAAGGCACAAACTTCAAGATCACTAGAAAAATATAAAATAATTTATTATTAGTAGTTAGTTGGATATCCGTTGGCTTTGATTACTGCTACTAGTCTTCTAGGCATACTTTCCGCGAACTTTTTTGTTATGGTTGGGCTAATATTTTGCCATTCCCTTGCTATTATTGACTTAAGCTCGGATTTATTCGCAATTGTAAATTTTCGGATTTGTTGCTCAAGTACTGACCACAAATGTTCAATTGGGTTAAGGTCTGGGGACGGAGGTGGAGTTTTTAATTGTTTTGGCGTATTATAAAGCAACCACATCTTTACAATATGTGCGGTGTGCTTTGGATCATAATCTTGTTGAAACCAAAACACATTCGATAGTCCCAATTTAATAGCACTTGATTTTAAATTCCTTTTCAGGTAATCGAGGTATTTAAATTTGTCCATAGTGGTCTCAATAAATTCCATGTGGCCGACTCCTCGTGCAGACATGCAACCATCACATTACCTCCTCCATGTTTTACGGTTCCGCACAAATTTTCTTTCTTTAGCTCGGTATTCGCTTTCCTCCAAACTATTTGTCTGCCATCAGAGCCAAATAGGTTGAACTTACTTTCATCACTGAATATTAAGTTTTTCCAGAAATCTGGACCCTCATTTACGAAAGTTTTCGCAAACTCTAACCGTTTTTTTCAATTTGCTTTTGAAATAAATGGCTTTTTACGGGCTATTCTTCCATTTAAACGATGGTTTCGCAATGTTCTTCTAATAGTTTCCGTGGATATTGGTTTTTGGATCATATGAGAAACTTCAGCCCTCAAATTATTAATCGGCTTCTTTGGACATTTTTCTATTTGCCGTCGAATGTATTCCTCATCTTTAACTGACAGTAACTTTTTTCGACCACGTCCCGTTTTATTAATATAAGTTCCGTCATTTTTCCATTTGTTGACTACAGTTCTTACTGAAGAAAATGATCTCCCAACTATTTTTCTTACTTCTCGATATGTTTTACCTTCACAAACAAGCTTGATAATAATTTTTCTTTCCGCAACTGTGGTTTCTTTTCTCCGTTTATCCATTTCAGCTTTTTTTTATTTATTTATGTACAAATACTTATTTTTTTTTTTGAAAAACAACACATTTAACTCAACTAGTCACTAACGTTCACCTAAAACTCAATAGGTCTGTTCCCT
Organism: Nemotelus nigrinus; assembly: GCA_947369275.1. NCBI lineage: Eukaryota > Metazoa > Arthropoda > Insecta > Diptera > Stratiomyidae > Nemotelus > Nemotelus nigrinus. The sequence continues at coordinate 21,812,503 of OX376372.1, read as the reverse complement.
ACTACGATTAATTGCAATGAAGCATACTAAAACGGAGTACAAAAAACGGCTTCATTGCAATTAATCGCAATTAATTTTAGTACGGGAACAGACCTAATATTTGCAAAGAATGAAAAGTAATTACATCATCAAATTCTACAAAATATCTTATTAGATGCACGTGTGCCTTCAATTTTGTGTAGCTCGCAAGTGGTACAGTTGACATCAAAATAGCAAACTTTGTGATAGATTCGACTTTTTTTGTATTAATTTGGTGTACATTTATAAAGAAGATTACGCACTAACAGAATAAAATGCCAATTTGATATATTAACTACAATTGTAGTAACATTGAATAATATTTTGGCATTTATATAGATTGTGCCTTCAATTTTGTGACTATGTGTATGTATTTATTCAAATTTCGATTTGTCATAGCTTTTTGCAGAAACATTGGATCATTGTGAACATTTCAGAGCATATTAATGTTAGCAAAAACTATATACAAATGTGTTTCTAAGTTTGTGCGGCCAACCTTGTAGCTACGGCAGGCACGTGAAAAATAATCCTTCAAATCATCAAACCTCCTGGAAAATTTTTGCTTTTTAACAAAAAATACAATTATTGCTAAATTCTAACCTTAGTCCACCATACCAATTTAACATTTTCCAAATTCGGAGTTGCACAAGAACGGCAGCCCATCACAAAATAACCTTTATTTTCAGCACTCGAAACTTCTGCTTACGAGAACTGACGGCCGAGTAATACGATTAATATGAAATAGGACCAGGTCTGATAGAAGTGAATTTAAAATACAAGCAATCCTGTGGCAGTGGTGCCATTTTGAAAATTCATAGCGAAAAAAACTGATTTTTAGTCTATAACTATCGATTCCGCCAACCAATTTTACCGAAATTACCACAGTACTTGAACCTTACTCTAAGCCAAATTCGGTTGAAAAATGAGAACAGAGTTGCCAGCTATGGTAATTTTTATCACCTAGGCCTTGTAAATTTGCTCAGCAAAATAAACCTGTTTTCCCTAAAACTTCCTATCTAGTCATGAAATGTAATAAATGGAAAACGAAAACCAATGTAGTAGGAATTTCTTAAAAAAATCATGATAGGGCTGCTAGGTATGGCCATTTTTGTAAGTTTTTGGCATTTCTTTACTGAGCGATGGTATCATTAAATTTTCAAATGGGAATTATCCTGCAATGACAATCAAAAACAAATATTGAGGTTTCAAAAATTGAAATGTTTTGAGAGTGGTAGCCCTAGAATTATTTTCACTTCCATAACTTCCAGCGCAGTCATTCAATCGAAACGAAATTCACAGGGTCGGTTTAACTTAACGTGATGCAGATTTAGTATGTTTTTGGCTACTTTGCTAACACAGGGTATCCAGCAATAAACATTTTCATAAATATTGCACCAACAGATGCTTAATTATATATATAGAGCATTTACAATAAAAATAAGAAACCAATGTTTAAATTTTTTCTATTTATGAAAATTTTTCGGATTTCAGCCACAAACAACGTTTAATCGCTGATACTTTCCATGACATATAGGTTAATCACAATACAGCGTTGTTTGCTGCGGCAAACGCAGTGGGAAGCGTGAATGCCGCAGTTGAATTTGGTGAAGCACAATACAGCGACAATGTCGCTGTCAATGCAACCAAGGCACCAACCAAATTCATTTTTTTTTCTTTTGTTTTGCTAAATCCTGTTGTACGAGGATTAGGTTGGCTTATCACAATACACATCAGCCATCACTTGTCTATTCCACTAGACCATTCAATCTAATTCAAACAGAGTTAATTCAATCTAGTGGTGATGCCAACCTATGGTAGGTATCACCGCTAGCGGTGCGGCAAATTTCGCCGCTGCCGCAAATTCCGCCGCAGCCATTGTGCGCGTTACCATACAAAACAGTACCAGGCCCGTGCGCAAGGGGGGGTTTTGGGGGTTCGAACCCCCCCCCCCCCCCCATAGCAGTTTTCACCAATCAGATTTCTCAGATTTCAAACTCGAATATCTTTTTTGATTTTGAGTTTTGCGAAAAGTGGTAAAGGACTTTTCGACTCAGAAAAATATGAAGAAAATTCAGGAAAATTTTGATTCGTGGTTTTTATCCCCACTTGTCGAGGGAGCATATGAAAAAAGTGGTATAAAAGACTTTTCGACTCGAAATTCAAAACGGAATATCAGATTTCTTTTTGGTACGGGGATTTCGGTACACCCTGTATATTACCTAGCTATATTACCTAGCTACACGAAGCTGTTACGACCTATCTCCATTTGCACCGGCAGTTATCCGCGCTCTTGAGCTGATTTCAACGACTTGGAAGGATGCAGCTACTTCGTCTGGAGCTTTCCAACTGCTTCCAGCTATCAAAACTCCCAATTTTCAGGTAAATTTTCTAGATATATTGTTCCTTTGGTACTCAACTTTCTTATACTGTGACCGAAGCAGCTTAGACGCAACCGCTTTTACAAACTCTTGTTTACTTTAATGAGTGAAGAAAAAAATATATGTTCGTTGTAAAGTTGAGGAGTTACAATCCATTTTTCATGCTCTGAGAAAGTTTTCCAAAATATATAAAACACAGTAAATTCATATACTGACAAGTTATTTGAAAAGTCCTGAGTTCTCAAAAATTTGTGGTCCATTAAAAGAGAGAGTAAAATTTTAGAGATTTTATGAATTTGGGAAAAGTTTAAGTGAATTTAGAAATGCTCTACTGCAATTTTTATACAATTCATTCTACAACTTCCAATTGATGAGGTTTTTTCTAAATGAGTTGAAAATAGTTAGATATTGATATTAATTTTGGGGAAATACTCTGCAATTTCAAGTTTGAAAATCTATGTACATTTTTGTGTTACTGTGCAAAGTTTTCCATCAGTACATATGTTATTTTGATTGTTAATATACTTACTAACGCAAAAACTTTTGAGAAAAAAAATGTTTTATAAGACCAATGAAAATACTATTGTCCAAATATCAAGTGAAAAATTCTCATTAAGGCAAGAAATTTAATCATTGGAACGACAAGAAAGAAAAATGTTTCTGTTCCTACTATGAAAACTCCATGTTTGATGGAAACGTTCCTTGCCTCCATGCGAAATTGCTACTTGATATTTTGAAAATAGAAATTTCATTACGGTAACGACACATTTTTTCCATATCTACTTGATATGTTAAAAAATTTTGTGAGTAACATCTCAAAATGTTAAGTGCATTTATATTAACTTTCAGATGTCCATGCACATTTTGAGCTCGGTACATTCTTTGACTTCAAGCTTGAGTCGAGTACTTCAAACAGAAAATCAGGATCTTGGTGAGGCTGTTGAGTTAGCCGATGCTGCAAAAGAAGAACTGACAAAAAGAAGAGAAAACACCACAGAAAACTTCAGAAAAATTTTCGAAACTGTAAGCCAAATCAGCGAAGAATACGACATTCAATTGCGAAAACCAAGGACAGCTTCAAGACAAACGCAACGTTCTAACGTGCAAACTGATTCAGTTGAAGATTATTTTCGAATTACGATTTATATACCATACCTTGATTCGTTTGTGATACATTTACAGGACCAGTTTCTGAATCATCGCAATATTTTATCGAATTTCGCTTGCCTTTTTCCGAACAAAATGAAAAAATTTGATGAAGAGTCATGTGAAAAATTATTCGAACCCTACTCTTCAATTTTGCACGATGATTTGCATGACGCATGGGTGAATGAAGTCATACTCTGGAGACGACGCATTATTGAAAAGAACATCAAAAATTCTCTCGAAGCCCTTGAAATTTGCAATGCAGACGCGTTCCCGAACGTACACCAAATGCTTCGCATTATGGCCATTTTACCCGTGACGACAGCGAAAAATGAACGCTCCTTTTCAACATTGCGTCGTCTGAAAACGTACATTAGATCGACAATGTCTGAAGATCGGCTCAACGGCTTAGCCTCCCTCAATATACACCGTGAAATTGAGAAAAATGTGCAAAAAATTCTGGAAGAATTTTTTTCGTTACCTCGAAGAATTAATCTGTTAAGTAATGAGAAAAAAATATGAAGTATTTACATGCAAACGTCTTTAAAAAATAAAATAACAGTTTGTGTGTTTTTACATATTATTGAAAAAAAACTTTTATTTCAAAACACACATTGTTTTACTCTTAATATATTTTGCAGCTAATATATTTATATTAAAAACATTTCTTAACATTATTATATTGACCTAGCAGTAACATTATATTGCCAGCACATAACATTCTTAAAATTTTATATATTGACATGCGTGTGGTTAATTTGTCTGTTACAATATTATATTAGTAGGCCAATATTATATTAGTAGGCCAATATTAAATAGTAAACTGGCAATAAGTTATATTAGCATCTTACAATACTATTGGTATACCAATACTTAATATTAACATGCCAATATATTATAGTAAAATGGCAATAAGTTATATTAACGTCTTACAATAGCATATTGGTATACCAATAATTAATATTAACACGCCGTCGATACGATTTTTCCATAATCGCAAGAGGTCCCCCATCTAAGTACTAACCGCGTCCAACACTGCTTAGCTTCGATGATCGCGCAAGATTAGGTTATTCCAGTGTGCTATTGCCGTATTTAATATTAACATCCTAACTAACAATACAAGCAATGTACTTTGTTGTATGACCAACAATCTCACCACCCTTGGTTAATACATTTATATTGGCATAGTAATATATTTATGTTAAGATGTTAAAACATTTATATTTACAGATGTTCTTAACATAAAAAGTTAACAGCTTAATATATAATGTTAAACTGCAAATATAATATTGTAACTTCCTAACATAAAATATTGAGCTGTTAAAATTATGTATTAGGGACAATGCTGTTACTATAACAATATCAAGATGTTAATATATTGATTTCGGTCATTTCTCAGCGTGTACAAAAAAGTATATTACATCTTTCCAGATTGTTTGGTCACTCAAAGACAATTTCTTCGAAAATAAGTTTTCTAGCGGTTCTGATGCGCTAGTTTTTTTGAATCATGTTTCTTTTGTCTTTTTGTAATATATCAATTTTTGTTATCTTTTATTAAATTCATTTTCATAATAGGAATTTGTGCTTTGTTGTAATGCATATTTGTAAATAAATATATCAGAGTAATCCATACATCATTCAAATACTTTGGGATTGACGTCACGGGCTGTCACCACTTGTCCTCCCAACCGTGCGATTTCGTCCTCCAAGCCACTGAGTTTCCTCCAAAGTCACCCTCCTCATATGTGCTCAAATTTGCTTGCAGGATGCAGGTTATTGGACTCGCCCACCCTTGACGGCCGTCGGTACTGGGGAGCTAGCTCCATACACCGTAAATTTCCTCCTTCTCGACACACTCATGTCTGGTTTATTCTTCAGGATATCCTTCATTCCTTTCTTTCCGGGGTGTCCTTCCTTAGCAATGCTTTAACACATCTAGGCTTGGTAGGCCGTTTCACTAAACGCAATCCACCACAACTAAGTTGCAGGCAATGAAGAGAATAATAATAATATTAATAATATTCACCAGTTTATCAAAGCTATCATTAAAGCAAAAACAATAGGAATGTAAACTCAAAATATTTAAGCTTGTTTGATAAAAAAAATATACATTGACATCCGTCTACAAACTTTTTTGATGCTGAAACAAACTCTATTGAGAAACAAACTCTATTAAGCACATTATAATTTACTACACAAAAAACACTCGATATAATTATTGTTGAATATCCAACGGTTTATCATGTCGTCGCAAAGTTCTTAAATACATAACTCAATATACCTACATTACTTGCCAAAGAATGCTTAAGAAAACTATTTATTCACACGTTACTGATGAATTGAATAATATTCTTGACAATGCTAAAATCAAGCTCTTGCTGGTATATCGCACCACCAGAACACAGAATCCGAAGCGAAAAGAACAATATGAAGAATCTAATGACTGTGACGACTTACCAAAGCTGTTATTGTATGCTGCTAATAAGCAAAAACATTCAAACTACATAGTGATTATCTTAATCATCCAATAACAATTACTCGATGACAGAAAATACGACAATGTGTACATAAAGGTTTATTTCAGGTTTTGAAAATTAAAATACGTTTAATCAATATCACACTTGAACGTATATACATTCTATGTGCGACACATGTGCGCTTATGTTGTACAGAGCGTAGGTAGTGACATGAATACATTGCCTTTTTTCTTTAATAATTCTTTTGATAGCGAAACAATTACATTAAGTTCTTATTGAAAGTAAAGAACAAATATTTTAAGAACATTTATATATTAAGAAGAATACAAAACTGAAGGCATGAGCAAAATTAGTGTGTGGGTTCGAGGAAGTAAATTTGAATGAGGTTTTAAACATGACAAGTGACGTGAGTTATTAATAAATATCTCAGAACTGAATTGAAATTTTTTTAAATATAATTGTAGACTGTTAACTGTGCTTTGCATTAACTCAACATTACATAATCTTCAGTATCACGAATGTGTAGTTGATTTATTTGTTTGTATATTCTTAATAAGCTAGTTTTTTAATGGAGGAAACTTATCTGACCATGTTTTTCTCTAAGATTCTACATAATTTTATTTAACGAAACCTAATTCGAATCTAATTCAAAATCATCCAAAAGTAAAATAAAAATATTTCAATGATCTTATTTGAATAACTTATTTCAATGAACGTAAACAAAACCACATGAAACCCTGACGATATTTATTAAATTATCAGAGCCGAAAAATTGGCAGATTTTGTCAATTTATTTCCAGCTTAGTTTTCATTTTATTTTTTGAGCATAGAAACAGGCGAAATTGAGATACTATGTAGACTTACAGTTTATTCACTTAAAATATGAGATATCGTAGTGTAAGTTCCCCAGCATAAGCAATTAATAAAGGCCTCAATCTTTTAGGGTTTTATCAGTTTCAAGAGTTAGCAGAGGCGGTTACTACCGCACGCTGAGCTATTTTATTCTATGCTAAATTGCTAATAAGGCAGCTCTAATTGGCCATCGGATAATGGGCCAAAACTGGTGGTCCAATGCAAGCCACGTAAACGGGAACCCCTTTCCAAACCCAGCTTAAAGCCAAGTCAGGAGTTTGATAACGATTTTTTTTTAGCAAAAACTCTTTATTGTGCTTTGGTCAGATCAGATGCTTATTTAATTTTATTTATTAGCCAAACTAGGCATAAATACGAAACAGATTGAAACAAGAAAAGGAAAAACTGCAAATGAATACAACAATAATAATAAAAAAAAGTCTAGCGCATCCGAACCGCTAGAAAACTAATTTTCGAAGAAATTATCTTTGAGGGACTTAAAAATGTGTGAAGACGTAATACACTTCTTTGTAGTATCATATCAACCATTTCTTACTCAAAGGAACAAATATCATTTTCTGACAGCATTTCCTATAACACAAATGATTAAAATGTTCAGTGCTGGCAACGTTTGTGCAACACAGCCTACCATAACATGCTCGTGCTTAATCAACCTATCCTTTGAATTTCGTTTTCATCCAAGGATATCGTCGAAAGTTTCAGTGATTAAACTACATATGTCTGGGGTTGCCATCCGAAAAATTTCCAAAACTCGGAAAATTTAATTATCGGTTGCTTATTTTATTGTAAATGCCCTGCTTATGCTTAGAAAATGGAAGCATCTTTTGATCCAATATTTACGAAATTGTCTGGTGCTGGCAATCATGCGTTAGCACCATAGCAGCTTCACGTTGAGTTAAATCCACCCTGTAAATTTCCTTTCGATTGAATGGCTGCGCTGGAAGTTATAGGCGTGAATAGAATTTTACGGTAACCATCCTCAAAACTTTTCAAATTTTCGAAACCTAAATATTTATTGTTAACTGTCATTGCAGAATCATTCCCATTTGGAAATTTTATGACAACATCGCCCGATAAAGAAATGCCAATAAATTACGAAATTCATCATAGCTGGCACCCCTTTCATGATTTTTCAACGAAATTCTTACCGAATTAGAATGGAATTTGTTTAGATTTCGTTATTGCATCGGAAGCTATAGAGAAAAAATCTTTATTTTCCGGAGCAAATTTACAGTATTTAGGAGACAAAAATTGCCATAGCTGGCAACCCTATACTAATTTTTCAACTAAATTTCTGTGATATCTAGCTTAGAGTAAAGTTCACCTACTGCGTGAATTTTGTTCAAATCTGTTGGCTAAATCGGAAGCTATAGGCCAAAAGCTAGTTTTGTTCCTCGGCGATTTTTCAAAATGGCACCAATACCACAGAATTGCACGTATTTCAAAATCACTTCCATCAAACCTGGTCTTAGCTAATTCCAACATGTCCTGTAAATTTCATATTGATCGCATTATTTGACCGTCAGTTCTCATAAACAGAAGTTTTGAGTCCTGAAAATAGAGGTAATTTGATCATGGGCTGCCGTTCTTGTTTACCGCGGAATTTTGAAAATGTGTATTTGACATGGTCTACAAAAGTCAAAATTTATCAATAATTTGAATTCATTAACAAAGATCAAAATTTTTTCAGGAGGTTCGATGATTTGAAGAATTTTTTTTCAGGAGCCTGCTGTAGCTACAGAGTTGCCTGCACAGTCTTGAAAGTCCATGTGTGTTAAATTTTAGTCTATATCAATACGCTCTGCAAATTTTACGATGATCTATTGTTTTTCTTAGAAGTTATTACAAATCGAAATTTGAAAAAAAGCCTTGCCTACTTTTAGGCACTCAGCGCCTACAAAAGGCTCAAAATTACCAATTCTTTATCATAGACAAGCTTAAAACATAATAAGTTATCATTCCCAATATTTTTTTTAACAAAAATTTAAACTGCTTGGAAATATAAGAGTACCTGAAAATTCACCAAAATGCCTGCCGCCGCCAAAAGGTTTAAATTCTATACATCTACGTCCTCCGAAAATTTCAGCTCAATCGGATCAACCACTCCACAGATTATCTCCCTTAATCATTTTGCTGATATATATATATATATATATATATATATATATATATATATATATATATATATATATATATATATATATATATATATATATATATATATATATATATATATATGTATATATGATGAATTTTTGGCGAAACGAGTTTAATACTGATTTTCTTTGAAAATTAGTAACAACTAAATTATAAATAAATAACGCATAAATAAATAAGTAAGTAAATAAATAAGTTTAAAATAGATAATAGATAAATAACAATAAAAAATTACGGGGTACAAATGGCTTGGATAAGGGAGGATTTGGAGGATAGTTTGGAAATTGTTGGGTAATAAAGTTTGCTAAAGCCATTGAAAATCCTGCAGCATCTATTTACCGACTCATTAGCTGCAATCATGGTGGAATGTGGATATTCCTCGGTTTGAGTAAATGTGAGCAATTTGGCAGATATTATCAGTAAGTAGTGACGATATCGAATCAGCGCAAATAATTTTTTTATATAGATTTATTTATTTATAATTACAGCTACAATGAATAAATCCATGTCATCCATATAGAGAGTTTTTGACGACAGTTTATTTTCTGGATTTCAATTTGACAATTCCCTTTTTCAAAAAATGCGATGTTAAATTGTTTATCTGTGTTTTTTTTTTAAATTATGTTTTTAAATATTCTGTAGTAAAAAAAACATTTGAAGCTAAGATAATCTGACGATCTCTAAAGAGTATGCCAGCAGAATATCTACTTTTTGTAGAACAGACTTGAAATTACAAGCTCAAGTTCAACTTAAAATTTTTTTTAAATTAATTCGTACAAGGGTTGATTACTAAGCGGATATATAGTTTTGTTTTCGGTTGAAATGTTAAACATAATATTTAGATAACGAGAAAGGTAACAGAAAATTACTAAAGATTTTTAATGTTTGAATTTTTATGCATGTAAGTCATACACTTAGAAAAATTTCATTTAATAGAATCAAATTTAAATCAAAAGTTGAAACACTTTTAAATAAAAAACGAATCTTGTTTGAATTCCAGTTTGTTATAAAAATGTTATTTTCATATCAAAATTTTCATATTTGAATGAAAAATAAAACATTAAAACAAACAAGACACACTTTAATACAGCGTTATTGAAATGAGGTCAGATTATTTGAATTAAAAAGAAACATATATGGCGCCAAATCATATTTGAAAATTTTTGATTTGGCGTCATATACGTTTCTTTTTAATTCAAATAATCTGACCTCATTTCAATAACGCTGTATCAAAGTGTGTCTTGTTTGTTTTAATGTTTTGTTTTTTCATTCAACGATGAAAATTTTTATATGAAAATAACATTTTTATAATAAAGTGGAATCATTTTTATTGAATAAGGGGGATTCTTTAATTAAAATAAGATGCGTTTTTTGTTTAAAAGTGTTTCAACTTTTGATTTAAATTTGATTCTAAAAAACTTTAAGTGGTGAAATTTTTCTGAGTGTAAAAGCTCAATTCTTCCTTACTAAAATACTAAATTCAGTTCTAAAGTAGTGTATCTTATTTGAAAGGAGAGAGAAGAAAACTTGTACTATACTCCCAACACCAGCTTCACGTGCACAAAGGCTTTTACAAGCAATATTGAAAATAGTTGGAAACAATTAATACAACGGGCTAGCAATGTTGATAATTTGAGTAAGATGTGCATGCTATTAGATGAAGCTGGCTGTCCAAAATATAAAAAATTCAAAAACAAAATAAACAAATGAACATACTTATTTTGTTACCTTTCCTCTCAAAAAAAAAGTAAAACAAATATGCTTTTGAAGAATTAAAGCGGTAGCATAGACATTAGAACAAAATTATATTAAGGAATAATAAAATTTTGTTTATCTATTTAATAATTTTAAACTAAACAAAGGAATAGAGGTTAATTTTTGTTGATGAAATTAATAAAACCAATTAAATATCAAAGAAAATATGGATAGTTGTCTAAGATTTAATGATTAGGCTTTTTGTTTATCATTACAAAATATGTTACATTTTAAAAGTCTACTAGATTTAGAATTCACAAATTGCATTCCCGGCAGGGATGAATGACATGATGACGTCACCTTCGAGGGTGGGCTTAGATTATCCAAGTGTAAATCGATGGCTCCAAACTAAACAATAAAGGCGGGAGTAGTGTACCTATACTCGGATGAACTGAATCTAAAGCTGGTCCTCCAGGCGAAGGTTGTGACTAATTTTCAATTAATCAAGATTTGTATTTTCACAGATGGTCAAGGGGCTATTAAGTCCCTTGCTGGTCCTTGTGCAGTATTGTCACCGAATTCAGTGCATCTCTTAAGACGATGTCAAGGCATTTGGCAGTACAATTGATTTGGATACCTGAAGTTGGGGGCATTCGAAAAATATGGCATTTGCAAGAAGTTTAATTCGTTGATAAAAGATTATTTATTGGAAAGGCGAATTGTGACAAAACAATTACAGTGCATCAGTTGGAAACGTTTCATCAATATAGGCATACGGCAGGGATCAATTCTTGGACCTTTGCTATTCAACCTGTATGTGAACTGCATCCAACATCTCCAGCTGTCTTGCAAATTGGTCTTTTTTGCTGATGACTCACTTCTTTAATATTCGAGAAAAAATGAACCATCTCTGGAGCATAAAATTAATAGAGATCTGGATACCAAGTGTGGCTTAGGCGTAACAAACTGCTCATAAAACTCATAAAGGTAATCCATTTGTGATCACGGTTCTCTTCTTGTCTATAAATTAGCATAGACAATGTATATCGGCCCTAATGCTTATCAAAGCAGAGAATAATTGAAACGGGAAACTCGATCGTTTTGCGGAATAAGTCTTCGAAAGCAGAATCAACATGGAATTGTTTTTGCGGGATGGTTAAAATTTGAAATTTTTTTAAATAACTAAGTGGTTTCGAAAGTATGCACTGATTCTCATCAGACATCAGCACACAGTGCATACCTGACTGATGTGACCACTTGCAATGTGATGTCATTTTTGATAAGCATTAGAGCCGATATACGTTGTCTATGCTAATTTATAGACAAGAAGGGAACCGTGATGACAAATTGATAACCATTATGAGTAAATAATTTCGTTGAATATAAGTTGCTTATAAAAGTCAACAAGACCAAGTACATCATATTCCAGCAGAAGAACAAATGTTTTATAAATCCCTTTATTCAGATGAACGGATTCCGTCTGGAAAAAGCTGAATCAATGAAATACCTTGTCATGGATACATCACATTAGATATAAAGTCGCACTAATCATTGCAGCTTTAAGCGGGTAGTACCGGTTATAATTTTGAAAAAATCAGTTTTTTGTTTTTTACATTTTTCAATTTATTATACCTTCAGAAATTACGTCTCAAAATTTTATTAAGATATTGCCAAAAATAAAGAAGCTACTTCAGTTTACGGCAGACCGCTGCTTTGAATTACTGCGAAAAAAAGATGAAGAGCGCATAAATCTGGCAGAAAAAGTGGCAAAGGAAGCGCGTTTGGCCAAAAAATACTGCCCAACTACAAGAGCAACTGGCTTATGTGGACTCAAGAATACTTACGTATGGTCTAGGGATTGCAGACTGAGCAATTGTAGGTGATAAAAACATAATAAATAAACATAACACCGCAAAGTCCTGACTTCAATCCCACTGAGCACATGTGGAACATGCTGGGAATAAGGATCAGACCTCATCATATTAGCTCGAAATCTAAGTTGAAACACGCCCTTCAGCAGGAATGGGTGAAAATAGAGCCAAGCTATGCAAAAAACTTCTAGAATCGATGCCACACCACCTTACAGCCGTGATTAAAAACAAAGGCTACCCAACTAAATATTAACAAAAACTGTATCTATAGTTTTCAAGATTTTTCATAAATTGTTTCGTAAGTGTATGAAGACTTTATTGGAAGCAAATTGTCGACTTTGTTTTATTTTTAGTTAATAACTTTGTAATGAATAGTTCAAATGGATTAGTTTTTGTTTCCAAATTAAATAAAACTGTTTAATGAATAAATCTGCATCAAAACTTTTTCAAAGTTCTTGCAACAATTCAAATAGCTGCTGTACGAAGACATTATTGGCACACTGCATATATATTTGAAAGGAATTTAGCAGCAGTTTGACTGAGCAAGCTGACTTCACCTTCACTTGTCCCCAAGGTGCCTACGCACAACAACTGAGAAAAATGAGCAGATAAAGGAAAAATGCTGCATATGAAGTAACATACAATATCAAAAAATCCGCCACTCAAAGCCTTCAGAAACATAATTTCTTATAAAAAAATATATTCAAGTAGTATATATTTGGCATTCTGGGGAAATATATCTGTCTAAAATCACAGTTTAATTGTCAGTTATTATGGACACATACAATTCAACTGACAATTTTTAACCTTTATCAAATTGTACATAGTCAACAAATGATTATTATCAAGATCAAGGCTAATCATGCCGTTTACAAAATCGAAATTTGCAACAAATACTATAGTACGTACACGAACCGCTCCCAATTAAGAAATGATCAGGAAATGAACGACTTTCAACAAATTTTGTGAAAATTGAGTGAAACATATTGCCCCTGAAATTCCCGAAAAAAAATTTCACATATGCCATATTTTATTGCTTTTGTGGTTTTGCCTTGAAAGCAACACAGGTACATACCTAGATATCTATCATAAGTAACACAATATTACTAAGAACATCGTATCACGTAACATCTGTCCTTGCTTCGAAACAATTCGGCGGAGAACTTTTCAAAAAGTTTCATCACTACCAGTTTTAATTGTTTGTATGCGTGTTTGTTTCGAGCGAAAATCAATCGAATGCTCGACGTGAATCTAAACCACCGATTTGCTAATTTATGATTAGTTTAATTTTACGACACACATAGGTAAATGGTTTCGCCGGTTATTTTCTTAAAGTGCGTGACGGTAAAATGATACAAACGAACCATCGACGTAAAGACTCGGGAGGTGAATACCTGAGTAATTAATGAAACAAAACCCTAAATACATATTCCGGGGTCAGATGCGTCTCGTTTTACATTTACATCAAGCAAGAAGATTAGTTTTGCATTGAATGTGTTGTACTATCAGTCAGATTGAATGAATACCTACTCGCATCCAATTTACATAAAAGCTTCCGCCTATGCGCTTTGCTACGATATTAATTTCGGCTACTTTATTCTAATTAATAGATTGAAGTTACAAAATGCTTTGCAGAGTGACGAATGCGCGAAGGACATCCATTTTACGTACAGATGAACGACAGTCACGAAACGATCTATCCAAACAAATAGAAAAAGTCGACGGTAATGAGCGCGACAATGTAACCTGTCGTTTAAGTAACATCTAATTAGTAGCAGATAAAAGGGTTTTGTAACACCAATAATCGAAAATGTTAGCTTATGGTAATTTTTGCTGGGCAAATGGAATTCGCCTGTTTCCTGGACTTAAATTGGTGTCCCAATACGAGTGACGGTACGGTAAAAATCATACTGAACATAAGTATGAATATGTAAGTTCAATGAAATTATATGAGGTTCTTTGGTGAGCAGCAGAGTAGAAGAAATTATACATCCGCAGCCATTGACAATGAAATTAATTAGACATATTTGAAAAGTCGCAGCCGTTATTAATTACATGTGTTAAGACAAGCTTTAACCTTTCTATCTTATGTTTTTGTTTGTATGATCTCTGCACGTAGCATTGGCTCTGCTTGACTTTGAAGAGCTCATAAAATGTAAATTAGGACAACGAGGCAGATATATTTTCTGCTGTATGATGTAATTGACCGAAACAATGCTAGCCTAATGTAAAGAAAGTAGTGTTTTGAATGAATTAAACGAGTTACGCGAATAAAAATTCTGAAATACATATTTCTCTATTGAATGATCTAAAAATCTAGTAGCATTGAAGCGAAGGTGAATAAATTTGGAAGGTGCTCTAAGCGATTTCATATATGATGGTCTAAACAATGCCGTTATGTTTATGCACACAATGCAAAATATTGTAGAAAAAAAATTGTTGCAATTGAAATTGACTTATAGTATTGACATGAATGGTATTGCATCTGCTCTCAATGAAGATGTTGTTGTTTCCTTGAGGGGAATTTAACCGTAGATTTGTTGCATTTTTATAAATATAGAATGGTCTATGAATATGTTTCACTTCACAAAATTAGTTAAAGAAAACATTTATTTGCATAAAAAACTAAATTACTTAATTCCATATCTAATTGTTGCTTTTTAAGGTAAAGATCTCATTATAGAGACCACTAGCTTTAAAAAGACGCCATTTTATTCACGTACATAACCAAAAGTTTCATGTAGATGCATGCTGGTGTTGACATATTATAGGTCTATAATGGATAATTGAAAATATCGAGTTACATAATATTTAGGAAATATTAATTTTGGATAAGAGTAATTAGTGCCCAAATTTTGTTAAATCTTCAATTTTTTAGTGGACTGTAATGGAATAAGACGACAATAGATTTAAAATTATAATTATTATTGATCCAGCTCTCACTCGTGGCTTTCCAGAGAAGAAATGAATTTGATGGCACCATAGTATGTCGCACTTTTTTCGGTGACACATGATTATATATAATTCTCGTTAGAATTAGGACAAGAATAGAACATTAGAACAGAAATAGGCTAAAATGATCTCATGTAGATCTCAAAAAAACTGATTGGGGTATTTCTTGTGGTTTTTCAATGGTTTGCGAATAAGAACCTACAAAAACTGCCTTTATTTAATTAATTCAAATATCAAATATTTCCTAAAACCCAAAAATTGTTCAGGAGACTCGATGATTTGAAGAGTTTTTGTTTATACACCTGCTGTAGCTAGAGGGTTTCCTCTAAGTTTCGTAATGATCTATTAACTCTGTAGACAGAACAATTCAAAATTCATCAAATTTGCATTGGCTTCGTTTAGGCACCTAGCACTCGAATGGGGTTAAGTTAAGACAAGTGACTGTCCATCGGAGAGTTTTTGGCACATAGGAAGCCCGTTCTGATACTACGGATATATTTCCTCTTAGCCACTGTACAAATCCTTTAGTTCCTTTGATGAACTGTACAGTACTCTTCAGTTCGATAAAGGATAGATCAGTCAGATCTGAGAGGAAGGATGCTCTGAAAGAGGCTATTCTGTTCATCGTGAGAGCTGGATTACTCTGACGAAAATCATTGAACGATAGCCAAACTGCTGTGGGCTTCACTCTGGGAGACGGTGTCCCGTAAGAACAGCCACTGCTCAGCGGGGAGCACTATGGACAAAACTTAACTACTACCTAATGCAACGTGCATCCATTCAGGCCGAGGTTTGTCTTGCGATCACACAGAAGGACTTCAGCACAGTACTTTTTTGCCTAATCATAGTTTGACCGATGACATCGGTGTACTTGTAGTCAAAAAGCATAAGCCTTTCCGCATCTTTCCGCTATGTATATGTATTCGAATCAACTGCACTGCTGAATGTGTCAACATCTCCCTTAGAGATCCATAGCAATCAACAACAATTCTAGATACTCTACAAAAACCAGCAAAATAGTTTATAGTCACTTGGAGATCTGTAAAAATGCATATACTTACATTATTAAACACATTATTAAACACATTATTAAACAGAAACCAGTCGGTGATATGAAAAGCAGCCACCACCTTCGCCTGAAAGACGAGGAGCGACGGGAAAGCCCAAAATTCAGCTCATCCGAGTATATAACGATATCAACTTTATTGCTCAGATTTGAGCCATCGGTGGACACATGGCTCAAAAGGTGACACCATTATGAATGTGAGTTGAAAACTCGAGGTCGAGTAGAGTGTTATTAGCTATGTGGTCAACGACCACTGGCGCGAGAACTCCCTCAGATAAGATTCTAGCATGACCAATATTAGTTCTAGTCCTTGCCAAGATATAGTACAGTCTTACAGCTTTTAGGTTAGCTTGCTGCAAGGTTATTAGATTGGTTGGCAGCCAATGATATAAGCGCTTTAGTATGGGTTGTTCGGAGGGCCCCTGCTTCCAAAAGTGCAACCAATTACACCTGTTGATAGGTGGAGTTTAAATCATCTTGCCACCAAAACAAAACCCCATAAAGCGATATAAAGCCATACTACAATGCGAGGCTACAAACCTCAACTTGCCCCTGTGGCTCTTTTCCAGCTGTAATTGTACACTGAAAACCTTCTGCGCTCTTTCTACTATGTTATCATTCCATAAGGGCTTCGCATCAAGCATCAGTC
Source organism: Nemotelus nigrinus (assembly GCA_947369275.1). NCBI lineage: Eukaryota > Metazoa > Arthropoda > Insecta > Diptera > Stratiomyidae > Nemotelus > Nemotelus nigrinus. The sequence continues at coordinate 21,795,221 of OX376372.1, read as the reverse complement.
CCAAATATTTAACCCTGGGGCTCAGGTCAATAGAGACTCCATTTAAGTTTGGCAAGTCAGACTCCGTTTAAGTGTAGACGGCATTGTGACGTCATTAAAAAAATGTGCTTGTACTAGCTATTTGGAAGCAATGAATTGAATTGAATTGATTAATTTTTTGTGCTATATTCTAGATATATATAAATTTGGTGAAGGTTTTTCAATTGGTTATTTCACTAATAGTTTGCAGTATTGTTGAAATTGAATTGATTTGAATTGTGTAGAATTGAGTGCGTAGAATTACTTTCTGGAATCGCATTGTTCCGTAAATAGCAGGGATAAAAATTGCATAATTAGTGACCTTTTTCGATTTACTTTTGGATCTTGATCTTTTGCGGACAAAAATGACATTATCGAAAAGGGTCGACCGAAACCGAATATGGAAATTACCTCTGTGCCGAAGATGTGCACTCGGCATTTTACTGGCGAAATCTATTTGACTCGATTTCATTGACTGAACTGATTTTCACTGAACTTATTGTGCTTCACTCTAATGCAGATTTACTGGGAAAAACGTTTCAAGATATTTTTGAATATTTTACCAACATTAAGTCAGAAAATCGTTTAAAACAATTTTATAAATTAGTTTGTTTAGTTCTAACATTACACGTAACGAGTGCCAGAGAGAGAGAGAGAGAGAGTGCAACAAGAGCGCCCGCAGAGCTCAGTTTTTACTAATGTTCGAAGAAGAACATTAGTATTAAAATCACTTTGACCAAAAATTCATATTTCTATATATATATATATATATATATATATATATATATATATATATCATCAAAAATTTTCAGTGAAAAAATCTCAGGAACGCGCCATCCGATTGAACTGAAATTTTCAGGACACATTGGTGTATATGCAGAATAGTGCCAGGTCTCAGAAAAAGTTAATAATCTTTAACCCTTTGGCGCCGGCGGCCATTTTAGTGATATTTTTATTATACCTATTATTCCGTACACAAATAATTTTTGCAAAAATGAAGTTGACCAAATAAATTTTGAACGTGTTTTACATGTGAATCGGATAATGTTTTGGAATTTTTTAACCCCATGTGTGCGCTAAAAAGAGAACGGAAAAATTTGAAAATTTTTAAATTGCGATAACTTTTGACAGAGCTATTCAATCATTACGAAACTTTCGGAACATATTGGTATTATTTAGTTGTAGATTTGTGTAGCTTTTACTGAGCGTGCTGGCAACCCTGTAGCAAGGGCAGGTACTGAAAGTGAAAACCTCCAAATCATCGTCTCTCTTGAAAAAATGCCGCTTCTTCAAAAAAAAGCCACTCATATGTAAATTTCATGCTTTTTTTACATAGACCAAAAAAAAAATTTGATATGGTATAACGGGCACGCCTGGTAACCCTTGCCCAATATACCTATATTTTTAGCATCAAAAACTTCTGTTCACGGAAACTCACGATCCAATGAGCAGAATTAATTGAAATTTGCAGCATGTATTGGTCTTAAATAGGACCAGGTCTGATAGAAGTGATTTTGAAATGCGGGCGATTCTGTGCCAGTGGTGCCATCTTGAAAAATCATTAAAAAAGATAACTGCTTTGAGCCCTATAAATTCTGATTGAATCGTTCGATTTTGGCGAAATTTACACAATAGCTGGATCTTATTTCAAACCACGTTTGGTAGAAATTTGGTTGAAAAATTCGGTTGGAGCTGCCAGCTATGATAATTTTGGTGTCTTAAATTTGAAAAAATAAAAATTTGGAAGTGAAAACATTCAAACCATCGAATATCCTAAAAATGTCCGTTCCTTACAATAAAACCAGTCTGTATACAAATTTTATGCTTTATCTACACGTTCAAAGTAAAACTTTGGAAATTTCATGTCGGACAAGAACGGTAACCCTTTCCCAGTCAACCTATATTTTTAGCATCAAAAACTTCTGTTCACAGGAACTCACGAATCAATAATCAGATACCATTGAAATTTACAGAAAACATTGGACTTAAGTAAAACCAGATCTGGACTTAAGTAGGACCAGGTCTGGGGATATCTGTGCCAGTGGTGCCATCTTGAAAAATTACAAAGAAAAAAAACTGCTTTTTGCCCTATGAAATGTGAATAAGTAACCAGATTTTCATGAAATTGACACAGTAGCTGAACATTACTTTAAGCTCTGTTTGACAGAAATTTGGTTGAAAAATTCGATTGGTGCTGCCAGCTATGGTAATTTTTGTGTCTTTGGTTTTGAAAATTCTCTCAGGAAAATAAAACTTTTTGCCCTATAACTTCCAGTGCAGTCATGAAATCAATACGAATTTCATACAATTTATGGAACCTATTATAAACATTATTCAGGCCAAATTTGGTTGAAAAGCCACAATAGGGTTGCCAGCTATTGTTGGTTTTGTGTTTGTTTGCAATATCTTTATAAAGCGGTTTAATCGTAGAATTTTCAATTGGTAATGATATTGTAGTGCCAATAAATAGCAAATATTAAGCTTTTGATTATTTGAAAAAACTCGCTGCAGGGAACCCTAAATTTCTTCATACTCCTATAACTTCGAATGTAATATAACAACGTGAAGCAGATGTGATATATTCTTGGCTTTGATACTGGCAAAAAGTTGCCAGCACGAGTCGGTTGTGCTTCTTTTGTATCAATAAAATTATACCGGAAACATTTACAATGCAAATAAATAACCGATGTTTCAATTCCCAAAGTTCTGCAAATTTTTCGGATCGCAGCCCCAAACACCAACTTCAGTTACAGTGCTGCAGGCACTGAGCATTTTCTTCATTGATGTTACATGAGATGCTGCTTTCGAAACTTTGTGAAATAAGCAAATGATAACGAATATAATTAACCCGTGTTTTACTCTCATAAACGTTGAAATTCATGCCAGTGGTAATATCTGAAACCTTCTACCATATGAGTTATAATGCATTCTTGAGACCAAAGTAAAACGTGGCATTTGAAACAGTTTGGCTGTAATAAGCAGCTCATGTGGTGGAATATGCACTCAAAACCTGCACGATTCTTCTACTGTTCTTCGAACATTAGTGTTTCTAGCGGTTCAGGTGCGCTAGAGTTTTTTCTTACTTAAACTTACCTCAGGAATAGTACAGTTGAACAAGGGCTAAGTAACTTGGCAATAACGTCCATTGAAAAGGTTTTCTTAAAATCATGTTTGAGTGAGTTAAATTTTAAATAGAAGTATGCATGAATTTTCTCATCAAATTCGATTTAAAATAGATTTTTTTTTAAAACTATCACTTCATTTATTTTATATTTACTAACCGTTATTTAAAAAAAATAAAAATAAATGTTTTTCGTTATGGGAATGTTATTTTACCGTTAATTTTTATAAGTACTAGAATATTGATATTTTCTTTATGCGTTTATAAACATTTTATTTGCTTAATTACTGTTGTTGTTGTTGCCGTAGCTATGTTTGAAAATCCTTCATTTACATAGCTTGCTGTTGCAGCTTCGCTAATTTATATGTTTAAAAATATATAATTTTTGCAACTATTTATTTAAAGAGAAAGTAATTATATATTGGTAGCATGGGAATTAAAATAATAATACAGTATATCTACTCTCACGTCCACGTTCGTAATTCCTGGGTGCTTTTATGTTAACAATGTTAAAAGAAGCTAACGAGAGGGGTTCTATAATACGTAACAAATTTGAAGAAAGCATAGCCAATGTCAGTTATCAAAATGAGCTAATTGCTTCCCCACGGTAAACTATCACACCACGCCACTGAGCTCATGGGCTCCCAATTAAATGGAAAAATTAGGGAAATTATTAAATCATTTCCATCACAACGTTAGACCAATATCTGTTAAATTAGCGTAGCACGTCATGATAATGTTTTAATAACATTAACTTATAAAAAAAATACTGTGAAATCAGCAACTTTTGAATTATTTTTTCGCCAACCGACTAAACCTGAAGTCCAAAAAACACACCTAATGTTTATTGTAAATTTCATAATGATCCGCTCACTTTGTGCGAAGTATCGCAATCCGAAATTCTATAATACAAATTTTCTCTAGTTACTTTTAGGCACTTAGCACTCGCATGGGATTGGGGATTGAACATTTTCAAAACATTATCATATTCAAGTTTAAAACATCATTAATTTTCTTTTTCTAGACTTAGTTTTTCGAAATGTTTATTTTAAATTGCCTGCTGTCGCCGAAGGGTTGAAGATATTTTCCCGTAAATTAAAAAAAAAATTATAATTCATCAACATCAATACCCTCTGAAATACACAATGCGGAAAAACACTGAACAATCGTGATTCCAATATTAATTTTCTTCGCAAATCAGTAAAAAAAACCTGCAGGAGCTTATAAACCTGTTTTATGTTTTTGGCATTTTATTAATATATTAGTAATTTTCAAAATAGCTTCCTTATTACTCAGCACAACTTTTACCATTAATTATCAAGTTACCGTTAATTATCAATGCGCAGCAACTGGTTTCAATAATATTAGTTTGCAAATTATAATTGCAATCAATTCGAAATCGCACTTCTTAATCAACAAACTATGCTAACTATCAAAAACCTAATTTATGCTATATTTTTATCTAAAAGCATTTCGAAAAGAAATGGGAATCCCCAGGCAGTTAGGCCACACGTCAGTCACTCGTGATATATGAAGCGTAGATTGTTCTTCAACATCCTGGTTTCTTTTTAACTACATATATATTTTAAGCATATTTTCAGCTATGCGATAAATAAAAGTAAATAGCAAATTTTAGCTTGTCACTAAAGATAAGTGAAAATTGAAAAGAACATTGCATCGAGAATTCAAAGTGGATTTTTTATCGACGCTAATTGATGAAAAACCCGTGGAAATCATATAATGCTAAGTTTTTTTTCGTGATCTGAAGTTTAGAATGGTTTTTGATTTTTTTTTATGTTCAAAATTTTCATGCAAATAATTTGTGAGGTGCAACATGATGCTATGAATAGAAAATTTCGTTCGACTCAGTAGCTGAGAAGTTTGAATTGTGTTTCGAAAGGTGAATAGTGGAAGTTCAGGAATGAATTGCAGATATAGTTAGGAATCGTTTTATTACGCGTACTGCATAGTAAACTAGAATATTATATCTTGAATGACTTGAAAAATCCCTGCAAGTCTAGCCACAAAACTACCATTACTCAGCAAAATAACACAAAATCGGTTTTTCCCTCTTGCAATTGCACTCAAGCCTCACCTGAACTCGCACAATCTTTAGGTAACGTTGGCGACACCGACGTTCAAGGAGAGGCCAGTAACGCCTAGACCAGTTAAGTGCATCGGCCAGATCGGGCAGTGTACTTACTACAGGTTTGCTAACCACATCATTAAAGCTCATTTGATTGCTCATCGCGTTGAGTTCTGCATTGCACTGGGGAATTTTGACGCGAAGATACAATAATTGAAGAAATGCGCAGAGCCAGAGATACACTAGACAGTAGCGTTTATCTATATCAGGATGACTTTGATTTTTTCTGGGCTTTTGTTTTCCATTTCTATTTTTATTTTCACTGCTACCAGTCCGATAGTTATTATTACGGCCTATGACCATCTCAAAAGGTATTCACTCTATAGAGTCTACTGATAAAAACAAATATAAATCATCGCGAAGAAGGTCAACTTGATATTCACCAAACTTTGATGACTGTTTGATTGCCGTCACGACTATTGATCATGCTAATTAGAAGCTAAGTGCAAGATTTTAAAAAATCTGTCGTTAAATGCGACAGAGTCACATACAGATTGGAATTCCTTTCGGTTTCATTTCGCACGCTGTTTGCATGGACAAGCATCTGTTTTTGGTATGTCAGATAAAGTTTGTCTATGAACAGATTTGAGCACTTTACTTGTAAGCATATGTAGGTTTGGATGTACTTGTTTAATATTTAACTGCGAATATAATTTCAAGATGAGAAGATGAACTGTATGAATGGCATTTCGTTAAAAACTGCAATACTGATGGTAGTCTTGCATTAATGTACATATCTGAAGTTCATAGTTTACGGTTAAGGTAAGTCGAACCATTGATTTGCTCCAAACAACTACACTAAATTGCATAAGCGGTCTGAAACGCTAATTTATTAAAATCATAAAATCTAGCATACGTGGAATAAGCAATTTGTTTGTAAAGATGAAAAGTGTGTAGATACAATTTAACAAAATGAAAAAAAAAATACGGCTGTAAACTCGATATTAAATATTATTCTTGACATATATTTTCTCATTTTTACTGTATGGATTTTTTACTGTTGGGTTTTACTGTACGTATACTGTAAGTTTTTACTGATTTTCCGATACATTTTTAACCCAAGAACCACTGAGATAGTAGAAATGTAATGGATTTACATTGAAGGGGATGGTAGTAAAATTTCATCTCTTCACTGTCAAATCCAAGCATTTCTTTTGATTGTCAACCTGATAGGTTTACTTTAACGTGTTTTCTGGGCAAGGGAATATACTATTGGTGGCAAACTATACCGTCGATGTCCACTCCATTTCTACTATCTCAGTGCCAAGAACCAGTTACGTATTTTGAGTTGTCATTTCAAAAGTCATGAAAAGTGTCACACTGAATCATAGATACCTACTCAACAAGTCACTTCTCCAAGAATGCGTGATCCGATTGAGCTAAAATTGTCAAGAATTATTGATGTATATAAGAAGAAGGTTCTTACTAAGTAAAAAATACGATAGCTTTAACCCTTTGACAATTGCACGCATTTTAATGAATTTTGAAGTACCGCTTTATTTCTATGAAGAAAATAAATTTGGACAAGTACCTATGCAGAATGGAAATTGATGTTTTATTTATTTGATTATTCACCAAACAAGGTACAAAATCACAGATAAAATATAAAATAAAAAAGTCTAGCGCATCGGAACCGCTAGAAAACTAATTTTCGAAGAAATTGTCTTTGAGTAACAAAAAAATGTGGAAAGACGTAATACACTTTTTTGTAGAATCATATCAACCATTCCTCATCCAAAACAACAAAACTCAACTATAACACAAATGATGAAAATGTTCAGTGCTGGCAATACTTTCCCAACGAAGCAGCAATAAGTTTACCATACCAAGCTCATACTTAAATCAACTTAACCTTTGAATTTCGTTCTCATCGGAGGATTTCATCGAAAACTTCAGCGGTTAAACGTTGTTTGAGGCTGCCATCCGAAAAATGTTCAAAACTCGGAAAATTTAAAAATTGGTTTCTTATTTTTATCGCAAATGCTTTGCATATGAGTACGTAATTTGAAGCATCTGTTAGTGCAATATTTACGAAAATTGCCAATGCTAGTTACCCTGTGCTAGCAGCAAAGCAAAATATATACCAAATCTGCTTCACGTTAAGATAAACCCAACCAGTAAATTTCGTTTCGATTGAATCACTGCGCTGGAAGTTATACGGATGAAAAGAATTTGAGGGCTACCACCCTCAAAACTTTTCAAATTTATAAAGCGTTAATATTTGTTGTTAATTTTCATTGCAGGATCATTGCCATTTGCAAATCTAATAGCATAATCGCTCAGTAAAGAAATTCCACAAAATTACAAAAATCATAGCTGGCAGCCCTTTCATGATGTTTCGAAATTCCTACGACATTTGGTTCACATGAAGGTCCATTTACTGCGTGAACGTCGTTTTGATTTCAACACTGGATCGGAAATTATAGGGAAAAAAGCTTTATTTTGCTGAGTAAATTTGCAAAATTTAGGAGACAAAAATCACCATGAAATACTACCAAAAGTAAGGTCCAAGTACTGTGTGAAATTCGTTAAAATCTGAAGGCTGAATCGGAAGTTATAGGCCAAAAAGCTGTTTTTTTTTCTCAGTGATTTTTCAAGATGGTACCACTGCCACAGGGTTGCCCGCATTTCAAAATCACTTCTATCAGACTTGATCCTAGTTAATACCAACATATCCTGTAAATTTAATTATGATCGAATAATCCGGTCGTCAGTTCTCGTGAACAGAACTTTCGAGTGCTGAAAATAGAGGTAATTTGGTGATGGGCTGCCGTTCTTGTGCAAATCGGAATTTTCAAAATTTCAATTTGGCATGATGCACAAAGGTTGAAGCTAATCAATGATTTGAATTTTGTGTAAAAAATCAAAAATTTTTGAGGAGGGTCAATGATTTGAAGGATTTTTTTTCAGGTGCCTGCCGTAGCTATAGGGTTACCCGCACTATCTTAAAATTCCATGTGTGTTAAATCTTGCTCAACATCAATATGCTCTGCAAATTTCACGATGATCCAATGTTTTTGTCAGAAGTAATGACAAATCAAAATTTGAAAAATATATAATAGAAAAATATATGCTATATATGTCATCTTTGCCTACTTTTAGGCACACTGCACCGACACGCGGCTCAAAATTTCCAAACTTTTGACATAAACAAGCTTAAAACATAATACGTTTTCATTCCCAAACATTTACATCAACAAAAATTTACACTGCTTGGAAATAAAGGAGTACCTCAAAATTCACTAAAACGCTCGCCGCCGCCAAAGGGTTTAGGATGTCTGAGTTTTAGTAGTAGTCATGGACCTACCTACTATATACATCTACGTTTTTCGAAAATTTCAGCTCAATCGGTTCAGCCACTCCAGAGATTATCTCTCCTAATCATTTTACTGATATATATATATATATATATATATATATATATATATATATATATATATATATATATATATATATATATATATATATATATATATATATATATATATATATATATATATATATATAAAGAAATATGAATTTTCGGCGAAACGAGTTTAATACTAATTTTCTTCGAAAATTAGTAAAAAATAAAAAAGTAAAGCAAAGTAAAGTAAAAACAAACATGTTAAATAAGTAACAAATAAATTAATAAATAACAATCAATAAATAAAACATTGGTATGTAGTTGATAGTTTAAGGTTAGGGGGTACGAATGGCTTGCAAAAGAGAGGATTTGAAGGATGATTTGGAAATCGTAGGGGAATATAAATTGCTTATGCTGTTGAATATTCTACAGCATCTATTTATTGGCTCATTAGCTGCATATGTATTCGAATATGAATATTCTTTTAGGAAACGATTGGACCTGGTGTTCCTCCTATTAAGTTTGGTTATGATAACATTTTGTGAATTTTTAGCCTTAGGCGACTGTTAAGTGCTTAAGAGTAACGTCTGACAGAATCATCAGATCATTAGCAAATTCACAGAATGTATTAATGCATATGAGAAATAGTTATGTGTGGTTATTGATAAATATAAAGGTATCCCTAAATCTACCATATATGACGAACCGGAAGTCTCAACCATCATACGACTACAAAAACTACAATCGGCTGGCCACGTCGAACGAATGAGCGACAATTGAATCCCCAAACGGTCTCTCAAGGGGCGAGCGAGCGGAGCCAGGCCAGTCGGTATGCCACGCAACTGCTGGAAAGACTCGATAGATGCTGACAGCAGGTCATTTCTGGGAGCACCAAACTGGAGGACACGGTCACTGAACCGAGACGAATGGAGGCGAAACTTTAAGGAGGCTAAGACTCGATTCGGACTGTAGTGTCCCGATGATGATGATGATGGTTGCGCGCCATACTTTTAGCAGGCTCTCTTTTGTATTTCGGTCTAGTTGAGATACTCTAACACCCTCCAACTTAATAGTAAAAGTAATGATATAATACAGTAGTGAATTCATGTTTTTTGACGTATGCACTAGATTTGCTACACATGCAGTACATTTGCAATGCTGCATCCGAAATGTTCATGGGGTTAAAGGAGTACATTCGTTTTCCCTACTTTTCTTCGAAATGCAGTCTTTCTAGCGCTTTCTATGAGCTAGAGGTCTTTTTGATTTCGCAATACTTTAAATAATTTAATAATAAAAATATATTGGCAAAGCACGTGTCCGTCTATTTTGAAGCAAAAGGCATGGACTTTGTTTGGATTAGTTATTGGCAGTGGTTGAACCACTATTTTTGCATCCAAACAGCTTTAAATGTCAAAATGTACAATATTTTTTTATACATTTTACTTTTTGATTTTATTATGCACGTGTGGTAGCACTGGGAGCAAAAAAACTTATTAGTTTTCTATCAAACGCAATTTAAATAAACTCTAGCAAAAATATCAAAGTTGTGTGTGGTTGTGGACAGATGTCAAGAGTCTGGACAACTTTTCTTCTCATTTCCTTTGAGATTTACTCAGACTGATGTCTATTTCGTATTTACATACTGAATATAAATTTAAATTCACACTACCACAGCAACAAGAAGAACAAGATAATGAGTTGATTCTAGTCACATAGAGAAAAAATACTCTGACGGACTAGAAATCAGCTAAATTTGCTTTCATGTGACCATGATATATTAAGGATCCATTCAAATTCTGAATTCAGAAAATATATACACACATATAGACAGATATGTACATCTGAATATATTGTCATAAGCCTGCTCTATCTTAAGGGCTTGTTTCATATATTTGTTATAAAGTCATAAGTTAAAAGAACCTAATCATTTTCGGAAGCAACCACTATGTAATCGATTTATTCTTGTTATGATGCTTGACTATTTAATTTTCTATCAAAACACGCGCCTCAAATCATTTTATGTTTTTTTTTTCTAAGTCATTGAATCCCTTACATAAGATGTCTTATATATTATCACACTCTTATATGAGGTAACACAAACGACATAGTGTGAATGGAGTAGTTAAATTCAGTGTGCTAGAGAGACAGGTTCGATAAAATGATGATGAGACAGCGATATTTGCATATAGAATCTATTTTCCCGTTTGCCGTTTCTATGCCAAAACTTGATTTTATAATAAGTTTAGATTTTTTTCAAATTGTTCTTGTATACACAAGTTACACTTATATACAACAGAAACATGTCAAAATGTTAATTTAGAGAAGTAAATTTGATGATTGTTGAAAATTTAAAAAAAATTCTGTTGAACATTTGTTGAGTTTCAAAGGTCATTTGCAAATCTATTTATTGCATAAAAATATATTTCTGAATCGTATTCTGAATTCTAAAATATTTTATGGCTTGAAGATTATCGTAAGAAGGGATCAAAATAGATCGTGTTCATAGTCAAAAAGTTTCTGAAAAAATATAGACGGGTTTTTGGAATTAGCGAAGACCTCCAAAATAATATGCAAATGCTATTCCCATTATGATTACCTGAGCACATAAATTATGTTGAATATGAATATTGATTAATTTTATGAATCTGTAATTTCCTGTTTATCTTGTATTTATAAAAAAAAAACAATTCTACTGATGAGTAGCGAGATGATGTCAAGCCAACCACAAATCTGTTCTGATTCTCCAGTAGGAAGTAAAACAACCTGACATCCCGTTCTCCTTGGTATCGTATCACATTATTTTTCCTACTTAGATTGCACTCAGTCTCGTGATATTTGCCAATTTATCATCTCTGTTTTTTTTTATACTAGGAATACTTTGTCGTATCAGAACACTTTCTTTAAACTGGTTGACTTGTTTGTAGCTTTTAGAAAATTAATTCCTAATCTGGTTTTTCGGAAAGATCACACTCCGAATCAATTCCATCCATGAAATATATGCATATTTGAATAAAAGTTTAGATTGCATTCTTCTCAATTCCTATGTACAACATCGTTTGGTCGGAAAAAAAAATTTAAAAAAAAAATTGTCTTGGCCATGATTAGCATAATAGTCGTTTAAACGAATTTTTATCAATCACATTTGTCGTGGGATTTTGCAAACTGGTTGAACATATAAGGAAACCCTAGGAAAGTTAGAACTATGAACACGAATTTATACACATTCGCACAGATAATATTTATTGTTTCTTGAATTATCGATAGTGCAATGATCAATGACCTGACTATTTTACTTTCTGATAATGGAGCAGGTTATTGCCGGAATATACATAAGAAAGGCATGGAGACTCTACTTATATATTCATTAAGTATATATTCAAATGAGTCGGGTTGAATGATGTAAAGGTCAACTTATAATAAAACTATATTCCGCATGCGAATATTCGAAAAATACACAAAGCCTACTCTGAGTTATTGAAAGGGTCAACAAACTAAGAAAAAAATACTAAATATTGGTTCTCATTTAGTTAAAGGGAATAGTAGCGGTTCGAAAAAATAGCCGTTAGAGACCATCGAAGAATAATGAACAAAAAGATATAAAGAGATACCGGGAAATATCAGTCAAACTAGTTTTCTTATTTCTTGAAAAGGTGGCTGATTGGTAATGGTGTTTTTAATGTCTAATTTCAATGCGGTGGTACATGGCCTTCTAAAGCAGGCCGGTCGCGAATGCAACTTATGAACAAGATGGTTGGTTTAAGGAACAATTTTTGATCAGCCTACAAATATCTTTTTCATGACTAAGTGAAAATAGCAGAGTTCACTTGTCGGAGATACACAAACGCTAGAGAAATGTCAGTTAATGGGGTACTTATTATTATTTTCTTTAGTTTTCTGCAAATAGCATATATCTAGTACGAAGCAACTCTTTATGACTAATTTGATCTGCTCCACACTAAATCAAATTCTAGCATTAGATTGTCGATCACATCTACTAAGCTTAAATTAAATTTTGGAATATTTAGAAATTACTTTTATTGTACTAAGGATGGGCGATTTCACTTTTTTTTGGCATCGATGCGCATCGTTATTTTTAATGTGGCATCCGATGCCGGCATCGTTACTGGCATCGTTGTTGGAAGCATTGAAAAAACAAAATCTGCATGTACTCACTATCATAACCATATTTTACTTTTATTCAGTTATTATAACTATTATAATTAACACTTTAGATCCAGAACACATAAACCAATATCTACACTGAGAAAACACATGGCGCCAGACGCCATAATTTATAGACTTCTGGCGCCATGTACATAGTCGATTTAGGGATTGTGATAAAATATAGCGCCACACGCCATAATACATGGCGAAAAGTACATAGGCCTACTATAGTCTTCCACGCAATGTACTATAGTCCTCCACGCCATGTACTATAGTCCTCCACACCATGTACATGGCGTGGCGGACTTTATTACATGGCGTGGAGAACTATAGTGCATGGCGTGGAGACCTATAACACATGGCGTGGAGGACTATACTGTATGGCGTGGAGGACTATACTGTATGGCGTGGAGGACTATACTGTAAGGCGTGGAGGACTATACTGTATGGCGTGGAGGACTATACTGCATGGCGTGGAGGACTATAGTACCTGGCGTGGAGAACTATAGTATATGGCGTGGAGGACTATAGTATATGGCGTGGAGAACTATAGTACATGGCGTGGAGGACTATAGTATATGGCGTGGAGGACTATAGTACATTGAAGAAGCAAATCAGTCAAAACAGTGCTACTTACCATAAATGAGCACACGGAGAAGTCACTTGCTTGCAACAAACAGACGCTGGCTGCTTTTAGAGTCACCGAAGGAGCCGTTCAATAATATGTGCCCTTAGCCGATTGAGAATGTTATCGATCTATCGACGATACTCAATTATCACTTGCTGACATTTATAGATCCCTTCACACAGTATGGCTGCAAGTTATAATTGTAGTGCCATGAGCCATATTACATGGCTCATGGCACTATGTAATATGGCGTGTGGGGCCATAATTTCTGCGCCATGTAATTATGGCGCTGGGAGCTATACTGCATGGCTCAGGGTACTATGTACATAGCGTGTGGCACCATAAATGCTGCGCCATGTAACATGGGACCACGCACTATGTAGATTCTGACATTATGGCGCTGGGAGCCATATTGCATGGCTCAGAGTACTATGTACATGGCGTATGGGACCATAAATAATGCGCTATGTTACATGGCTCTGGGCGCTATGTGGATTTTTTTCAGTGTACCGAGTAAAAAAATTATTACTCATAGTTAATATTATTCTTGCCAAATATTCATCAGCTGTGAAGGCGACCGGACTTTTCCCTAATTATTATTGTGAATGTTATACTTAATGGTTCTTGCACACCAATTTAAGTTATTAAGGGGCTTTCCTCTACTTACCATACAGTTGCTAATTAAAAATATGCCCACTAGAAGCAAAAATACTTAAAATGAACGTTTTTCGTCAAACATTCGAAAATATTCAATAACGCTTTCAAAACGTTTGAAATCCCAAATTCAAAAACCCTTCAAAAATAATGCTGTCCAAAATCTTAACATTTTTACCTTTCCTGACGGAAAAGTATGACGAAAAACGATGCCAAAAAACGATGCCAAAAAACGATGCCAAAAAACGATGCCGGAAAACGGCATCGCAAACGACTTGTGAAAAACGATGCCGCCTCGCATAGTTGCTGTAGATTTAGGCAATCCGCACACGGGTCGTTGAGCTATCGTCGCAGATGCGATATTTCTACGCTTGGTCGTTACAACCTATGTAAATCAATGGGTGACCGCTAACGGAGCGTTAGCTTATCGTGAAGAGCGAGAAGTGTAGTCGGTTCACGTTGAGTGCGTCTCAAGCGTTGTGCATTGCAGGCCTCAAGTCGAATAACTAGTCGTTTTTGCAAGCGCGATGGATGACGGCAACGTACAATTCGTGGGGGAGGTGGGAAAATGCCCCGAATTGTATGATTTTACGATGCATACTGACGTTTTCTTGGCGACCCGTGTGCGGACATGATACGAGGATGACGACACTCGTTTTCTCGCGAGCTTCACAAGTGTCAAACGCATCTTTCACGTATCGCATGGCTAACGACCCGTGTGCGGAGTGCCTTAGAGGCTGGCATCACATCGCATCTACCGTTAACTTCGGAACGAGCATCGCATCGCAACGATGCCACTGAAAGCCTAGATAACGAGAGCTTGTATACATTTCGTTTCGTCATGGGCAATAACGATCGCGATGCGGCATCGTTTTTCATCAGTCGCTTTTCGATGCCGTTTTCCAGCATCGTTTTTCGGCATCATTTTTTGGCATCGTTTTCGGCATCGTTTTGTGCCAGTCGTTTTTCGTCATACTTTTCCATCAGGAGAGGTAAAAATGTTAAGAAAAATAGCGGATTTTGGACAGCATTATTTTTGAAGGGTTTTTAAATTTGGGATCTCGAACGTTTTGAAAGCGTTTTTGAATGTTTTCGAATGTTTGACGAAAAACGTTAATTTTAAGTATTTTTTGCTTCTGGTAAGCAATTTGTTAATTATGATCGCATCTCTTCGGTGGCATTGGCATCAGATATCTGATAATTCAATAACCGATGCCGGCATCGTTATTTGAAAAACGACCCATCTCTATATTGTACGTTTGCACTGCACCCTCAAATCAGGTGGATTTGATGCTGACCACGAAATGAGGTGAGATGTTCGCATTAGTCGGAGTGATTTAGATTTGGAGCGGAAGATGTGATTCAAATTTATATGCACAATTTATTTTGCGTAAAAGTTATTAAAAATGTTAAACCAACATGCATGAATATTTTCTTTTCACTTTCTGCACTTCGCATTCTCCTTTTGTATTCAATCTCCACTATTCGAATGACAAACTCAGTACGCTCTGAGACGCAGGAGGAAACTCGCACACGATATATTTTCCCTTCTGTGAATGATGCATTTCAAAAACAAATGAACATGAAAATGGAAATTTACTCTATACTTCTACCGCTTCGTCATGTTTTGTATTTTGATGTGCCCTTTCTTTACTGGTAAACGGAAACGGACGTTAATGCCAGCCGTGCAGTAATTTTGCCATATATATGCTGGTTTCGTCTTGCCTTTTGGAGGTCAACCAAATAGTCTTTTCAATAGTCTTTTTTCTCCATATCAAAAGTCCACTTGCATGGCGGCTTTCTCTTAATCTGAAATTAGTGGACTAAAATCGAATTGGTTTAAACAAACGTTTAAGGGCTTATTCACGGTGCACACAACTACACTGCATATTTTCTGGCAAAGACCATAAATAATCCCGGTCCGTGAAGTATACATACTTTTGTTATGATTTTATAAAAACCCATGTGAATAAAAAAAAACCTTTTGTTTTGATCTCACTGTCACTGAGAACTTGCGGTGCCAAACAAATAGATATACTTTGTTGCGGAACAGCTGTGAGCAATTGCTATTACAACTAAATTCTAGTCCACTCCGTTACCCTAGTGCAAGACAGCCACAGGTGTCGTGGGTAGTTTGAGGAACGGGTCATGGTCTTAACTGTTTCATGTTTATCAAACACTTACCAACACAAAAAAAAAAATCTACAGGAAGAGAAAAAAGAATCAAGCACCCACTTCAACGTGGCTTTACTGACCTGTAATGTAAAGGTTTAGCACACCACAATTAATAGCTGAAATCCCCAAAAACATTAAAAAAACAAGTTAGAAATATCAAATTAAAACCAAATATAATTCAACAAACAATGAAAAATCCATACAAATTACCTACACATTAATTTCCACTATATTATTAAACTCAAAAATAATACATATATAGCCAATTTCAAAAAATTCAAATCAATAAAATCACACAAACGCAATCATAAGAAAATATAGAAACAGCATTTAAAAGCGAACCACAACATAATTTGATGTACTCACCGGGTTCAGAGGCGACGGTTGGCCGTTGATCGGGTTAGGTGACTGAAAATTTATTATTTCACAAGTCCCCATTATCTGATCATTTTCGCACGCGAAAATTTTGACATGGAGAAAAGCAGAGACACTGCTCATTTATGACGGATAAATTGTCAAGAATTTCAAATATCGATCGGTTTTGTTATTGAAAAGACATTTGCACAATTCAATTTTCAAATCAAACACCAAATATCACTTTTTAGCTCGAAAGAATGAACTGCACTTACTAAATTGGCGTGAATCGCATAATTTCAAGCTAAATTTTCGCCGAAAAATAAATTTCAAGTGAAATTTGTATGAAAAGTTCCCTTAAAATCGAAGACAATACCAGCCTTGTACCAGCCTGCTAACTGGGGAATAAAGCTCTGCTCGACTCGTTTTCTTCGCAGTGCGAAGTAATGTAACGACATAAAGATTCAGGGGGCCCGGTGGCTCTGCTCGCTAAGGCGTCAGGCCAAAAAGCGGCGTGCTACGGGGCCTGCGGGTTCGAATCCCGCCAGTGCCATGGCTGTAAGTGTGAATGTGTGTGATTGTCCATGAGGGTGGCAAATGGGCCCAAACTGGTGGCCTAATGCTGGCCGCGTTCCCGGCAGCCCTCTTTACTAACCTAACCTAACATAACATAAAGATTCAGTGAGTACCATTCATGGTTGCGTTACTCGTTCGAGCTGAAATTTTCAGGACATATTGATGTATAAGTACTAGAAGTTGGTTGGAATCAAGATCAAACTAAGATACTATTTACCCGTTGGAGAATTAAGTGAATTATAATGTACTTACATGTTTCTATGGAAATAAGAAATTTGAAAAAAAAACAAGTATGCGAAATGATAACTAATAATGTTTTCAGCTTGCTTATGATACCGTTTTGAAAGTTGTTAATTCTTCGTGGAACGTGAGTGTGTTAAAGTAGCCACAGAATATTTTTAAAATTTCGGATTGTGATAACTATTGATCTTTACCAAATTCCCAGAACATATTCAAGCTTTTTACAACTAGATTTATGATGAATGTGCAATCAGGCAACTTTGAAAAACTCACGCGAAAATTTTTTTAGATCATAATCTCCTGGTTTTTGAAGAAAACTTGTAGACTCCCTTTGCCCAAATGCACTATTTCCAAGATAGTTTTCCTTTCTATAGCAAAAGAGATTCTTCTACGGATGTTTTCTTATTCTTTTATTTTTCAAATCATTAACTCATAAAAATGCATAAACTAAGAAGAATAAATCACGACAAGCACATGTCAACACCCACCTCTGATCACGCCTACAAGCCATATCCCAATAAACAGTTTTCCAGGTTAAGCAATGTTTTCGCAGCATACTAGCACTACTATATAAGTGAATATGTACTCATTAACTGATTATTTTACAAACTGTTTTTTTTTCAATAATGTTTATATGCATATTAATATGCTGCTTTGAAGAAATTGCTGCATTTACATACTGTATCATTTTATATACAATTTCGCACTGATTCTTGGCGGCTTTAGTTCATGCACAGATATAAACCAATTTCAAATATGCCATATACTGATTTTACTTCACGGTTACATATAAAGCTCAAAATTCTCGTGAAAAAAACCATCATACCCATTTACGATTAAACTTTTTCAAGACGAAATACTATATTTCGTCATACCAGTTAACAGGCTAAGTATTAATGCTGCACTACCTTCTAGATTGTAACGCTTGAAACTGATACTTTCTTCATTAAAGGAACATTATCTTAGAGCGTATTCACAAAAGAGCAATGGTAGGTCTCCTTCGATCAATTCAATTTTGAATCCACACGAAAAGAAAAAAAAGTCTAGCGCATCAGGACCACTAGAAAACCAATTTTCGAAGAAGTTATCTTTGACTGATTTAAAAATGTTTGTAAACGTAATACTCTTCTTTGTAGTATCATATCAAACATTTCTTACTCAAAGGAACAAATATCATAATCTGACAGAATTTCCTATTACACAAATGATGAAAATGTTCAGTGCTGGCAACATTTGTCCAAGACAGCAGCAATAAATTTACGATGACATGCTCGTACTTAATCAACCTATCCTTTGAAATTCGTTTTCATCCAAGGATGTCATCGAAAGTTTCAGCGATTAAACTATGTCTGGGGCTGCCATCCGAAAAATTTCCAAAACGGAAAATTTAAATATCGGTTGCTTATTTTATTGTAAATGCTTTGCTTGTGAATACAAAATGGAAGCATCTGTTGGTGCAATATTTATGAAATTGTCTGGTGCTGACAATCATGTGCTAGCACCATAGCTGCTTCACGTTGTGTTAAACCCACCCTATGAATTTCGTTTTGATTGAATGGCTGCGCTGTAAGTTATAGAAGTGAATATAATTTTAGGGTTACCACCGTCCAAACTTTTTAAATTTTTGAAACGTAAATATTTGTTGTTAATTGTAATTGCAGGATCATTCCCATTTGGAAATTTTATGACCACATCGCTCGATAAAGAAATGTCAATAAATTACGAAATTCATCATTGCTGGCAACCTTTCACGATTTTTCAACGAAATTCCAACAGAACTAGAAACGCAACAAGATCCACTTATCACATGAATTTCGTTTTGATTTCGTTACTACATCGGAAGTTATAGGGAAAAAACCTGTATTTTCCTGAGCAAATTTGCAAAATTTAGGAGACAAAAATTGCCATAGCTTGCGACCCTATACTAATTTTTCAACCAAATTTCTACAAAATCTATTTTAGAGTAAGGTCCACCTACCGCGTGAGTTTTGTTAAAATCTGGTGGCTAAATCGGAAGCTATAGGCAAAAACCAGTTTTTTTTCTTAGTCAGTTCTCGTGAGCAGAAGTTTTGAGTGCTGAAAATAAAGGTAATTTGATCACGGGTTGCCGTTCTTGTTTACGGCGGGATTTTGAAAATTTTTATTTGACTTGGTGGACAAAAGTCAAAATTTATCAATAATTTGAATTTATTTTCAAAAATCAAAAATTTTTCAGGAAGGTCGATGATTTTAAGGATTTTTTTCAGGAGCCTGCTGTAGCTACAGAGTTGCCCGCATAGTCTTGAAAACTCATGTGTGTTAAATCCTAGTCTACATCAATACGTTCTGAAAATTTTACGATGATCCATTGTTTTTCTTAGAAATTATGACAAATCGAAATTTGACAAAAATCCTTGCCTACTTTTAGGCACTTAGCGCCTACACATGGCTCAAAATTTCCAATTCTTAATGCTAAGCAAACTAAAAACATAATAAATTTTCATTCCCAATACTTGTTTAACGCTTGGAAATATAGGAGTACCTGAAAATTCACCAAAATGCCCGCCGCCGCTAAAATGTTAAAGATATCTGAATTCCACTAAATCATGGACCTACTCACTGTAGACATCTATGTCCTCCGAAAATTTCAGCTCAATCGGATCGGCCACTCCAGAGATTATCTCCCTTAATCATTTTGATGATATATATATATATATATATATATATATATATATATATATATATATATATATATATATATATGTATATTGCATATATATATATATATATATATATATATATATATATATATATATATATATATATATATATATATATATATATATATATATATATATATATATAAATATATATGACGAATTTTCGGCGAAGCGAGTTTAATATTAATTTTCTTCGAAAATTAGTAAAAATGCAGTTGAAGTCATAAAGACGAAAAAAGTGTTTCTAGAATGATTAAGTATCAATTTCAAGCACTAAAATCTAATACCTAACGTATTTAAACAAAAATGATGTCAATATCTTAAACAATGAACTAAGAGTAGAATTTAAAAAAGATTTCTAAAATATGAGTACTTTTAAAGACATAGCTGTTTTAAGATAACATGTTTTAGTGGTGGCGCATCTTGACTTGTACCAAAGATAGCTTCTGGACAAGCAATATATGGTGTGTTGTTCTTCATTCTTGATTCTGCTCCTAAGTTCACGATTGCATTTATGCTTTATTGTTAATGATGTTTTTTGTCTCCCTTTATACCACCTCAAGAGTTCCTCAAGGATTCATTTTTGATCCCTTACTGTTTTTTCTGTTTGTCAATAATCTTCCAACTCTATTCAACTCACCATGCTATTTATACGCAGATGGCCATAAAATTGTCAGATTGATTGAATACGTTAGTGACTGATCTCAATTGCAAGAAAACTTTTGTGCTTTAAATAATTGGTTCTGTTACTCTGAATGTTACGTGGTGCCATCGCAAAACCTTTGCCGACAAAAAATATCCCTTGAAGTTATCCATGTCTATCTTAGTTTGATCTTTCCATATTGCTGATAGTTTCAAGTTAAACCTTAGTCAAAGCTTTCCAATTTTTCAGCTTCATTGTTGTAAGATGCCCCAAATACAAGATCCGAGGCAAAATAAGGTGTCTAATTTTTTTAGTTTTTTTTTATACTTTGTCTAGTCCACGCTTTGATTTTACTTGTGCTTATAAACAATAAATAAATTTATTTTAATCTATTTTGGAAAATTGTTGTCAGTCATAAGCTCGTACTAGACAGAAAAAACACAACCTTCAGAATTTTGGGAGATGAAGGTATTCGAAATATATTAAAAACTGTTCTACTATATACACCTCAGTATTTTACTTAGTTTTACTCATCCTCGCAGTTTCAGCAATTCGTCCTTGTTCTCGGTGAACAATAAGGTAACTACGCACAGTGTAAGTTAAGATTGAGTGTACAAACATTTCGATTCATTTCGTACATGGTAGGCCTTCTCGAGGCACTTGTAGCACATGCACCATGTGTCCAAGCTTGACGAACAACGATTAAAATATGCACTTAGGATGGTACATCATGTGGGTTGGATTTTATTGATTGGTACATTTGATCTTAATGTTCTTTCAATATTCTTAATCTTCTGTGCCAGGCACGGAAAATTTTGCTATAATCTTTTCGACCGAAAGACAACAATGCTAAAATATTGTTAAATTTTAAACACTTGCTATCATATATCGTAATCATTAGCTCATACTTTCAAGGTGTGTTGACTTTTCAATGCTTCATTTATTCGAAAGATAGGTGATAAGTCAAAGATAAAATTATTCAGAAATATATCTGTACATATTTTGAGTAAATATTTATAAATATTCTACTTACTTTTACCTTGGAATCTCATTTTTGTTTGCAATTAGAGCTTCTTATTTGTAAAAAAAAGTTTTTATTTATCGAAACCCTTGCGCTACAGATACAATTCCAATTACAGCGTCAAGAAAGTAAAAAAACAAACAATGAAACATCAAAAAGAAGAAGAAATAACAAAAATAATTGAATAATTTGAAAACTAAAATTAGGACTAAGGTAAATAGCAATTCAAGGAAACATTTTCAATACATGCTTGAATTGTAAAAAAGATTGCGGGAGAGGACCAAGCTTAAGGGCATTGTGCGTTCTGGGTAGACGCAACAAAGGCGAATGGAAATAAACTTCCGTACGTGCAAACGGAACAGAGAAAACCTCAGAAGAACGACGTGGACGACTTGATTCACGTCTGGTTATCTGGGTACCAAGATCTGACAAAAAAAATGCCTTGGCAAAGTTTGAAAAGAAAACACTCATCGAGAAACAATCTCCGAGATTGCAACGAGGACATACGAAGGAGGGAAAGACGAGAGGAGTAGAGACAATAGGGGATATTGAATTTAAAAAGAAGCGAGCGAGTGAACCTGCGCTGAACAGATTCAATGGCTTTAGATAAATACTGAAAGTGCGAAGACCAGATTTGGCACGCGTATTCTAGACAAATAAATGAACACAGGAGGAAACTTTGGTAAACATATACGAAGAACGCAAGACAAATCCAGCAATCCTAG
Source organism: Nemotelus nigrinus (assembly GCA_947369275.1). NCBI lineage: Eukaryota > Metazoa > Arthropoda > Insecta > Diptera > Stratiomyidae > Nemotelus > Nemotelus nigrinus. The sequence continues at coordinate 21,772,711 of OX376372.1, read as the reverse complement.
AGGCCCTAGACGTCATATTCATGACATGAACATGAAATCTTAATTTTGAATCGAACACCACACCCATGGTCTCTAAAACGCTGGACAACTGACAGGGAAATACAAGACAAATAATAAGAGAACACATGAGGAGTATTTTTATATGCAAAAAACATCTGATGGCACTTCAAAATGTTCAGTAGCAAGAAGTTGTCTTGACACCAGAGATTAAGAGCAAACAAGTCAGCTTGCAATTGATGAAAATCGTTCGCAGACTTGATTGCTCTGTATAATTTTAAGTCAGCCGCATATAAAAGACAGGAAGAGTTGATAACAGAAGGTCATTGACAAACAAGATAAAAAGTAAGGGACCTAGGATAGAATCTTGAGGAACTCCGGATGTGGAAAATATAGGAAAAGAAATGGAACCATTAAAAGTAACTCTACAGGGATGACTATGAAGATAAGAGGAAAACAGGAGATGAGGGGACCAAAAACACCGAAACCATTAAGTTAAATGAGCAACAGGCAATGGTTCACAGAATCAAAAGCCTTCGAAAAGTCTGTGTAAATTACATCACCTTGACGTTGACAATCGAAGGCAAAGGCTACAGAATTAGTGAGCTCCATAAGGTTGGTTGATGTAGAGCGACCCTTGATGAAACCGTGCTGCTCAGGAGCAAGTAAAGGCTGTAGAGAAGGGTGAATTCTATTGTAGACAAGACGTTCAAGGATTTTACTGAAACAGCAGAGGATATAGGACGATAATTGAAAACAACGGAAGGATCACCACGTTTGAGGATTGGGAAAATATTGGCGGATTTCCATAAAGAAGGGAATACACCAGATGTAAGGCTAATGTTGAAAAGGATAGCTAAAGGAACACAGAGCAAGGATGAGAGAGATTTGAACAAGAATATTAGGAATACCATCAGGGCCCGAACTAGCATTAGAATTTAAGGTATGCATAAGGATTTCAACTTCCAAAGGATTGGTACTAAACATAGATAATTCAGGAGAGGTACGGGAGACAGTGGGAGCTACCGAGGTATTCAGTGGGTTTTGTTTTTAAAAGAGGAGGAAAAAAGACAGCAAACAAATCACAAATAGCCTGAGGAGTGGAAGCAGTAACATCATCAAGAGACAGAGAATCAGGAACTGAAGAATTGGATTTGAGGGATCGGATGTAAGACCAAAAGGATTTAGATTGATTAGAACATATTGAAGCCTCGGTGTTCGAAAAGTAATCACGCATTGCCTGCTTGAGCACTTTTTTAGCGTCAGAACGCAAACTACAGAATTCCTGAAGGTCAGTGGGTGAACCCGTCTTCTTCCGCTTTTCACGAGCTTTTTCTTTAGCTTTAAGAGCATCAGAGGCTTTCAATGTGAACCAAGGGACATCATTAGGTTTAGGAGGATGTTTAATGGGAGTAAAACGAAATATAAGATTAGAAAAGAAAGAGTAGAACTTGGACAATGCACAATCAACATCCAATCCTTTGAAAAATGAAAACCAATTGATAAGATTGATTTCAGAGGACATTTTTTGAAAGTCAGTTTTAAAGAAATTGTAAATCAGAGCTTTTGTCTACATTAGAATGTGAAACTGTATTTGAATTTATTAAAACACTTTGAAATCTCCGTTTGATTTATTTTGATTCTATGACGAAAGAATATTGATTAGTAAATAACTAACAATCGTTAATGCAATTATTTCACCGTTTCGCTTAACGGAATTGTTTTGTTTCTCATGTACACTTGTAAGTATTGACTAATATATCATTAAATTAAATCATATTTATATGCATTTGCATGAGTCAACGATATCGGTTACCGTCTTCACGCTTCAACGATTACTTTTTACTTTACTTGCTCTGTAGTACTCAGTATATGCCGTATACAATTAACAATTCAGCACGTTGCACTTCAGTCGAACGAAAATAAAGCGAAATAGAACCATGAAAGCAACAGCCTCACAACTAACAACAACTACATGTTGTAGATTTCCAAGTCATTCACATATATTTATATATATTTATGGAAAAATTGTCGATTGTGTTGCAGCAAAAGAGCATCGTAAATGCAGGAGCGTGACAAAGAACTGCATTCAAGTCTACTGACATTCCTGGTAAATTTTGCAATGACGCAGATAACGGGTTTGTTGTAACGATGAGATGAAACCAGGGTTTTAAAATGATTTTACGTTAACCCAATTGAAATTCGATTTTTGGATTACTTGAAATTTTATTTGTAGTGGTGATGATTTTTCAAGTAGTATTTATTAAAATTTGGTTTATATATTCTGATGGAATGATTTCAAATATCGATTTTTTCTCATATACACGCAGCTAATACTGACCAGTATGCATAATTTCCTGCAATAACACAGCGTGTCATGACCGAATACGCACAAAGCACACTTACGGATGAAAATCCGGTTTATTTTCTTGCATTTGATTTGAAAACCACTGCCTGAATTTTCATGAAATTTAAATTTCAAATTAAAATATGCCAAAATCATGTTTCCGATGGTATTCCCCATAAGACCAGTCATTTTCCACAACGTCTTCCTTGATTCCATTCCTTACCTAGTAGCCCTCCACCAGTTTGCAGAGGCTTCTAGTTTTCCCTTGCTTCTGCCCCTGCCATGAATCCAATTCAACATCTCGACACATTTATACTGTATGGCGTCTTATGTATGTCTTCATTATATCGCAAATTGTGGCCACCAACTCCAAGTGGACTCCCAACAACGGCATTTCCCTCGTTTTTAATTTCAGCACTTCTTGCAAATTCAAAGCAGTTTGGTTCGTCAGCTTGAGGAATTGAGTCGCGATCGTCGGAAATCCGCAACTATTATCGTCTTCGCGCACCTATGTGCACGGCAGTTGGACTTATGAGTTTGATATGTTTAGTTCGGTTCCTCTTAAGACCCTAGACACATTCGGTATTTCGTTCAGTTTCGAATCATATAAGTTGGCGGTCGGTTGCTTTTAATTCGCATTTCGTAAAAATTATTGAATCGCGTTTCTTTTCATTCAGCAATAATTTCTAAGAAATAATTTGTAATGCTAATGTTCGACGAATAAACTGAAAAGTGTAGAAACAACAAACCGTTATCATTCAGTGTTGAATTGTATTTCGTTAAATGTTGTAAGAAATATATAGTTTGAGTTTTGTGCAAACACGCAGAGTGCAACAATAATCAGCTCGGTCGTTAATTAAAGTAAGTGTAATAAAATGTGTTTATTTTTTTTTTTGAAAAGATTTATCGCATTCTTCACAAAGCGATTTACATTCTACTATATTCCTATTTTTACATGCGAATAATGTTGATTGTAAATGGGCGAATAGATGGATAGACATTCTTTTGGGTGTCACAATTTTTACACGAGGAATAATTGCCCAAGATTTGCGGAAGTGAAATTGGGTAGAATGAGCTTTTCGATGCAAATTAGTCAAGATGTAATTGAGTTGGCCTTATTATGCTGGCTGGGTATTATGAAATGCCTCTTCTGTATGAGTTTTAAGTTGTTGTTATTTTTTTGGGTGACGGCTGGAGATTATTTTCGAGTAAAATAGTTCCGAGAAGATTTATGGAGTGTAAAAGGGTTACATTCGGTGTGTTAGATTATAAGGGCAACAAACTGAAAACAAGAACTATGTTCGCGAAATAAATTTGCTTATGTTTTAGTGTGAAAAATGTCTAGACAGTTAATTTCAGGCTCTTCATTTTTTCAATTCCGTTTCTGATTTCTGAAAACATATTTTTCCATTAGGTCTCATTCTAATTTTTACGCTCTATTTTGATTTATTCAACCGGCCAGACCGTCCACAAAATACCAACGAAATCAGGCCATACCTTCTGAATTTTAAGTAGCAAGAACTTAATTCTGTTAGTTTCAAAATTTTCCTACAATCTATTTAAAAAACTTATGCATATGTAGATTGGTATATCGAAATTCCGTAACTTAATACACCAAACCTATAAGCATAGTTCATCTGAGGTTGAATAAGTCATCAACTCAAAACAATTTTCCATCCAACTTGCGAATTTCGAACGATGGTTTTGGAAATTTCTCTTTCCATCCGAAATTGGCTGAATATTATCTACAAACGTGCCACGTGAATATAACTAATTTTACCTGTTCGAACTTTATGTCGTCAAACAGTCTGCACGAATTAAATAGATAGGAGACAACAAGACACGCAAACCGAGATGGTTATCACTGTCAATAAGTGGTTCAGTTTCTTCAGTGCCTTTTGGTGGAAGCTCACTATAGAGTTATGAGAGCCAGGAGAAGAATTCAAGGGGAATATATAATATAATGCAAAAAATGTATCTTTCGAAATTGATGTTTACTCAAAATATATTCAATTTCTTATTAAAGCAGCTAGCCGACTCGTTAATTTTGCATCCACTGCAGATACGTTAATCCGCAGTGTCATTTGTCTCATGACCCAAATACTTGACAGCAAAATGTTTTTTTTTTTTTAAATTAATTTTCTTTCGTACACAAACATTGATATTCATTGACATTGAATTCAAAACAAACTAAACTATATATATAATTGAATTGTAAATAGCAGAGATGCGAAATTCAACGTTTTATCGTTTGTATTGATTAGCTTGTTTATATATTGTATAATTTACGAACAAAAAGCCTCACTGGAATACTCTCATTCATTCATAATTGACCGTACGAGGTAGTCAACAACTTCAAAAATATTTTCAATAAACACTATAGTAGAAACATAAATTGTGTCGTTTTTAAATAATCAATTTGAAAAACAAATTTTTAAAATGACACTCGAGTTACTGGCCTAAGTCTTTGGTTTTGTAGAACGATTCTAGCCGAGACACATTCAAGTCTCACGTGTGGAAATGATCTGTCAGGTATTTGAGTTGAATCCTGTGTAGATTGTAATTATGTTGCTGAAACATGCATCTTATAGATGGAATGTCAAAATCATTGAAACACTGAATTCTTTGGCCACGAGTCTTGGGTATTAATCACAGTAAAAATTCAATTTCATGCAAAATGACTTAATTTCGCTTTAATTTAGTTTCTTGCAAATGATGTGATTGAGAAAGATATTTCATCACGTCTAGTTATAATGTGTTAACGATTGAGATCTTAAAAGAGTTGTAACTTTAATGTTTTTTATGTTGAAAATATTGCTTGTGTTAAAGCAATAATGATTTTTATTTTCCATCGCATTAAAATATCTCTACCAACCATTATGCTATTAAAACATCCAGAATGCATTTTGGATGAGCAAACACATGATTTACCAGTGGAATTTGCGTGATATTTAGCAAAATGGAGATTTATTTTAAAAACTAATTGTTACTTTCGTACAAGAGACTTCAGTTAGACTCTCACAGTTCAGGACGTGTACATTTTGAGCACAAATTACGTTGACATAAAATGGCAGAGATCAATGTTGTCATCAGTGTTCTCAAGTTAAGATATTGATAACGTGAAAGAGATTTAAAACCAAAGAAAGTGACTGCAACAAGCTGTTTGTTTTACGTCAGAGATGGAAGGTCTGATGTCGCTGAAATAAACGCTGAGTTAGTGTTCTGTTGACCAGCTTGTCTGGATGATGAGCAACGGCTGCATTAAATTTTCTACCGCAGTTCTTAATTTTTTCAGGTTTTTCTGAAGCTTACCTTTACGATTTTAGCTTCAATATACCGTTTCCAGATGAGCCACTTATTAAGTTGCATTCCGAGACACTTTAATTTGTTACTTTGAGGTATTGGTTACTTGAGTGCAAGTTAGTTTTGGCAATATTGCAGTAACATGAATGCACTCGGTTTCGTTTATTCTGATTCTCCATCTTGCTAGCCACAGTTCGAAAAGTGAGATGTGGGCTTGCAAGACTCGGGATACCATAACTGGATCTTAGTCCGAGCATATAGTGGCGAAGTCATTCGCAAAGTTAGCTGCAGTTAATTTATCGCATACCAAGATCAGATTTGAAAATTGTGCAGAATACAGATCCCAAAACATTTCCTTGAGGTGCATCAGCATGCACAGAATATTTATTTATTTAAACCAAGCAAGATCTATAAGGAAAAAAATAACAAATTAACAAATATGCTTTCTTAAGCTTAACCAACGTTTGACAAGTTCATGTTCACAGATTTTTGTATGGTTGTTCATTCGGTATGAAGATTTCAAGGTAAGGAAAAATGGCATTGTTTAAAATTTTAAAGGTTTGGATAAAAAATTCTTGAAACTAGAATTGGAATAGATGGGAATATTTTGCATCATCTATTTAATGACTCCCTGTCACCATAAACAGCATGCCAATTCTCATTGAGAAGACGTATGAACTTAGTTATTTTTTACAGGATTATTGAAAGTTATTTTATTTGAAAGATATTCAACTTTAATTATCAAAAGCATCAAAAACGTAACTAGATCATAATACCGTTCTTCTTCCAGAAAGTGGTTTAAGAGAAATAGTCTCTTGTATGATGTAACTGTATGATGCTAGACTTTTAAAGTCACGTGGGCTATATAAATCACGCAAGGCGAAAAGAACAAATTACTTTTGGATTAAGAAAATTTGAATCAAATTTCGATCGCATAGTGTAGTAGATTATCAGACAGCCCGCGTAAAAAGGTGCTGAATGTCAGATAGCACTTTCGAGAGATCCGAAATAAAAATATTGAGCAGGAGTGGCAATAGGTGGCTGCCTTGAGGTACCCCGGAGGAGATGGTATTTTTTTTTTTTTTATTAAAAGCCATATTGTGCCCAACTACGGAAGTAATTTAGCAAGTTTCTTGAAATGCCTAGTTTACGCAGCTTATGTTTCAAAACACCAGGGTTGACAGGGTCAAAAATTATGTTAAAATCTTTGTATATAGTGTCTATTTTATGCCCTTTTTGGCCATATAGCAAAGAACATTCGATATTATTGAAATAAGGTTGGTGGTAGGTATCTACTTCGCTCCGAAGGGAATCAATGACCATTGCAAGTTCATCACAAACAATATTTTGAAACAGCTTAGATAAGGCTGAAAAAATGGTGATGCCTCTATGATTTGCGAACGAGCGTTTTCACCACTTTTAAGAAAATTTGAAAAATTCCAGAAACAGTCACCGCACGACAACTCTAAATTTTAAATTCTATCATGATCTTTGCAAGATGATACCAAAAAGAAGTGGTTTCAAGCATATAATATAATTGTACGCGGCATCGTCTGAATAGGGTGGAATGTAGAAACCTCCGATATGAAGGAAACTTTTTGACCATGAAAGATTACTAAACAGTATTTCTTATCATCAAAATGAATTTCAATATCTGACGCGATTCGATGAACCTATTGAATGGTGCTGTGATATCTTCGAAACCCGAAATAATATTCTGGAAATTGTTTTGCATCTTCAAGTACAAAATTCATCTTTCACCTTCAGGACGAAATTCTAACAGGTCTGTATGACTTGACTTGGGATGAATTTTCAGCAGGCTTGACGATCATTTGAACATACTTGCTTTCCAAGTTTTATCAAAATGTCTGATTTAGAAGATAGCGTTTAAGAAGTTAGAAAGCCAGGATAATACATTTGTTGTATTTGAGTGTAGCATTGGTTTTTACAGCAGAGCAACTGGAGACTTTTTAGAACAGTTTTCTAGATAATATTTTCCACTTTATTAGTCGAAGCTTTGATTTGTCGTATATCTTGAGCATTGTCATCCAAACTCCATGGTATTTGATGGTAAAAAATCTTCCTGCGCTCTTGAAATGTGTACGATGTTTGATACCTCCCTTTCTTCATTTGTATAAGTTCTCAAAACGGATGTAACCTACCTCTAACTCTTTTTATTGCTACTTTTTCTATTAATTTCTTTTCGGCGAACCTCATCCAAGTGGATACTTGAATATCTCATCTAGACTCTAGCGACAGCAGAAGCACCGGATGACATACCCAACATTGTTGTAAAATCTCTTTCATCCTCGTTATGTGTCTCTTTGTGTACTTTTTAATCTATCCTTTCCCTTGGTATTTTCTGTTCATACTGGAAACCGACCATTGTTTTTGCGATACTTAAGATGGGTAAATTTGAAAACATTTTGAACTACCGCCTCATATCACTCATTTCATATTGTCATAGACTATTAGAAAAAATTGCACACAATCAATTCAATAAAATAGTAAATGTAAAATATGGTTTTATCAAGGAGTGGTCTGCTTCCACTAATTTAGTCGAAGTTGAAAAACTATATTGATGTAATATATACGGATTTTTCAAAAGCTTTCATTACATGCTGCTTGATAAGCTTACTTCATTTAGCATATCTCCTCCACTTTTTTTATAGTTTTCATCCTACACCCTCAATCGTACCTGCGAATTGGTGCTAAATGGTTTATCTTCCCCTTCTTTTTATCCCTCTTGTGATGTTCCAGAAGGCTCCATTCCTGAGCCTCTATCATTTGTTCTTTTTCATATCTTCATATGTCTCTTTATGCGAATGATTTTAAGCTGTTTCATGAAATCTCGTCTATCGGCGACTGATTTTGATTGCAGTCAGATCTGACAGCCTTATATGCATGAAGCATCAGAGATTTTCTCCCTTTTGTTGCATTGAAATGTCTAGTAATGTCATTTTCTATCAAACCAACCTTTGTATACCTCGAGTTAAAATTTTATTCTTCATGTGGATCAGCGCAAATAACTTAGTATTGTGCTCGATGCTAAGCTAAATCATTGCCTCTAGGGCATCAACAGTTGCTAGTTTTGTTCTTTTTCTTCGAGTTTATGTTGATCTCTGTTTTTGCGTGATGCAAAACGATCCTCTAGATCAGCCATACTCAACCTTTTTTATTTCAGGGCCACTAAGAAATGTGTACTTAGCTACGTGGGCCACAGTCTAGTGATAGCTAAAATTATATTTAGTAAAAACTTAGTATTGCCCCTGACAGTGTGACAAAGTTTCGACAATTTTAGTTAAATCAGGCTTAAAGTATTTTACAGTATCGTCTTAGTGGAAATCAGTAAGCATTTTTCTATAAACACTTTGAGCATACTTCATTTTCAAATATGTATAATGATTTGCACAGATAAGTCGATGTGAACAACGCCAAAAGCAATTGGGTGCAGCTTTTCACTGTCTTATAATTTGCCGGTACAAGTTGCCACAATTCCGCATGCTCCTTTACCTTTCATTTTCGTTAAATATAACCTCTGAATTCGACTGATTTTTAGTTTCAATGATTTCATCAAACAATTTTGAAAAATTGAATTCCAGCTCTGCTAACTGACTAATAACTGCCGATTCTAAGTGCCAGCGGTTGCCACGAAGCATGAAGCTTTTCTTGAAATTTCTCAACGCTGCAAATCTTTGTTTTAATTTAATGGATAGTGAATTTAGGTAATTTAAAATTATATTTTATCTGTAGATATATTGTCATTTTTATTAGATATGGAAAATGTGGGGGCAATGGTCAAGCTTTTGATTTTTCATGTCTTGGCTATAAATGCTCAGTTTGTCTTCAAATGCAAATACTTTTTGGGCCATCCTCGTTAACATTTTGTTTTCACCTTGTAAAGGTTTATTCAATTCACTTAATTTCTCCGGGGTGTCACAAAGAAATGCATCAAGACTCCACCATCTATCATCATCAAGTTCATTGTAAACTTTGTTGTTCTGTTGTAAAAACAACATAATTTCTATTCGTAATGAGAAAAATCGGTCAAGAACTTTTCTTCTTCTTAACCACCGGACTGTTGTATGTAAAATGACATCACCATAATTACTGCTTACCTCTTCGAAAAGCTTATTGAATTTTCTATGATTCAGCTCACGTGCTTGAAGTATTAAAATTTTGTACTAGCTCCTTAGTTTGATAACTTCAGAATTTTATACATTCTGAGGCCGTCAAAACATTGATGTTTGGTACTCAGGTGTTTTGGGAATGGTGGAAAAAATGGGATTTTTTGTAATTTTAGATTTTTGGCATTGATGCTATTACTGACTATTTTAGATTGACCGAGAAAATACTGGTATCAGAGATCGATCGAGCAAAAGTCATATAGGTGGTCTTATCTTTGAACATTTTTCGACTTTAGCAATGCGAACAAAGTTTTATGCATATAATAAAATAGAAATCAATTTAAATTGATTGAATTTTGTTGTTTTTCCCTGATTGAAATGTATCAAATGGAGGAAATTTATTGGGTAATTTCTTGATTACAAGTATACGAGTAGTTCACAAAAATACTCGCACCTAGTATTTTTGAATTTCACACTAGGTACCTACTGGCAGTTCCGCAAAAATACATGTTCCATATACCTGTTATATATACGCCTAATCTCTTATCGTGATCGTTTGGCTCGTTTTACAGGTCCCTTTCCGTTCATAAGCAACAAATGGATTCATATCAATTTTTACACTTCTTTAGAAGAAGAGAATTGATGTAATTGGCTAGTCTACACAAAACCAAGCATAATGCAGCTGAGTCAAAGTCAATCAATTCAAATGTTTTATTATTTTAATCTATCTATTTTTATCTATCTTTTCATCTATTTTTTACATTGTCTCTCACTTTTTAAACGCTGACTTAATTTTAAATTTTGAAAGCATTCACCATTAATACTTTTTGGTATTCGAACAATATATTCAATCTTATTATATGTATTAATGATAAATTACATCGATAGTAAAATAAAATTTATCGAACTTTTATTTTATCTGTGTGCACACATTCCAACGAAATTTTATATGAAAATAATCAGTCAGTTATATTAAAATATTCAGAAGCTGAATACTTTTTTCATTACCGTGTATGTAAATTTACCTTTTATTAAGTTTTTTAAAATATATTACTTTTCATTTCAATCTAATACTCTTTTATTTAATTTTATTATTTTGTTTACTGCGTAAGAGATTATTCGAAATCCAATATGCACATATTGGTTACGTGCATGTGAGATCTCATATCTAAGACGCCGTTGTTTAAAGGCCTGAAGTGCCTTGGCTCATTGGGGATATGCAGGCATGATTGTCTTTCTTACTTCTTATAGTGGCGATTATAGGCATCCGCAAGGAAGCCTCCGTGGCCGAGAAATGCACGAAGGTCTTCAATGAACTCCTGTGATCTTCGTGGCCAGAACACTGAAATCAATACGCACTTGACAAAGATCGTCTGCACTTTTATAGCAGTGACTTCCATTACCCTGGGGCTAGTGGCAGAGACAAGATACTGAGTCATGTTTGTTCTCACGATGAATTTCATCTCTCGATTTTGCGTGTTATAAAAAAATGTAATTTAAAAGAAAATTACAAATAACGGTTGTATGAGCTTTGTCAACATCAACATGCGCTCAATTCAAACAAAGCACTTATGATATTCCCTCTGTGTTTATTTCGCAAAATCACTTAAAATTTCATCTAAACCACTTATTAGCACATTGCTCTTAAACATACGCTTCTGAACACTCACATAAAATTCTACGCTTCTTCACATTGATCTAGCTTCTTCACAAGCCTCTCAGCCATATTATTTATCTACTTAAATCAATGTGACATCAAAAACCAGCTACAACCGAAACATCTTTCGTGTTCAAATAAAATTCAACTGAAAAAATGCAAAACTCAAGATGACTTTGCACATCTACTTGACGAATAAGTGCGAACAATACGTGCTCATACAGATTTATCGCAAAACATACAAATAGACTTGAACAGTGATTTTTGTCAATATTTAACAATCAGCAGGTCAGTAGCAGCGGTGACTTTATGTTGTGTAATGATTTAGTTGGAATATCTGAAAATGCAAAATGCCATCAGAACATCGGGCGTTTGCTGCGAAAATAGTGCGAATTTTTTTTTTTGGAGGATTTCGATAATAGTCTAAAGATGATGTGTACTTATCAAATTAGGTAGACCCATTATACACTTTCAAGTTCATCAAGATGCTATTTGGTGGTTTTGAGTACATACGATGATTTACAATATTGTGCAATTCGTACGTTTATTTCGACAGGTTTATTCGCTTCCGCGAGATGATGAAATATGTAGTTTTTGAGAAGGTTCTAATTTGTGGGTGTTGAAAGTTGATTAATCGCTGAAGATGTACTGTACTGGTTTTAGATGCTAGAACATATTTGCATAATTATAAGCCAATCAATCGAAGAACACAGGTCCGCAATTATGGAAAAATGACAAGTCAGTGTGGTTTTGTGTTGTTAGTGTTCTAAAGCTATCACGAGATTTTCAGTTTTATTGGGAGTTAAGTGGATAGTTCATTGTGGTATAAGAATATATATTGTATGGTTTGGCAATAAAGTCCGTTAAAACACAAAAAAGTACGAAACAGCTATTTTCGCACTTTTAGAATGACAATGACTTGAAATTTTTAGGTTTTTTTTTAGTTTAGCTCGCTCGTGTCATGAAATAACATAAAAGATAAGATAATCCGGTTCAATTTGCACCTTTTGACATCGTGTTAATATCTATTCAATTCTTTAAAAGGTTAGACAAATAATTGTTGCCTGGATTTTTCCAATTTTAGTTTAATTTTAGAGAAATCAAGTTTATATCTATATAAAATTATTTCTAAAAATTCAGTCATCATGCAAAATAAATGGTTTCTTTTCATGTTAGTTTAGAACATCCGTCAGATATCCCTTTTGAGGTTTTTAAGCACAGTTTTTGATCATTTCAAACTATCGGTACAAAAAACATACAACCGGTTTAAGTCAACGAATCATGGCATCGAAACCTTAAAATTACATTACGGCAATTAAATTACGGATATATAGCATGTACAAGCTGCTTTCTCACAAAAACTACACTCGTGTGGATAATTATTTGTTTATATACTTGAATTAAAATGTTATTTACATACTTGAATTAAAACACTTAAATTAAAATATTCTTACAGAATGAATCAATTTTTCCGCTTACATTAGATCAATGACTTTTGAATGCAAATTTTTGTAAAGTAACTGTAACTCGGTTCACCAGACGCACATGTTCGTAAACAATAAAATATAGCGAGTTGATTTATGCGATTCAAATCATGTCTACTACACGCTATAAACTGTAAGCTTATCTATCAGCTAAATATATTCAAATACATTAGACAACATCATGAATATTTAGTATCTAGGCTCTATTTAAGGAGAGCAGTGTCTTCAAATAGAATGGTTTACAGTTTAAATATTGCCGTCAATTATTACATTAGAATTGACATTTTTTTTTGTCAACAAAACAAATATGTGTCTAACCTTCAGAAAGAGCTCTTATTAAAATGTTCAATAAATGTTCAATAAATAAAGAAAACTCAGCACATCTGTTCACTTAAACAGCAGATTAAAGCTTAAATCGTTAATTCATATATAAACTAGATAAAGACATAACAGTACAGTAATGTTTCGATACTACGAGTAATTGAATACTAGCTCCTTCATTTATTTACTCTTCAGGCTGGTGAATCAACCTTGTCCAAGTATTAATTATGCCATATGGTAGCGTACGTCCGGTTTATGAATGGAAATTATTTAAATTTGATCTATTTGTAATAGTGTCAGATTGTTTTATCGAGAAAAATATTTCTCTGACGAAAATTATGTATGTTACCTTCGAAAGAGGGAGTCATCGTCATCGTGGGTTCATAGACCTTTCAAAGAAAGAGATACCAGGTATTTTTGCTGTTCACTGTCTGATTCATAGACAGCATTTGGTTGTAAAAAAAAGCCTGAACAACCGTTTTAGTCAACCTTTACAATGTGTAATCTCTGCTGTGAACAGAATTCGTAGTAATACTCTCAACGATCAGTTATTCAGGCAGCGGTGTACGAACAAAAATGAAAATTCAATCGGTATCTTCTACACACTGAGGTTTGCTGGCTCTCCAAAGGTACCTGCCTCAATAGGTTTTGAAATCTTGATGCCTCTGTACTTGAGCTACTCCAAGAGAAATATGTAGCTTTGAGAGACAGATTGCTAGAATTTATGGTTGATGTTACTTTCAAATATTAGTCGCAAAATGCAATGGAAGTTAATTATTAATCTGATTGATTATTTAAATTATTAATTTTATCATAACAAAATCTGTTATTTGAGAATTCAAAAAAAACTCATTCTGTGGAAGCAGAATTTTTGTTCCAACGAGTTCAGCTAGTTTCCAGTCTTATGGGATCTGCATAAGAGTAGTGAAATCCCTTTCGATGAAACAAAAGTTTACTGTCAGCACCTTGAGTCTTTGCGCAGGGTCTTTTCAAAACGCTTATGAGGATATTTTGTTCCAGGAAGTCCCCCAATAGATCCTAAACCCATTTATGAACATTGAAGCAACAGAGACTCAGATTCAGGAGAAATTAGTCGAACTTTCAACTACTGAAACTTTGGAAGTCTGCTTCCAGAATTGTGATCGACTCACTGAACTTTGGCTTTAAAGTAACATCAGTCACATCTTCCCAGGACTATTTTCAAACAATTTTTAATTGTCTTCCCTTTCTCCTACCTTGCTTGCCTTCTCCAGTGCTATTATTGATCTAATTACAAAAGATCTAGTGCATCAGAACCGCTAGAAACACTAATGTTCGAAGAGACGTAGAGGAATCTTTTTAGAGGAATCATTATCGAATGTTTATCTTACAAAACTTTGAAAGTGAAATCTCCTCTAACATAGATGATAAAAATGCTCGGTGCTTGCAACACTTTGCCAACACTGCAACCAAAAGTCTACCACAACTGTTTAATATCAAAATCAACCTACCCTGTGAGTCTCGCTGTCATCCGATGACTTCATCGAAAGTTACTGGGATAAAAAGATGTTTGGGGTTGCAATCCAAACATTTTCCAGAAATTGGAAAATTCAAACATTGGTTACTTAATTTCATTGTAGATATTTGGTATAGATATATATCTAATGGAAGTATCCGCAGATATATATCTAATGGTAGCATCTGTTGATACGAAAAGAACAACCCTCTACTAGCGCCAAAGCCAACATTTTACTAAATCTGCTTGACGTTGTGACCAACTCATTCTGTGAATTTTGTTTCGATTCGATGACTGCATTGGGAGTTACAGGGGTAGAAATAAATTTAGAGATATAGGTGTAAAGAGCGAAATTATAGAGGGAAATTTAGTAATATAGAGCAAAGAGTTGTATTTTATTTAATGTTTATTTAGTGACATTGCAAAAAACACAGTTCTTTAAAAGAAATCACGCTTAAAATCCTTAGATGAAGTAAGCAAAAAATGTATGCATGATTCGCGAAAAAATTTACTGTAACCCTAAATTAACATTATTAACATTTTATCGCTTTAAATAAATACTCGGCCCCCTCCATATGTAGTTTATGTGATAAACGTATACAGGCTGGGATAAAAATTACCTCGATTTTGCCGGTGGATGCAAAAAATCCTCAGATTAAGTAAAAATTCCCAGGGTTTGGCAACTTCTAAAGCTCGTGCAGTAGGGCTAATGAAACATTGTTTTAGTCACTCATCTTATATTGACAGTTCTTTTAAGAAATGATACTTAAGGTAAGTACGCAGCCGTGCCTGAATTTCGGTCACTCGGTTTTGCTATTTATTTCTACACGAAAAAATGTTCGTGTAGAGAAGTGTAGAATATTACAAAGTGACAGTTAATTGCGCTCAACTTTGGCGGCATGGGATTTAAAAATTAGCTTTCTTTGAAAATAACCTTTACAATCTACCAACTGTATGCGAAATACTATATGTTACTATTCCATCAATGCTTCTTTCAGCTCTTCAATTTTAAATTCATTCAAGTTTGCTGCCTCATCATACTGCAATATTATGAACCAAACCGAAGTTTATGAAAGAAACCAAGTTATAGTAGCAAATTTTAAAAACTACTCTCACGTTAAATTCAATTAGACTGAAAGAAAATAGGCGTAGTTTTTCGAAGTAAAACAATTATGTAATCTATTTAATAATTGTTTATTTGATATATATTTCCTTCACACGAATACATAATTTTCATCCATGCATTTTATATCGCGTACACATGCGGTGTTGAAAACTTTAGGTCTGTTCGCGTACCTCAATCTATTATAATATATTCAAATAGATTCGCATAATTGCTTCAAGTCAAATTTTGCAGCAAAAAGATGCCAGCTTCCAAATTATGTTACTGCTGCAGTTTGCTGAAGTACGCGGAAAGACCTTTTATAACGTCGCACTAATTCAATTAACCAACCAGCTAATTAAAGTGCTTCCTAGTAAACTTATCTGCCAAAAAAAACCGAATGTGCTGGAAAATCATTGCTTCAAGTTCTGCACGAACTATCCTACGCATAAAATTAGTTAATTTGTCGACAGAAAGTTCCGACGTACAACAAATTTAAAATTTTCAAACAAAATTCAAATTTGACGCGCGTTCAAAATGGCCAAAATGATTGCTTTTCGTGACCAAATAAATAGCAGACCATTTAATTCCGGCACCTCGTGCCTGAAAAAACTCTCCACTTGTGGTGCAGAGCCACCTACGAGCAAAGAGCAGCACTGAAATTCTGACACTTTTCAGGCAACGTTTCAGGACGGGCTGCGTACCGATTTTCTCAAGTGACCTGAAAAAAATTCAGGTGCCGAAATTCCGTCACTCTTTTCCCATGCATTTTAAAGGGGAACCGAAATTCAGGCAAGGCTGCGTACTTACCTTTAACATTGCTAACTTAAAGCAATGATTTCATAGGGAAATGGTTTTTGTACTAACAATTGGCTACCTGTGTTCAAGGGACATGGTTGTCATTCCCTCTCTCATTCGCAACCTAGCTCATTCTAGGTCATACGCGAAGCTTCCACTATTATATACCATTTATTAGCTATTATAGGAGGCCCGGTAGCTCTGCTCGCTAAGGCGTCAGGCCGAAAAGCGGCGTGCTACGGGGTCTGCGGGTTCGAATCCCGCCAGTGCCATGACTGCAAGTGTGAATACGTGTGATTGTCTATGAGGGTGGTAAATGGGCCCAAACTGGTGGCCTAATGCTGGCCGCGTTCCCGGCAGCCCTCTTCACTAACCTAACCTAACCTATTAGCTATTATATACTATTTATTGCGTAGCAAACTTAAAACGACCTATCCATGGGATTTAGGTTTTTATTCTAAAGAAAACATGAAAATTTAATAATTTAATCATATCTAATTGCAATAAATATTAAAATGGTACTTACAGTAATTCAAAAATAATAAAAATCACCCAAAATCTCGTAGCTGATGTCATAAAATGAAATCCATTTCCTGATTCAAAGGGCTATGAACTTATTCTGTGACCAAATACAACAGATTCCGACTTGACGAGACACAGTAATTCACTATTGAACTCTAATTTCTAATCACTTATGGCATTCCATGTAATCTGTCACTGCATATCATGTGACAGATAAGTTTTTCGTTCTATGATCTTATTCGACATTGAACCGCTAATGACGAATATCAAATTTCACATAGAAATTCGAGGTAAACTTATTTTTTCGGGCTTAAGTCGAAATTTAAATTTGACCGTTTATGTGATAATTTATTTTTTTATGTGCCCTTGTATATACCCCAATGCGAATTTTATTAGAAACCTGCAAAAACTAGGTCTTTATCGATGAGAATATGATTGGTTTGTGTCCAAAATCCAAAGGATTTGTGTACAATCCTACCGAAAGAAAATTTAACGAAGCTCTGTATATTTTATTGCATTTCAATGCAATATGTATGTAGTTCAAGTATACATTGTATAACTCGTACACTGAAAGCCATAGTTTTAATACATTTTTAAACAGATCTTTAGCTTAAAACGTCATTTATTAACGGTTAATCCAAAAATATTTGAAGTTTTCAATATATGTTGAAAGTTTTTAATTAAAAAATATTACACTGAAATTCTCACATCTTATGACTTCATATATTTGTCATACTCGGCAAAAATAAACACTTGCAATCCAACACGCATGTGAGTACATAAAAAAGCATTAAAATGATTACGTGTCCGTGAAAATGACATAGATAAGCGAATAAAAATTTCATGTTTTTGAAATAGAGATTTTTATTTGAATGTAAAACCCAAAAAAAACAACTATAAAATAAAAAATCTTTTAAAAACTTTATGGATATCTTTAGATGGATTTAATTATAATAAATTTTACCTAGTCCTATCGTAACCCAGCCACATAATGTGAGGAGAATAATATGCTGTTCAACTTAGTTGTAGATTACATTACTTAGGTACATTTTGATAGTTTTTCTAGCTTTATATGGGAGATTCATGCATTGGCAATTTAATCGTACATGGCTCAATTCACCTTGAAAAAGTGAAATTTTTAATGGTATTTTTCAGAAAATGAGCATTACCAGTAAAAAAAATCATAAAATCAACTTTAATTTTAACTACCAAAAACTCTTTGCTCGTACGCACACTGAATTTCAAGTAAACTGATTTGCATATGTAGATGCAGACATATTTAGACATTGTGACAAATCCAACGCATGATTTTGGTTGTTAATGATAGTTGTCTATTTTTGATTTTCCCATAACATCAAGGAAACACGCCAATACATGATTAATGTACTGACAACAAGTAAGAACCTCATATGTATACTCGAACTTACTTCAATGTGTAACCATGTACAGATCTCCTTTCAGAATCTTGATAATAGAATTTTTCCAAAATGTTTCAGCTACGTTTGTTGACCTTGTATGTAGTTCATTGATCATGCATGTCTCGTTCGGCATCATGTGATGTTTGTTAAATAAAGTGAGAATTTTTTTTTCTACAAAATATCAACCGATGTGATGAATAATGAGATAAATGTTTTCGTCAAATGCACATAGCAGACTACTTAAACTGGTAAATATTGTCTGAAGAATAATTACATGGAGTGATTTTCAGTATTTTTAATACGATGAAAAGCATGAAAACATTCAGCTTCAAACTTGAAATCATGACTTGGAAGTAAGCTGTGTACTACTTTTTCAACCAAATTTGCATGTAAATGACCTTTTGTCACGAAAGTTGTACGAAGCGTCTCAGACCCAACTGGTCCATATGTATATGTAGAAATGACACATGCAATTCGGCTTGAAGGTGTAACAATCAATGACGAGTTAGTACCATCTTATTACTCACGGTTTTATTTACTTATTTAATTTTAAATTAATAACAGATATTTTTTACGCCATTTTGAATGTAAAGAGATTGGATTACGTGGCATATTTGTCAAAATCCAGGCAACATCAGTAGGATTAAAATTGAGAATTTGAGTAAGTGGGTCTGTAAGTATTTTGGATACCTAGCCCTCAAATTATTTTTTAAGTATCTGAAAGTTTGATTTTTGTTTTTCTAACAATGATTTATGTTTCGAAAACAGTTCCATTATCATACTTCATGTTGCACATACTGTATCATAATTTGAAAGCTGATAAATCTTCCGTTATAGATAATTTTCAAATCGTACGGTCAATTTTATAATTAATGCTTCGTGAATCGAAGATTGATTTTCATTATAAGCTTCAATGAAAAAGACATGTTTTTTTATGCTAGTCGTTTCAACAAATTTAGGTGCAATCTGTCAAGAATGAGTTTACACATAGGAAAAAAATTCAATTTTTGATCTTTTTAATTATAAAATACTACTTTTTATGTATGTAAAAAAAATTTTTTCTTAATTATAGTAATTTAGATTATATCCAACCGATATATACAAAAAAAGTACAACTTCAATGCAAAAAAAAGAGCGAAACGAACAACGAAAACCATTATTACAATTCTTGAAGTGTCAAGAAAACGTTAACGTTAAACGTTAAAACGTTCGTTAACTTCTTAATTGCGGTAGGAGAAAATTTGCCGAAAACTACAAAAGCAAACAAATAGATTCCGGGTAAAAATCGATAAAACAAGAATTAATATCACCGTTTCCTAAATTTTTACTCGAAAGATATCAAATTAACCAGCTGTAGTACAAGAAAGGTTGAAAATCGCAAACAGTTTGCCAGAAACCGATAGCAGAAAAAAATTTCTGCAAATTCTGGCAAGAGGAGAAATGACGACGCCAGCATAAAATACAAAAAATTTGAATGTTGCGGTGCATCTGGCTTATTTTTGCTCTGTTTCTCAATCAATGTTTCTGGTTGCATTTTTCCTTTAGCTGTGATTTCATCCATCACTTCCTCATTCTGCGCTCTTTATGGAATTCCTTGGGGTGAAATATTATTATTATTTCAAAAGCATTATTGTGCCCTCACTGAAAATAGCTGGATGGGTCGGCCAGGTCCGTTGATTTAAAAATATCAAAGGACATGTTTGCGTCCTTGACCTTTTTGCTGGCGACCACAAATCTAGCTGTGTACTTTTGGGTTTCAGTCACCAAAGCCTCGAGGTCAACAGCCACTATATCTTTCTTGCACCTTGCATTTCCGAAGGTCGTTTGAAGTCCTCACCAAATTTTTATAAGATTTTTGTGAGATTCTGTAGATGAACCAGTCATTTTACATCCTGCTCTTATAAACTCGATTGTGGAGTATTCTAGTATCTTCCCTAAGCACCTGCAGTTCTGCTCTTGCTGGTCGGGGAGGCATCTTCATAACTACCAACTACGGCTCTATTCAGAGTGAACAACCGAGATTCTTTTAATTTCGTCGACTTTATCGTACCACTAGTACACGCTCTCTCTACGAGATGTCGATTGAACTTAGTCCAGTCAGTCTTTCTTGGGTTTCTTCCCCCCACCATGGGTGTTGAATCCCTAATTAGACAGAGCACAATTGGTACTGCTCAATGAGCGCAAACACTATCCTGGTACTGGAAAAATGTGTCAACGTAGTGGTATCAAGTAGATTACAAATTTCTGGTTGCCTTAAGTCCGCGGCTCTTGTGCAAGCAAAATTTGGGGGGATGCTTACAGTTTTAGCAATTTTTTGCTTAGAAGAATTTGAACTAAACAAACTTTATACCATCAGGCCTAGAATTGATTAGAAGTAACAGTGGAGTGCTTTACCTATTTGACAATGCTCAGTTAGCGTAAATATACTTCCAGTTCTCTGTTTGAGATATTTCATCCGCAAACTGATAGCATCGGCATCACCAATCAACCTTTTTTTCGTTTCACCGAGTAGAATCAACTGCTTGGCATCCAGTTATAGCCTACAGTTATCTCTACAATTATTTAGCTAACCACCTTCGTCGGCAGCTTTTCCGTTTTACGTAGTTTTTTACATTGCCTGCGAGTGAGAGTTTCTACAGCTTTGAAGAGCCCATAGAGGAAATCATTTCTTCTTTCTATACTTATTCAGGGCATCACATTTACACTAGATGGAGTTTTCTTCTTTAGTGCTTCCCTCTCTTTTTTTATTGTGAGGATTTGGAAGAGAGTACCTTTGCCCTAGACATGTCCGTAGTTTGACTTCCAGCTGACGCTGTATACTTTTATTTGGAACCAGCAACAATAGGAGATGCAGTCAGCAAGTTCTTTCACGATAGTAATCCGTTATCTTCCTTCGCACCCAGGGTCCCCTATTGCACTCATGCATGAGATTAGGTCCTGCGGAATTCGAGTTTCTGCCGTACTGCTCAGGTTGGTGGATTCCCAGACTTAGTCTGGCTGCCATCTGCAGAGATACGTTCTTTACGATTCATCCTGATGCTGATTTCTAGACAATCTTGGTGCGAAATCTTGCGGAAACGACAAAATAGTGCCCAAGAATAGAGGTAGCATCTCTATTTCCTTGGATTTGTTTTTTTCACTTGTCCGTAGCATCCTTGAATATTGGTCTGATGCCTGGTCTCCTCACTATGAATATCTATAGTATTTTGAGCGTAGATTTACACTTCCATTATTATTGAGATTTCACATCCGTTATTGTGAGTATGGTGGTTTGGTGGCTTGTCTTTATTTAGAAATCCAATCTTAAGAATCTCGACAGTTTTCCTTAGCAAGTGATTTCTTTTCTAGCTTTTAAAGCAACCTTTTGCTTTCTGACCTGAATTTCAAGTTAATCTTTCGTTCAGAAAGGGCTCGTTCGTTTTTTTGATTCCTTTTTCGTGGCTTGAGGATTAGTTTGTGACCAAAATGTTATAAATAAGCGTTGGATATTATCGTTTCAATGATCTTTAATAATAATGTTTAAAAAAAATCAATTATTATTCTTTGAGTTGTACATTGTTTTAGCAACTTCGTAGAAATTATTATTTAGTGAGTCAAAGACTTTTCAATGCGTTTTTATTTGATAATTGCTTTATATTTGGAGACTATATCCAAAACTCGAATAAAATTCACACGAATTTGGGCATGCAGAATATTTATTGTTTCCATATATTTCATTTGCATCTAACGGCTCTTTTTTCGTTCTTCACTTTTCCAGCGTTGATTTCCTTGAACCGATCTTAGGATTTTTTGATCAGCTGAATATTTTGTCATCATATCCCCTAAATCGTAATTTAAGCCAGCATGTTTAAAGCTGTTAGATATTGTTTGGGTAGAAAACTTTCTCCAGGCTGCACCCAGCATCAAAACAGCCTTGAGTAAAGATATTCTTAGTTTTTTGCTACTGTCAGACGCACCAATAAACTTCAGAAATTTTTGCTGTCTACAGTTGTACTTTAAACATTATATAACGCCTGAAAATTGAAAAAAGCGATTGAAGACACCATGGAGCAATATTGAAGCACAAAGAATGTAACTTTGGCCCATAGGCTGGAGTCATACATGCACTAGTATTTGCTTTGTATCAAACTGGAAGGTTTGAACAATTGCAGAAACATCGAAGACGTTTTAGATTTAACTATTACCAGCAACTGCTTGTTCTTGGAACCATTCATGTTCGCGCAAACCCAAATTGATATACGATCCTAAATGTTTTTCACCTTTCAATTTCAAATTTTATCTGGCATTAAATTAAAGAATACGCAGAGGCGGATTTGACCATTTCGCCGCTCTAGGCCTCAGAAATATTTGCCGCCCTTTTCGTGAATTATATTATATGTAACAATGCGCGATTTTTTTTCGATTCCCTAGAATACTTCGCTATTTTTCGTTGTGCCCGAGCTCACAAAAAAGGTTATCAGAGCAAATATCAGAGCAAAACCGGCACCGGTTCGTTCGTAAAAATTCTCTATTATTGCGCCTTTGTCACACAAATAATTATTAAAATGCACAACTTAAAAGGCACCTGGTAGTGGAAATTTATAAACTTTACTTGCACACACGGTAAAGAACCTAAAAGTACATGGCATATAATTCCAACGTCTTCGCTCATATTTTTATAAGTAAGTTTAATATTCCGTTCAAAGTTTGCTTCCGCACTTGACTGGAGATCAACTATGAAAATTAATGTTCGATATGTTATTAGTTAAGAATGAACCCAAAATATTTTGGCCTATAATGTTCTAGATTTCATTTTATAGAAACATTTTTTTAGAAATTAATTTCAGTAAAGAAGTAAAATTTAAAAAACACGTCAAACATAAGGAGATTTGCATGTAGTTGATAAGCTGATAAGCTTTTCCTAAATTGAAGAGGTATTATTTGGGTTCTTTTTAGTATCTTTTTAGGTCCTTTTAGGCTCTTTTTAGATATTTTCAGATACTTTCTAGGTACTTTTTAGGTATTTTTGAGTTTCTTTGGTCCTTTACCGTGATCGCATTTCGATATTTATTATAAGTCAAACTTTTTAATGTCCGAACAAACTCAATAGAGGTGAATTTTTGCGTTCATTGATTTTTTAGAGAATTCCATTGGCTTGAGCTGTTAGGCTCATTCAACTCAGATATATGTACATATACGACAGAAAAAAAAACTTGCGCCCAAAAAAAATATCGAAAAGTGGCCGCCCCAACAAAAATCGAAAATTTGCCGCCCCCGAAATTTGCCGCCCTAGGCCCGGGCCTACCGGGCCTAGTGGCAAATCCGCCCCTGAGAATACGTCAGTTTAAGTAACAATTTCGTAAAGCAATGGATAAGCGAGCCATCATTCCTTATGAGATTGCGTATAGGTACTTTGCTGAATGCGTTTTTCATTTAAGCACTCAAATATTTTTCTCTAAACGCTCAAATTGTATGTAGAAACAGATGATTTGGCCATTTGCGCAGCCTGCTTCAATGTCTCCAATCATTTCTAACTGTAAACATTTATAAGCGTTGAAAAGGTTAAACCAATTGCAATTTTATTTATTTATTTATTTATTTATTTACTTATTCGACATATAAAATCCAATTACTGAATGTAGAAATATATAATATACCAAGAATCTACTAATGAAAGAAAGTAATATAAAGACCACAAAATAATAATGAAATAATAATGATAAAAAAAGAACAAAAATAATAAACAAAATGAAGGTGAAAAAGTACAAATGCAAAATTAAAAAAAATAAGAGAAAAAAACTACATTGAGTTGGTAGTAAGCGAAACATTGCTTTTACGAAAAGTTTTGAAGGCATATAATGTCGGCGGTCCAAACTGTAGGTCATTGTGTTGCCTCAGTAAACGCAACAGCGGAGAATAAAAATAGGTGTCAGTACGCGCAAATGGCACACTAAATGCAAAAGAAGAACGGGTAGCATGCACTTGCAACACGGACAGAAACGTGGCTACTGATGTAGGATTCAACCATCTTATGAAATAATTTAAAGAGTAGGCACTCATTCAGGAAGTCTCCGTGATTTAAAAAAAAAATTAAAAATTATTTATTGCCAACTTAAATTCATCTAAACAATCACTTAAATTTCTAGCTTATCGTAGATAAACATTATAATTTTAATTCCATTTTACTTATTTTTACAATATGTAGCTCTTATTTTATATGTGTTTAATATTTCGTTGGCCACTCCACAAAGAGCAAAGCTCGAGTTGTGAGGTGGGATGATTAATAATAAACGTTATAATGTGAAATTAACTACAAGTATTCAATGAGAAAAAAAGGGAAGAAAGATGAAGGAACGGCAGATGATCACTGTAAGGACGATAAGGAGGCTGAAATTTATAGAATAGGAAGCGAGTAAATCTGCGTTGAACAGACTCCAATGCAGTATTTAAGTGGACATAACAAGGACACCAAACTTGACAGCAATATTCAAGGACACTGCACACAAAGAAGAGGAAGAGGTGTACACCGGTGGAAATATTGATGAAGGGTTTAGAGGATCTAAAAATAAAGCCTGATAATTTAGAGACCCTGGCGGTAATGTATGATATATGCTTATCAAATTTGAGCTTAGGATCAATCATTACGCCAAGATCTCTAAAATTATCAACGCCATTAAGAGGAGAGCCAGAAGCAGAATAGGAGAACATCAAAGGTGAAATTTTCAAAGAGAAATACATTTTGTGACATTTTGCGATGTTCAAAGTGAGAGCATTGGCACGCACCAAGTCTCTAGGCTATTAAGATCATTTTGTAAAAGCATACAGTCATCTTGTAACTCGATCACTCGGAACATCTTGAAATCGTCGGCATATAAAAGTTAAGAAGATCGGATTAAAGGTGGGAGATCGTTTATCAACAAAAGAAACAGAAAAGGACCAAGGATAGACCCTTGCGGAACACCTGATGCAGGATAAAAGGGAATTGAAGAGGAGAAATTAACAGTTACAATACAGGTACGGCCAACAATGTAAGAGTTAAACCAGGAAAGAAGAGGACCAGTGACGCCATCGTACCATTTTATCACTAAAAGACAACTGTAAGCAGTACGTACTGTATGCAGTATAAACGATCAACATGAACGCCACACATTTCTTGTGCTGGCGCTGGCCAACAGAAATTTAGTGGAAACCAAAATGAAATCGATATTTACTCGACCGTTCATTATATTCGAGTCTGCAGCGGAAGAATGCTCGCTTTAGCACGAGTGGTCGTCATAAACATGTTCGTTACAGCCGAATAGTACTTAATATATAAAAGGTCTGTTCTCTAAATATTCGCATAAAAATTTTGGGTTCAAAACTCACTTGTATGGCGATTTCGAGTAAAAACTCACAAGGAAAAGAACCAAAAGTAACAATAATTCATCAGCTGTGCGACTACGTGATAGCTGGCATCACATAACAAGAAAAATGGCGCCATTTTTCGGTTAGGAAAAATTTAAGGAATGCGTTTTGGGAAAATGTTTGCCCCCGCGAAAAGAGCAATTTACCCGATACTGAGTTAGAACACAAACCAAATTGTTCGCTATATACATAAGCTTGCTATAACCCATGGTCGTTATAATCAACTTCGACTGTATTCTTTTATTTTTTATTGTCTGTTCCTTTTTGCTGACTAATAAGCTGTTTACTTCTAATTATATCCTATTTCATTATTTGAATTTTATTTCAATCTCCTTTATGATTATATTTTAATCTATTTTTTGCTATTGAAATATAGTACTTATGAAAATATGTATTGACTAATTTCTTCTTTTTCTTTTTAATTCATTATGCTTTTAAATTTGAACTTACGTCTGTTAAAATGAATACTGTACAAATAAATAAATAAAATTTAATCCAGAAATAATGAAGCCAATAAGCTTTACAAAAGCATTTACACAACGTTACGTGCCACAAAAAAATCTCTCGAAATAATGGTGAATTTTGTTTACACCAAAATCTAGCTGACATTAGTCATAAAGTTGTTCATTGGAACAGATAACATGTTACCAAATATGTTATTGTATTTTTCCACTTAGAAATATTTATGTAGTGTTTATTCTTTTTGGAAGAACACACATAAATTTTGATTTCTTTTTGGAAGAACACTCATAAATTTTGACTTTTCATGCAAATAGCAAAAACCATACATATTAAAATAATAAACTTTGCCATAAAATTCAAAACAAATACTTGAATAAAACCAGACAAATGCAACAGGGTTTTTTTAATCTAAAAACAGTTCAAATAATTACAGATGCATTTATTCATCCTTTCAAATTTTTTAGTCAATGCCAAAATCAAGGTATTCAAATCTTCATTTAACTCTCGAAAACGAAATTTTCATAAGGAAATAACCATTGTTGGCACGTATTTTTATCGTTATAACAAACAACATTAACTTTTGAAGAATTGTTGTGGTGAATATTTTCAAGAATATTTCATTGTTCGGAATAAATTTGTTCAATAATCAGCTTGAATAAAACTTGTTCGATCAGATGAAGATTTTGTTCCGTGTAGACTATACTGCGCCCAATAGACTCCAATTGCATAGGAATATCAAATGAGTGTAACTCAACAGGTTTAAATTATAATAAATATTATTCATTTTCAAATTGAAGATGAAAATATATTAAATACATGTAAATCCTGTTTAGGTAAGGATGTTTTTCAAATTGAGAATTCCAGGTTTTTCCAGTTATGAAGTTTGCATCAAATAAAATTTGTTTTTTTCGAAATATATTGCCGGTGGAAGCAGCTTATCAGCATCTAAATCAATTCCGAAATAAATAGTTTTACTACATGCTCATAGTATAGAGTTCAAATTTGAATTGCCCAATTTACCTCGGCAAATGCGGTTAGAAAAATGCAAAATGACCAGTTTAAACCTTCCGCGGGCATTCAAATGTCAGTTTTAAACTACAGTTGACCTCAACAATGCACACAAAGACATTAAACGATACATCAATTCATAACAAATGACAGCATTTCGCGACAACATCTGAAAAACTCAGCAGGTGAAATTTGAAATTTTTATCCGAAACCTGCTCTACACTCATACACTCTTAACAAATTGTGTGGTGGAGTTCACTGGCAAATCATGAATGAATAATCAAGTGCATAACATTAAATTCCAGTGTATTACTGCCTATGAAGATAAGACAAAGCGTAGCCAAACGGAGTCGTAAGTCGTTAATATTCAGCTTATAAATAAACATTACAATGATCACGTCATGTAAGTGATCTACATTTCGCTTGCATGCGTTCGAAAACAAAATTAGGTGCTATGAAATTTCACTTTCGCAAAACCACCCAACACCGAACTATGCATGAGTTAATCTCAAACGCGTGCACATTTACACATAGATTTATAACCGAAACTGGTTCGATTTTTACTGCTCTATAAATATTAATCGCATTTCCAATAACGTTTTCCACACGTAGTCATCCGATTTGCGAATTTTTCACATTTTCGAAATTGTTTTCTACTCACAATACGATTTTAAAACCTCCATAGAGCTCTAGTGTCAAACTCGAAAAGTATTCCCTTGTGTTCGCTTTAGATGAGCCATGAACTAAATTTTCACATAACAGTGTTTAAAATAAATCTTTATGGGATCTCATAAACACATCAAATCAATCAATTAAATACATTTGATCCGATTGATCTTCCACAAGGCATCCGCCTGCTTTGTTCGCTTCACTGGATTTATTGCTTTGTTGCTGGATTATCATCAACATTGTTGCAAATTCGAATTAGGTCTCCGTTAGACACTCGCCTTGTGCTATTTTACACTGCAAAAGCCCGTTTTCGAATCAAGGCTCCGTGGAAAGTAATCCGCTCTGCTCAATTTTGTAAACGAAACATATCAATTTTCGAAACCCTAATCTAACCAAGAAAATCGTTAATATATGCAAGTGCAAGTACATCACATCACACATGAAATTAATTCTTACACAACACGGATGTATAATATGATTTTTAAAACCATTCACCAATTACCGTTTTCAGGGAAGTATTTTATCTTTGAAAATTATTTGAATATTCAAATCGACTGTTGCACATCATACAGATAGAGTTTTCCTTGTACCAATAATGCTCATGACCACGGCGGACATTCAGTTTTCCTTCGATTAAATCTCTGGGCTAAGGCCACGGAGCGGAAAAGTTTTGAGTTTAGATTCGAAACGAAGCGGAAATTAATGAATACTTTGTTTTGGGCAAACGGTAAAGTATCTGGGTGCTGGTGCGTGCTTACCGATTAAAATTCTTCATTCAGATGCTTATATGCTTGCAACAGTATCTTTTTTCGGCGGCTAATTAGCGTAAAAACAATGTCTCCAAAGCAAGATTATGTCATTACATGACAGTGGACGAGGTTATGATGGATGTGTGTGAGATTTTGAGGTTTTTTTTCTCGCCTAGCGATTGGAGCGAATTTGAGATCAAGCTTAGACGGTACTTATCTGGTACGCACCGACGACCGGCCAAAATTATGAAGGCGGTGGAGCAGGTGAGCGGAGTTTTTTTTTTATTTCTTTCGGTTCAAGCTGCCGGTAAACCTAAGCTAATAAACTTTGGTGATTTTTAGTTTGAATGAATGATTTTAACAGTTCGAACACGTCTTAGGACATGAAAATTAGATGCAAAATTGTCGACTATTATATAAGACACAAACTTTACCAAAGACATGTCTCGCAAACTTAGAAATGTTGCAAAATTAGCTTTATCTATTTGATTGCAGATATTTGTCGCTGTCGTTGCCGTGACAAAGTGAAACCGTGCTATGCATAGTTTCTTGAATCACGTCAACTTGAGGCTTGCTCTAGGCTTAAATGAGACACGTTTTGATTTGAGATTTGGGTAATCTGATAATGTCATGACTTAGACTTTCAATGAACAGCTGAGGCTTACAGGTTATCATAAAATACCCTTTTTCTGATTTTCAAAGAGACGAGAGTAGAAAGATTGAGAAAGGTGAACGGTAAAACAAGAATAATAAATGCTGCCAATGATTCATTTTCTTTAAAAATCGGTAAGGTCTGCTGCCCATGTCCGAGAATAGACTGTTTACATCGCACTCATAATCATGTGATTATGATATCTGCTTTCGAAAGCGTTAAATCGCACTGAGGTGCGTTTACTTGACAGATGAACTGTCGGTTGAAATATGGAAGTGAAATTACATGGGACAGTGAACATGCCTGCACCAATGGCATTATTTTGCTGAAACCTAGTGCAAATATGCACGAAAACACGTTAGAATCGTATGTTGTTCAGTTAAGGATGGTGACTTTGCCAAAAAGAAATCTCTCCAAACTTTACTTGGGACTGACTTTCTGGATGCTATGGTGGTTGAAACGCAGATGGCATCTGTGCCTGTTTGCAGCAGCGGGAAATGCTTGTGCACAGCTAGATCTGTAGTCACCAGTGTAAAGGTCAGGGATGCAATCATGCATAACCTTTGAAAATTTCAAATTGCCGGGCCTAGTTGGCATCTATCCGGTTATGCTAAGGGAAGGAATCAACTACCTGGAGGCAATCTTAAAAGAAATCTTTTAGGCATGCCTAGCCCTAGGGTATGTTCCGTCACCTAGGCGACAGGTTAAAGAGTCTTTATACCTAAACCGTGGAGAGATGTCTATTCAGATTCAAAGAACTTTAGGCCGATCAATTTAACTTCGTTTATGCTGAAATGCCTGGACAGATTTGTTAAACGACTAAGGTGCTTACGTCTTACTCCTTAAAATCATGCGATTCGATCCTTCATTCTCCGGTTTCCAGAGCTGAGGAAGCGTTCTCAAATGATGAGTGTGCGATGGGGAAATTTGACTGCCTTTGACTGCGCGCCTTTTGTCGAGCTATGTGAAGCTACGAAAACTCATGGCGTGAACGCTGTATTAGTTAAGTAAATACACGCCATGCTGACGCAAAATTTACTGTTGTTGGAAACCGGATTCGACTGCTATTTGAGAACGGAGGCGACAAAGGAATAGCCTTAAGAGGGTGTCCTATCACCGCTCCTGTGGAGTATGCTAGTTGACTCTCTGCTAAATGATGCGCAACAAGTATGGGTGCATGCGCAGGCTTATGCTGATGACGCAGCCACCATAGCAGGTGATAAGAATCTGAACTTTTTGTGTAGAAATACACAACGCGAATCGGATTTAATTGACAGTTCGTGTCTGAGGCACGGCCTGAGAGTGAATCCTGGTGAAACGAATTTTGTTTTGTTTGCCAGAAAAAATTGCTGCCTAATATGAAGAATGTAACTTTTAACCTTCAGATCAAATCAAATATCTAGGACTAATCTTGGGCAAAAAACTTCTCTGGAAAAGTCATGTAGCAGAGAAACTTATTCATGCTTTAAATGCTTCCGAGCGGTGCAACAGAGTTTTTGCCGCCACATGGTGCCTAAATCCTTTTGAAGTTATGTGAATCTACGTAATAATTATAAGACCGATGATCACGTACGCATCCTTGAGCTGTTGAACTACGTTACAAAGGACTGTGTGCCTGGACATCTGTGTTGCCATGAGGAATATTCCGGGTGCGACCCTTGAAGCACTTTTCAATCTGCCTCATTTCGACATTCAAATTCAGAGTGTGGCGATGAGCTCTGTCCGAGTTTGTTACTAACTCAACTTGGCCTATAACCACGATGTGGGACATTGATTTGTTCGAGGTCCAATGCGTGAGATCTCGCAAGGCCTTCGGACGCTCGAGTGTGCATGGCACGATTGAACTCTTCCGCCAGAACCAATAGAGTACATCTGCTCTGGGTACCGTGGTAC
Organism: Nemotelus nigrinus; assembly: GCA_947369275.1. NCBI lineage: Eukaryota > Metazoa > Arthropoda > Insecta > Diptera > Stratiomyidae > Nemotelus > Nemotelus nigrinus. The sequence continues at coordinate 21,741,324 of OX376372.1, read as the reverse complement.
TGTGGTGTGAGGGAAATGAAATTGGTGACGCCATTGCGAAGCAAAATTTGGCACTTCCAGTACAGGGCCCAGAGCCCGCCTTGGGTGTGCTGACCGCATCTGCACATGCCATTTTTCGAAAATGTGTAGTTGAAGATCACAAAGAGACACGGGTGTCTTTCGATGTGGCCATGCACACTAAGATCTTCCTTTCACCCCCCAATCATGCGACCGCGGGATTCCTCCCCAATAAAAATAGGAAAGTCTGCAGAGTCATAAGATGTTGACTCTGCGGAGCATTTTCTCTGTGAATGCCTAGCGTTGGCACGTCTCAGACATCAATGCTTTGGCTAGGATGAGCCAGGTAGGTAGAAGATAGCCTCTTGTCCCTATCATTAATCCTAGACTTCGTTAAGAAATCTGGAAAACAATGGTAAGCTGGGGATTTGAGGCACAAACTAATTGCTTACATTCTTTTGTACGTGTTTTGCCAAAAATACCTCTTATACCTGCTCTTGATTCGTATGGAAAATCACATGCTTTTCCAAAGTAATTATAGTCGTCTCAAAAGCAAGTGATTTTGTGGCAATTTGAATAGAATATAAACATTTAGCTTTAAATTTCTCTGATTTTATTCTCGAATCTCTGTCAGTGATATCTCCGCGGAAGAGCTACAAGTAGAAAGCTTTACAAATTAATAGATTAAACTTTGTTCGCTATCAAATAAATCAACTTATATTGATTATGGACGATAATTAAATTTTACAGAGATATTATTTTTATGGGCTCTATAAATAGCACAAAAACAGTTAATTTAGGCTTACCACATCCATTTAGGTGTTGCATCACTTTTTTTTAACAATATTGTTATGCTTAGATCTTCACTATGTGAAAACACCTAAAAAAATTTGTGATTTACTGGATGAATTTTAAGTGCTTGAATTTTTAATCAAAACTAGATTTCGAATAGATTCTTGTAAGATAGCTACTTAATTTTTCAAAAAATGTCTCCGAAAAAATTACTGACGAAATGGCGGAATATGAAATATAATAGCATAAGAAGGTTCATGATTTTTCTAGATGGCCTTTTATAATGCCTACTAGGGGTTTGAGCAGGCATATGTTATCGGACGAGTATAACAGATAAGTTTGCCTAATCGCACACTAAATCTTACAAAAACCGCAGATATCTCTAAAATGTGTAAAACTATAGAGAAAGAAGTATTAAAATGTTAAAATTCTTGTCTCCATCGACTTCATATTAAAGCCTAACAAATCAAGCTTCTGGCTACGCAGCTCAGCTTGAGTGATGAGTGCGTGGTTGAAATTGTACTGCGCTCGAGTAGCACATTCTTGACTCACGATCAAGCTCACGATCGTTTGGATAAGTGTATTTAACTTAAAAGCCGGTCGGTTTTGACACTGCCAAAAGTGAGAATAATTAGGTCCTTAATGTTCATGGAAACACAAGACAACGCAACTGAAAATAGCAAATCGTAGCCTTATCGTTGAAAAATGACACTTAATTTATATTGTTGTGTTTCTCCCTTGAGATCCTTGGCGAGTCTATACCTGAATCGACTCTTCAATCGGAAGCATTGTCAGCGCTGACGAGTGGCTGTAGGGTAATGAAAGAGTACTCTGGAAGTGATCCTGGCTAAATCACCTTCTGGCTGCCGGAGGGAAGCCTAAGCCCGCAGAAATCTAGGCGAAAAATACTAAGCTGGAATATTTCCAAACTAAACAAGAGATAGCTCTTGGAGTTGCGCTATGGCAGCTTTGCTGGCGAGAGCAGGGCAGGTTGAGTAGGATTTGCAATAGATCAGACAGAGTTTTTTACGATAACGAACTTTACTATGGGCGAATTCAAACGAGCATGCGAAATCAAATCAAACGATGCCATGACGAAGACCTCCTCCTGGGAAACAACAGGCTTGTTTTTGGACTGAGACGAAGATAGTGAAACTAAGTTGAAGAGCTCTAATTTGCTAGACCAGAAGCATTTCAAACTGCCGAAGAAAACAATAAGGCGAAAAAAGCTGGGGAAGGCTATAAAGGTGAGGAAAAAACAAATATGGCAGGCATTTTGCGGTCAAGTGAACCGGGGCCCATAGAGGTGTGGTTGGAAACTATTGTCTGGCAGACTTGGATACATTGTTCCTGGTCCGCTCACGGAGGTGCATACTCTGAAGTATATCGTGGGCTCACTGTTTCCGTCACATGACGTAAGAGTAGATATCGCTCTCATAGTCAGTCAGGCTGGTATTTCTTAGTTCTTTTCTTCGCAGCGTGGTGGCCAAAATGAAGAACCGGAAGACTCCTGGTTTCAACAGCATCCCAGCGAAAATGCTGAAAGTGGTAGTGGAGGATCATTTGTCAGCGCTGCGACGAATGTATGATGCGTGTTTATTGGGCGATTTTTTTTCATTACGCTGGAAATTGGTGCAACTTGCTTTGATGCCAAATCGAAAGGACGATGCTAGCACACCCTTAACGAATAGATATCTTTGCATTCTTGATATGTATGAAAAATCATAGTCTCCACGTGATGATTACAAAAACTGAGACTTTTCTTGCTGAGGTAGTCCATACCAGAAAATCAGCTAAATATATCGGAGTGATTTTTGACTCGAAGCTGATTTACGGGGAGCGAATCGCAAAAGCATGCGATATGGCATTATGTACTGCAATTTCGTCGAGCAAACTCATGGCGAACGTCCTCGGTCCTATTGCAAGTAATGTTGCTATATAATGCGGAGATATAGACCACTACCTTAAAATTAAAAAAGTGTCGGGCTATGATGTTAAGTTTTCAACGCAGAGGATTGTTATGAATCACAAGCAGGTATCATACGAAGTCGGAAACCATCATGCTGGTCATAGCAGGTGTAATCGCTGGCAAACGAGCTTAGGAAGCTCTTCTTGAATAGCTCAGAAGTGGGAAGGGAAGTAGCTACCGCTCAATCACGGGTGCAAACGCTTGTGCTTTGCGAGGAACGGTGAACTAAAAGCACCTCAAGAGCATGCACAAATAGACTGATATGCGCCATAAAACCTTTACTTAATCTAAAATATGTCTCTATCTGATTCGATTTCTATCAGGTCAAAGCTACTTTAGGAAATAAAAGTCAGAACGGAGGACTGAAAATACTGCACTAAGAAAATTGATGATGCATTACATAATTTCTTCAAGTTCCTATGCTTCAGAAAAAATCGAGAAGCGCTCTTCTCTTAGATCGCCCTTGTGACGCCGGAGACGATTCTGAGGCGCATTATAGGTCTGCTGCTCGCGTATTGCAGCAGCAACAGATTTTTGCAGCTGGCTTCTTTTTGTGGCAAAATTTGGCTTGCAGTAAGAGTACAAAAACGACTTGCTGCGAATCTATTTTAATACATTATAATAGATACAGATACGCGAACAGACCTTATATGTAGAGACAGTATTGCGGTCGCTAAGAGGATTCCTGCTGCCAAAGAAAGTAGTCGATAGGTGCTAGTGGCACGACTGAATCGAAGGAATACGAAAGCGATCTCAGCTTAGACTCACCTGCTCAGCAGCTGATGTTTTTAGTGAGTGAGAATCTCACTTAATCCCGTATCATTCAGTTTATGGAGATTTTATGGCGATTTGTCAACACTCAATCAAAGAAAAAATGTTTAACCGAAAATATCTCAGATATGCGACTTTTCACTGCTTGTAAGCGATCACGAATCAATAAAGTTTATGCATAATTTAAGCGTTGCCATGATGCTTGGATGTCGGGAGGGCAAATATTTTAGTGTAATGAAAAAAAAAATATTATGCAGGATATCTATATTTTGCAATCTATCTCTAAAATTTCTTAGAAATCGTTCATCATCAGTTTTTTTCCATAACTTCGATAAAATTTGTGATTGAATTTCTAATGATTTTATAAGGCAAACCATACCGTAGCCATTATCTTCATAAGTTATTCGTTGATACAAGCTTGGATGTTTGATTTGCTCATGGTCTGCAAATGTTCTAGACGTTATGGTTATACGTGTTGGCTTTTTCCGTGTTGAATATATCTGCATAAATGATTACTAGAAATGATGTGGAGATAAACATAGAAGATTGAGGAGGATACTGAAATATCAATATTCGTATATTATGTGCTGTGGTGATTAATTTGCAATTCTCGAGAGGAATTCAGCAATGTTGTTCAAAAAAGTGTCAATAGTGACTTTTCCCGAATTAGTTATAAGTTCCATTTCAATAAAACTATATTTAGGTGGCATACTAATTAGTTTGATAGATTTCAAAAACATTACAGTTCCTCCGTCATGACCCGGTTACCACGAAAATGCAAAAGTATTCTGAATATTCACTTGGCGCTTACGTTGGTTGCTGGTTTTGGATATAATTTGATTTTTTTAATATGGATACATATAATTTCATTGAGTACTAGGTTTCAGGTAGATGATGATATCCTGAATTTATTCTATAATAATTCCAAAGCTTGCCAAGACAGATAATGTGTGGTAGGTATAAAAGGATTAGGAAGTTGAGTTTGCTAGAGATTTGGCAAGCTAGTGAAAATCTCGATGTGGCACATTCAAAAATAGTACTAATACGCACATGTACCAATGATGTCATGTGGCGAATAATGGTGAAGGAGCATAAAATCATAGGAGCTTGAGAAACCTCAGGGCAGTCTAGAAAAAATCATGGATATGTTGAAAAATATCACAGCATTGTAGAAAAAATCGTAGGAGCTTGAGCTTAAAATCAGGGCAGTCTAGGAAAGATCCTGGAAGTCTTGAAAAAACTCACAGGATTGCAGAAAAAAACATAGGAGCTTGAGAAAACTCAGGGCAGTCTAGAAAAAGTCCTGAAAGTTTGGATCCTGGTCAATGAACGTTGAATAAAACAAAACTGCATATGCCAATGTATGCAAAATACCACTGTACTCAAGTCAAAAAAGAACTCCTCATTTGCCTACAAAACTGACTATTTTGTGACGGTTTATAGGCATGCTAAGTTCCATTTACGTCAAAAATGAGTGTTGACGTGATCTTGTCTTCTCGATTCATGATGTCCATAGTAGTATCGGTAAAGAAGTGAAAAACCATCTGCCTCCTTCCGGGGCTTACGGGAAGGCTCTCTCAGATACGGTCGAAAATAAGGCAAAGTTTGAGAATTTTTCGAGGGATAATGAAAAAACATACGAAGTTCTGGTTTTGATTATTTTATTTGTTGATCATTCTAAAATCGTTCAAATTTTTATTACGATGAAATTCAATATAGTGGCTCCAAAATGGAGGCTCTCATCTGCCTCTGCACGCGGGAAATCGTCCAGTAACTTCAAGTCTGCAGCCTCTCGTAGTAAACTGATATCAGTCATAGTTAAAAGTCATTAAAATTTATGGAAATCTCCATGTTTTATACCTAATGAGAATGAATTGGAACAAAAAATAAACCAAATTATGGAAATAAAAAAAATTACAACTTTTAACCCGGTTCTTTTTCACTTTGATCTCGCTTAATAATTATGAATTGAAATTTTTCATGCTCATTTCAGGTATAAGACATACAAAAAAGTATATTCTTTTGGGCAGACTTGAAATGAAGTGAATCAGATCAATAGATCGACACCTGTTCTTGAAGCTATGATGAAAAATATCGTTTCGAGAAAAACGCGTTTAAAGTTTTTAGCAAGTTTGCCTTGGGATAACTTTCTTGTTTGTTCAGTTATCACGACCAGTACCAATAGTTATAGAGATTTGGGGTCGCTGATTACGAATCTGAAGTCAAATTAACAAAATGCAAGATAGCGGATCCAATACGGCAACTCAAACAAATTTCCAAAATATATACATATATGAAGATTTTCGTGGTCGTTGATCGTCAATTTGCTCCATTATACTCACATTAGGATCTAAGTCGGCTATTCCTGTGCCGTATTGGAGTCGTTCTTCGATTTCAAACCGCTCTTGGTTGGCCTGCTCCGGAAGACGTTGCGCGAGGTGAGGCGTTCCTCAGCGCGCGTGAGGTAGGTGCGTTTGAGACGCTCTAATGCGATAAATATGTTCCAGATCGGAATATCCTTTTGCACACATATTCTACACGTATGTAGCTTTCATTTTTCGTAAAACAAAAAAAAATTGATTTGTATGAAAAAATCTGAAAGAACCTCCCCTTAAGCGACTCAATATAGGAAGTAAATTGATTCTAAACAATTAATTGAACGGGCTATTTTTTGGACTTGGTTTAACTCACACTTCAAATGCAGTTCGGCCTGCCCCTTTCCAGATGTGGAAATTATATTCGAGTTTAGACCCGATATGGGTTTTATAGAACTACACAAAAAGCCCATACATTTCATCGCATTTTCCATGATTGAGACGATGTGAAACTTAACTGTGAAGCATCTCGGTGCCTAAAATATTACGGAAGGGAATGCTACTAAAAACTACTCCATTGAAGAGAATAGGACGAGTGGCGGGGAACACTTTGGTGATGAGAGATTGCATTGGGTCTTAGATGCATTAAAAATGACCTGTGGCTCGTTATTGTATCTTGAATGGAGAAAAATATTTCTCCGATAACGTCATGCAAATTAAGTTTTGCAGTTTCTGTGCAGTGCCGTTGCGAATTATGCGATGAAATATGTATGGAAGGACGGAACGTTAATATGTGAAACAAAATCAGAGAAGTAGAAATTCCAAAAGTATTTGCTCTAATGTCAGTAGTGGAAAATGGTATCAAACAGAGAATTGCGGTAGAGATCTTCTCAATTCGTAAATGACAAAAACAAGCTACTGGTAAGCTCTACTCCCAGCAAAAATCTGTAATAAGCCTTTATTTAATGATCTGACTATGCAATCATGATTATATCTGTGATATCTCCACGGAAAGTAGCGCCAGAGTCAAAAGAATGCATGAAGTCAAGGGTACTGTCATCAACAAATCTAAGGACCAGATTGGAAGTTTCAGATAGAAGATGATTTAAAAAGAAGGAAAGGATTCGGAGCGAGCACAGAGCCTTGTGAAATACCAGCACTAATTTCTTGAGAAACGGAAGATAATCAATTCAAAACAATTTGACTCAAACGATCAGTAAATAAAGCTTTCAATATATTCCACGAGATTAGGGTCCAAGACCAAATGCACAATGTTTGGCTACACTATATCGAAAACTTTCAAAATATCGAGAGCAATGACCTAGGATTCATCAAAGTTATGGAGACAGCGTTACCACAATTCTATGCGAAATTGCATTAGATCACTATTGGAATGACCAGCTTAAAAGCAATACTGATAAGATGGTTGGTTTTTAGATAGTTCAGCAACTGTTATTTGATAAATTTTTCGGAAACTGTGGCAAGAATCATACTAAATGCAATTGGTCTATGGTGAGAGGGATCTTTAACCTTATCTTTTTCAGGAACAGGTTGAACCTGAGTAAGTTCACAGGAAGATGGAAAAATTTCTGTTTAATAGAATACGTGGGTTAATTTGCGCAGAGGTTCAGCAGCATGTTAAAACAAGGAATAAATCCGAAGTACCTACTGATTCAACAGACTTAGTTCTGTAAATATGAGCCCGTATCTTGAATACATTGATTAAAAATGTAATGACCTTTGGTTATAGTTGCACGAAAACGATGAAAGTTTAGCCTGCAAAGCATAAGAAAGTCAAGAATTGTCAGCAAAGTTGCCAGCGAAAGCCTTATCTAGCAATTTAGCGTAAAACTCGTAAAACTCATTGTAGATCAAGGGAGGTTCTAGCCAGAAAACACAAATATTTTCTACCCTTATAGCTGGAACAAATTTCCTGACGAATATTTTGCTTGAAGTGGGACTTTGTTTGTTGAATTGCTGGTGTTGCAAGTATTTCTTTAGATTCTGCTTAGTTCACACGAATGACATGTCTAATATGCGCTATAGGTTGCATTTTTTGAATTCCTAGTGTTCACTGTTATTCGCACAATGCAAATGCAAATAGTTTGAGAGTCCAATTATTTTATTTCAAAATTGTCCATATACAAGTGTGATTGTTTTCAATCTTTTGTTCAAAGATTCGAAACTTTGACAGTATAGTAGACCCAACAATGCCACAATAGCCAGCGTTTCTTCTGTAAAATATGAAATTACTGTTTGAACAATTGTGCACATCTGTTTAGCTAATTAAATATGTACAAACCAATGCATGTATGTACACACCTATTCGATGACAACCCTATCTTCTATATGACTACTCTTTAGTTTCATGATTAATTTTTCAAATTGCAGTGTCAACTCAAAATAGCCATTACGGTAGATTACCTATGAATTGCTTCAGAGTATACAAACCAGTGAATATTCGAACGTGGAAAGGAAGCTCAAGATCGTCATTCCCATCTGGGTGGTCAACAGCCCATGCATGCAATCGAATGCCGTTTGGTGTTAATTGAGTGAGAAAACATGTCATTCACACTCTTGACTGCTGAGTCTGTTTCAGTCTACTAATTACTACTCATAACAACAAACCACCATCACGTTGAATGCAAGCTGCTCGTCATACCTCCGAGTTATGGAATCTTGCGCAACTCAAACGTTGCACTGCAAAACGGCTGTACATGCTCGTTCTGTGCGTCAAATATTTGTTCGCTATTGTCCCGTTCCAATATTGATATAGGCATAAATTCTTCGTGCTTAATGCCACCGACGTACTGGCTAGCATTCACCTGTGTCTGTACGTGTCAAGTGCATAGAACCACTGCACCGTATCACATGCAACAACAAGTTTCGCATGAAGATGTGCCAATAAGATTTGAAAAACAAGCAAAAGACCTTTTCCGCACACATTCACGAATAACTCGCTGATCTTCTATGGATATGACGGTATACGCGGAGTAATTTATCGTCAGTTGCACAATGCATACTACTTCCAGTATGCTCATTTTCTTCCATTTCGTTGTGCCTTATTGCACCAGCGCAAGACCGATCCCAAAACAAGATCGAAAGCATGGTGTAAATCGAAAAACTGCATTTCCCTCTTAAGGAGACCAATGGCAACGAGACTTAATAAAAAATGCACTTGCTCGGATGCTGTGCACCAGTGACCAATTATATAACGGTTCGGCAAGATCCTGTTCGCTGCATGTGCCTGAGCTGAAGCTGAAAAGTGGAAAATATGCAGAAGTTGATGCAATCGCGAGATTTGATAGTTTCCAATTCGGGACGGGCTGAAAGTTCAGGTTGACCTTCTGGGAAAATGTGCGAATGGCAGGTTTGTAAATCTATATTCGCTTTCATCGTGGCATGAGTAGTGAACGTGAAGTACTTGCACTTGCATTGCAAATTAGCCATGAAAATGGGCCAGTACTAGTATTAAGAGGAATTGATTATCAGGATTACTACAGACGAATTTCTTAGCATTTTAACTGGTTTACGGATTATTGGCATCGCAATTTTAATGGGAATGAAACCGGACATGATTAAAACATAATTTTTGCTCAAAATGTGACAATTATTTCCCTGTTGCAAAATATTCACAATTTCGTAATTGCTGAATTTTTGCTTTTCGACAGGGTTGGATTTTTGCATTTTTTTATTTGTGCATTCCCCACAATAGAAAGAGCTGTTTAACTACTGAAATTAAATATATAGTTGGTTTTACCACACCTGCCAAATCAACGGATTTTTTTGGTATCATGACTGTTATTGTAATTACAAATTTTCGAAGAATATTAGTATTGGATTGGCAAATAAGTAATTGCTAATTTTACTGATAAATAGTTTCAGTCAAATTTTTAGGAATATTGATGCATTTCAATGGCATACGGTTATTTGCCAGTTGGTGCTTTAACTCTCAAACAGTAGAAAAAATTTTGCTGATGAGTTGCAAAGTTTTTTTTTGGCGTCCGTTGAAAAATGAAAAATCAAGCGGAACATTTGCGTTATATTTTCCGTTTTTATTTCCGGAAAGAAAAAACTCATCGCCAGTTCCCTGGGCATGGTGACACTTGTATAAAATAATATCAGTGTCAAAATTGATTTGCCAAATATCGTTCTGGAGATTTTTCACTGAAAGGTTAACAACGCTTTGGTCGTCCAATCGAAGCCGATGAGAACAAAATCAAGCAATAATTGATTTAGACCATCACGTGAGATTGCAGAGAAAATCTGCGTATCACATACTTGCATTAAAAAGCGTTTCAAAAATCTCGGCTTCGTGCGGAAACTCGGGACCTTTCCTAATTCACGCCTTTGTCCTCATCTTCAGCTTGTTATGACAGATTGTGATGTCAGCAGAGTAGCTGAGCTATTCTAGCATTTTAAAACAAACCAAGACAAGGTGTCCGAAATCATTGGCTTTGCTTTGTAACATTGCCTCAAAACACTATCAAGCCAACAAAAAGTCAAATCAGAACGTGATTTGGTCAACTGTTATACAGGAGAGCAATGCCAAGACGTAGATAACTGGATTCGGACAAGCTCGACTTGGTCTCTCTTGATGAAACGTAATGAAAATGATCCTTTTTTGGAACGATTGGTGATGAAAAATGGGTTGTTTGCATTGTCAATCGAAAAAGATCGTGGGTCAATTTTCAGGGAATATAGGTTATGATGAGTAGCAAACCTTTCTTGATTTACGAGAAAAGATGTTTTATGAGGAACATATTTTATTGATGAAGATAAATTAGAGTATCGAACTGTATGTTTTACCTTTGGATTTATACCTTTTATTGGAGTAAGACAAAAATAGCAGTGTGAAACATGACCTCTAGGCTCAGTCCATATCATGGGAATAACCAACGCCATATGGCATGATCCTTGCTTACAATTAGTTAAAAATGTTTAACATGTTATGCATCAAATATGTGGGGCCCGAGATTTTCCTTGATGAGCCACCCTATAACTAAAATACTCGCGGGTACACTTCAAAGCAAAATTAGAAAAATTTCACCTTTGATTTTCGAAAGTCATATAACCGAAAAAGGTAGGATGGTTAATAATCTTTCTCGACATATTTGCGCAAGCACAGAAGTTAATTAAATCCAAAACAATTTAAATTTATAGCGAAAACAAATATAGATCACTCTTTTTTACGGCCGTTCATATGCCTTTATCACTACAACACCGAAAATGAACTTGACCTCATCACAAGAAAACTGAGGGTGATTGAAACAAAATAAGGTTTTTGAAACAAAAACGTTTTCGTAATGAGGGTAAGTAGTCAAAACACGATCACCCATCAGAGTTCGTGTGGTATGACCACTGTTGATCAGCGTAACCACAAACAATATGATTGTGTGATTTTTTTAAATATGCGGATAACTCTGTAGCTACGGTAGGTACGTAAACACAAAGCTTTCAAATCAACGACTTTGCTGAAAAAATTTTGCATTTTGGAAAAAAAATGCGAGCACTTGTTATAGCTAAACATTTCAAGACTATGATCCAAAAATTTGAAGTCAATCAGAGCAAAACTCTCGAAGTTATTGAATACTTAGTCCCATCTCCCCTATCATTGTAGCTCCGACAGTTCGGAGTTTAGTAGTCATTTTCTCAAAACAATTAAAACCACAGATTTAAATAAATTTGCTCCATCCATATTTCTAAAAAATAATCGTAAAAAAGTGTTTTTTTGCGCTAAAACCCTTACTTCTCCCTTAAGTACAGATCTGATAGAAGCGATTTTGAAATAAGGACAACCTTGTGGCAGTGCCATCTTGAAAATCATTAAGAAAAAAATTTGCTTTTTGTTCTATAAATTCCGATCCAGGCTCTAGATTTCAATTAAATTTACACAATAGCTGGACCGTTCAATAAAAATTTGGTTGAACAATTAAGTCAGGGCTGCCAGCTTTAGTAATATTTGCCTCTTTAATCTTGAAAATTTGCTCAGCAAAATAAAGGCTTTTGTCCTACAACTTCCGGTGCAGTCATGAAGTCGAAACGAAATTCATAAAGTAAAGGAATGGAACCTTGCCCGCGCAAAGCCCAGGGGTAGTTTGTCAATCAATTTTTTTATTCAACCTTTTCATTGACCTTCCACTTTTTCCATAGATTTTCGACAACTTAAAAAAATCAAACCTTATTGTAGGCCAAATTTGGTAGGATGTTTGAAAAATCATGATAGCCAGCAATGGTAGTTTTTTAATTTTTTGTAATTTCTTTACTAAGCGCTGCTATTGTTTAATTTTCAAATGGTTATGTTCTTGTAGGGCCAATAAACAACAAATATCTGAATTTCGGATTTTTGATAAGTTTTGCGAGTGACAACCTTAAAGTTCTTTTTATCCTTATAACTTTCAATGCAGTAATCGGATCAAAATAAAACTGACAGGGTGTGTCGGTCTCAATGTGATGAAAATTTTGTTTTGGCTTTGATAACAGCTAAGGGTTGCCAGCACAATATATTTTTGTTATTTCCGTACCAACAGATGCTACCATAAAATATTCATAAGCCAATGAAAATAAAATGAAAATAGGTAACCAATACAATGAAAATAGGTAGCCAATGTTTTATTTTTCCAAGTATTGGAAATTGTTCGGATGGCAAACCCAAACATCTTTCTATCCCTATGATTTTCGAGTAAATGAGATTCATGGGGTAGGTTGATTTTGACATGAAGCAGTTGTGGTAGATATTTAGTTGCAGTGCTGGCAAAGTGTTGCAAGCACTGATTATTTTCTTCATTTATGTTATAGGAGACACTGCCTTTAAAGTGTTATAATATAAGCATCTAATAATGAATATAAGTATCAATTAAAATTTTAAATTTTAAATTAAATAATTTTAAATTCATTCGATTGGTAGCCCTGAAAACCTTTCTATCCTATGAGCTGCATTCTTGAGACCAAAGGGATACGTGACCTTCGAAACAGATTTGCTGTAATAAGGAGCACGTGTGGTAGAATATACAGTCAAAATCTGCACGATTCCTCTACTTTTTTCAAAAATTAGTGTTTCTATAGGTTCCTTTGTGCTAGAGATTTTTTTTTTAAGATTAAATGTAATATTTTCTCTCATAAAATCCACGTGATTTTTAATAATGAATTAATTTTCTTTCAAGGTAATCAAATCGTTGTCTCACAATGTCTGGAATCGAAGATACACAGAATCTAATCGGCATACCAGAATGGTATGCAGATAAAAACATATTTATTACCGGCGGTACGGGATTTATGGGAAAAGTCTTAGTCGAGAAATTACTCCGCGATTGTCCCGATATCAATTCTCTCTACTTGTTGATTCGTAAGAAGAAAGGAATGGAACCTTGCCAGCGCAAAGATGATTATCTTAGCTCAGAGGTATTTTATCAGTCAACTTTTTTTTATTCAACAATTAATTATCCTTCTATTCTTTCCATAGATTTTCGACAACCTGAAAAAATCAAACCCGAAGCAATTCGATAAAATCCGTATTGTGAAAGGAGACGTTCTACAGGATCAACTTGGAATTGGTGAGGACGACCGCAATGAAGTCATTTCGAATGTGAATGTTATATTCCATTGTGCTGCATGTGTTCGTTTTGATCAGCCACTTCGTCAGGCAGTTGAAATGAACACAGTCGGCACACAAAGAGTGTTGCAACTGGCTGAAGAAATGAAGGACTTGAAAGTTTTTGTTCACGTATCGACTTCATATTGTCATTGCAACGAAGATGTTCTGGAGGAACGCTCCTATCCATCTCCACACAATCCTGTGGGAATTATGCATATGATCAGATCATTGGACGACAGCTTGTTGGAACAAATCACACCGAAGTATGAATTTATTAATCTTTCTGATAAAATTATTTTGAAGCTAAGTACTCATTTGATATATTGTCTAGGCTCTTGAATGGGCTTCCAAACACCTATGCCTATACAAAAGCTCTAACTGAAGGACTAGTGCAGACTTATGATGGAAAGCTTCCCATTATCGTCTGTCGACCATCGATAGGTATTCACAGATCCATTCATTTCTCTAGCCGCTGTAAACCTATGCAACAATTTATTTTACAGTTACGGCCGTGAAAAATGAACCACTTCCCGGCTGGGTCGAAGGCACAAATGGTCCCACTGGACTGATGATTGGTGCTGCTCGCGGTGTCATACGAACAATGCATTGCAATCCTGATTATCCTTCTGATTTGATTCCTGTAGATACTGCCATCAATGCCATTATTGTCGCAGGATGGGATCGTGCTCAGCAGAAACACAATGAAGTTGAATTCATGAATGTCTGTCTATCGCCTAAGGCCCTTCCGACATGGGGTGAAAATCTGGAAACCGGCAAAAGGATATTCTACGAGAATCCGCTGTGCTTTTCACTTTGGTATCCAGATGGCTCGATCAAGAGCAACTACTATCATCATATGATCGCTGTGTTATTCTTCCATTACTTGCCTGCTTATTTCATCGATGCGATTCTAGTTTTAATCGGGCAGAAGCCTTTGTAAGTATTCATACGCAAAATTTCATGCTCAAAGCTTAAAGCACAAATTTATCATTTACAGCCTGGTTCGTGTTCAGAAGAAAGTCTCGATCGGTTTAAAGGTCCTTCAATACTACACAACGAAAATCTGGGTCTTCAAAAACGACAAACTCGAAAATCTGCCGAACAAACTATCACCGCGAGATCGGGAGCGATTCGACCTCACGGTGGATCAAATCAACTGGGAAAAATATCTACACAACATGATAATGGGCGTTCGAGTCTATCTTCTCAAAGAAAGCCCCGAGACAATCCCACAAGCAAGGAAAATCCTCCGACGCCTATACATTTTAGATCGCGTCATGACATTCCTTTTCTACGGCATCGTATTCTGGTTCCTTTGGAACTATTTGGAAGTAATTTTAGATTCGGTCGGTGGATTTTTTAACTTATGCTTAGGTGTTACACAAACAGCAACAGCAACTACAGTTTAGGATATATATTTTAGTTTTTTAGGTAAAATAAACTATAGTATTTTTATATAATTTAACAGTTGTTTCGATTTCTTCGCTTGATCAAATTGATTTTAACTTGATTATGTTGAACTGTTACATTCTACATATGATGATTGCTAATGATCAACATAACACTAAATACCGGCGCTAATTTTTAATTTGGAAATTATTTCACAAGATTCAAAAGAACCTGGCAAGTTTTTTGTCTTAATCGTTCCTCGAAGAATTTTTGATTTTTAAAATACTACAGTTTTAGTTCTGTATGTAGGTAAACAATGATATCCATTCCTTTCTTTCCTAAATAATACGCTAATTTTAAAGCTTCTGCTGCACAAGACCATGGTCTTGCCAGTACTCATGCATTAATCCGAGACTTGGGTGCACAGAAAAAACACTCTGAAATATTAGCCGCATTCGAGAGCTAAATTCTTACGTAGAATGTGCGATTCTGAAGACGCTACTGCCATGAGCTACGTATAAGAATGAGCCATGAGCTATGTATAAAAAGTACATGTAATCACAAAAATATAGCTCGGTAGATTCTGGCGGGCTACGTATCTACGTCGTATGAGCGAAGAGGAGCCTACTCGAAAAACCCTCTATGGCAAATTTTACAGCAAGCGACAGTGGGGGAGTTTGCTTGCATTGGAGGGATGGCATTCAACAGAACACTGAGATCTTAGGGGTACCTAGCTGGATGACATCGGCTCACGATCGGGTTCGATGCTTTGTTGGAATGCCAGGACCGGATTCCTGGTATAGCTACGATGATGATTTTTGTTTTGTTGAAGCTGGTGTCGACCATCTCTGCTCCCTTACTCTGGGAGAGTGTTTTTTTCGCTCGACTAGTATCTCAATTTATTCTGTGAATTAAACGTTAATATAATGTTTGCAATATTTACGTAGTATCCTTTAAGCTGAAG